>VZTY01028741.1:6242-17037 GCA_013400935.1 Turnix velox | reverse complement strand
ATATATATATATATGTACACACACATGCTATGCTGAGACTGTAGAGGTTGAAAGCAATAGCATAAATGCAAAATTAATTACTTTTTCCCCCTCTTATTCATTACTTCTTTTCTTTAGAAGCATATAAATTAATGGTTAGTGGCTCAAAAGTATACCTGTATATAAGCCATTAGCTAAAACAATGCTTTCTTGGCCAGTGCTAGAGCTGTAACTGCTGATTTGAGCTCCAGGCAATTCCAATTTAGTTTATGCATATCCCAGGAATGGAGAGCAGGTAAAAGAGAAGGGTTCTGCTCCTTTGCTTTCTCCATAAAAGAACCTGAGTCCTCTCTGATGTCCAGAGAGGCTTGCTCAGTGTTCTCTGAACAGATCCTTGTCTACTGTCTCTTCTCCAAAGTTTCTGTAAAACTTGTTGAAAGAGACTGTAATCCAACAGGTCTGAAGCTATCACAGGTATGGGTTTTAAAGTTAATGATGGGAGTTGGACCAGAGGTTGAGGGGAGGTGGATGGGATGGATTTTTTCAGAAATGTAATTGCAGGGTCCCTGGGGACTGTGGCAGAAAACAGATGATTGCCTTTGAATCTGTTCTGTCTTTCAGAGTACAGGAAAACTCACATCACTTGAGACTGTAAAGTGATCACATGGGAGCCACAGTTAGAACATGATTTCCAATTGTTGACTCTGAAAAAAAATTGATCCAGTTGATCCAGATCTTGGATAAAAGTTGTGGAGCAGAAGAATGCTGTAGAACTTTGGTACACATTTCAAAACTTGCTGTCAGGTGCCTGCCTTTGTGCAGGCCAGGCAGCCCAGGAGGCCAAGGAGCAGAGATTTACTTCAAAGCACAACCCTTCTCCTAGGCTTCAGCATTTCAGGTTCCATGAGCAAGGGCTGGTGTAAAGGGCAGTAAGATTTATTCAGGTTGTCAAAATCAGTTCTTTACAAGTGAAGTATATATTAGCAAAACATTATCATGGAGAGTGAAATCCTCTCTCCTTTCCATCTCAGATTAAAAAAACAAACCATAACACAAAACCTATTCATCACCAAAATCAAAACTCTACTGATCAACATCACTGCCTTAGCTTCTTAGGTGATGTGCTGCAAATCTTTCTGTGGATTGACATCACAGAGTGTAAGTCACTTTTAGTCAAGCTCAGCTAATTGCTTTGCCTAAAACATGGAGTTGTTAAATAGTTTGTGGAACTCAGTTTTTTTGAGTGCTAAAAGCTTGTAACACTGCTCACAACAGTGTGATTCTAATCAGTTCTTAAGATTTAAAAAATAGCCCTGCACTGAAATGGGTCTTGGGGCATGTGTGCAAATGCCTTCTCCTCCCCACCCCCTTTTTTTTTTTATCCTGGAGAAAGGATTAAGAACCCACCTTTCTGGCTTTAGGAAGACAGACAGGGTCGTGGTGGACACCAAGTTGAACGTGACCCCAGCACTGTACCCTTGCCACAAATAAGGTTAATGGTGTCCCCGGTCACATCTCGAGTGCTGCCACCAGGTGAAGTGAGGTGATCCTTCACTGGCAAAACCACACCCACACCCGAATACCAGACTCCGGGGAGATTCCAGTGTAGGGCCACAGGGCTGATGAAGGAACTGGAACATCTCTACTGTGAGAAAAGGCTGAAAGCTGGGCGTGTTCAACCTTGAGAAGAGAGGCTCAGGGGGAACCTCACAGTAGTTTATCAATATCTGAAGAGGGTCTACAGAAAGGCAGGAATAGGACTTTTTAATAGGGTACAGGATGGCAGGACTACGAGGAATGGATGGAAGAGGGAAGGATTTAGGCTGGATATAAGAAAGAAATTCTTTACAGTGGGAGTGGCAAGACACTGAAACAGGTTGCCCAGAGAGGTGGTGGGAAGTGTTTTAAGGCCAGGCTGGATAAGGCATTGAGCAACCTGGTCTAGTGGGAGGTATCCCTGCCCATGGCTGGGGGTTGGAGTTATATGATCTTTAACATCCTTTCCCCCCATGACCACTCTATGATTCTATTCTGTGAACAAGAATAGACATCACTGGCTCCACACAAAATAATTGCCAGAGCCAGGGAAGACAACTTAATTGCAACAAAGAAAAAAGCCAAAAAAACATGTACAGAAAAATCCCATCTATCAGCAAATTCAATGGATAAGGCTGGTATTACATTGAAATGAAAAAGTGCATAAAACTACCTCCCAAGGTAATAATTCTTCTCATCACCTTTTAACAGTGCAGCTACCCTATTTAAAGAATGCTAATACAGACAGTTACTGAAAAGCAGTGGCACTTGGACTCAGTCACTATCCAGAACAAACTATAGAAAGATCTCATAAAATTCAAAAGGCTGATCTCTACGCACAACAAAATTCTAGAAATAATGGATAAAAACATTATTTATTACACTTTGAAAAACTAGATTCAGAACAAGTGCCGAATATAATATTATTTATTCCTGTACATTACATGTTATTTGAAGTCACTAACAAACTCAAAAAAATCCCTAATTTTTCCTTTACCTGCCTAAGCCAAGCAATTAATTTTGTTCTACACAATAGAAAACAGCTTCCTGGAGAATATACCAACTGATTAACTAGGCAGAAGGTGCTTTGGCTCAGTCTTTCAGCATTTTGCATAAGCTTGCCTTGATTGGTAATACAATGTCCTGCCACTGGACTGGTCTAGAAACAAGTGACTCCATTCTCATTAAGATTTCAGTAATGTTTTCTTCCTAGAAGATGAATTAGTACAGTTGCTTTTGTAGACATACCAAACAGTATAAATAGGGGTTGTAACTACCATGAAAAAAAAACCAAAAAACTTTCCAGTAGCCCCACATCTGTCTCTGGAGTTAAGCAGGATGTGCAGAGATAAGGACTTTATTAAACATATAACCTAAGAAAATTAAGTATTTTTTGTGTAATGTATGTACAAAGACTCATTGATTTTCTTAATTCATAGGTTCAGGGACAGATATAACCACAACTATATTTTATTCTCTTGCTCACCATGATTCATGCCAGCTTGATAACTGATGTATTTAAGTGCCTGAGAAGAACGAAAAAAAAAAGAGATCAATCTATTGTTTGTAATAGTCCAAATTACATAGAAGTGTTTTGAAATTAGTGCCTTAAGCAAAGAGGGATTAACAAAAAACCCCTCCTTTGGTCCCAAGAAGAGTAGTTTAGCTTTTACATGAAATTTTCAAAACTCTCCCATTTTAACTAACTATTAAGGCGTCAAAAGATTTGATTTAAAGTTGGGATTAAAATAGTCTTCCTTGGACTTAAAAAGCCCACTAAAGATTTCCTGAAAAAATTTTCTTAGTCTTCTCCTCAGCTCTTTCCTGCACAAAACCAGTATGTCAAATAAGTCAGCCTAATAAACTCTCCTATATATTTCATTGTAGAACTACAAGACATTACACTTAAGTATATTGCACAAAAAGCATAACGTATCCTGCCTGACTCTTCACAAAAACAGTCACAGAACATAGGAGAACAGCTACTGAACAGCTCAAAATTTGAAGAGATCAATGAAATGCTGAGGAGAGACTGGCATGAGACAGGTGTTTGGATCACTGGCTGTGCAGGGATGTCCTGCATCCTGCAAAATGAAGGAGAAGAAGAGTAAGTTTTCTTATTGAATGCACTATATCCCTCCATTCCCAATTTTAAAAAAGGCAACAAAATCACATGCAACTACTTCCACACTAAACAAACTGATAGGAAACTGTTCTTTTCCAGAAAGAATTCACTATTATTTCTTTAATTTAAAGAGTTTAACTAAAACTTAGTCTACTACAAAGTTGTTAAGAAAAGAGGCCTTTCCAGTTTGACTGGGAATGCAGCTTAGCTTCACATTTCACAAAAAACCCTGAACTATGCACTTCTCCTGCCAAAACCAGAACTTGACTGAGCTATTGAGAAAAGTTTTATATTCCTTATCCATAATTTTTTGATGAGAGCGTGTGAAATCAATTACTACCTTTAGGGGTGAAATAAGCTCCTCACTTTCCAAGTGATGGGCAGGAGACCCTTCCCAAAAAACCCCTAAAAAGCATACTTCAAGATACAGTCATGGAAGGTTTTTTTCCAACTTCCTTGTTTTCCCTTTTTCCTCCTCTTTCACTCCTACCTTTTGTCCACCTGAAAGCATTGCCTTGAACCAGAAGTTAACACCCAGGCAAGTCAGAAATACAAGAGATGAGACAGGTTGGAAAGGTTTTGTCATTACAAATTCACCAAGCTTGCAGTTCTTTCCTGAAGCTTGAACTTTGGATTGGAAAAGGAGATAGCACAATTAAGATCATTGCTTCAGATTCAAAGTTTGGTTTTGCACCTTGTTACAACCCCCTAGAGGAAGGAAGTGCACAAGATGTAATGAGAAGGTGATCCCAAACAGTTGATCAATCATGTTGAGGTTCAAAAACTGTCCTCTCAATGTTTTAAGGGGGTTCTCGCCCTTTTCTATCAAAGTTGATGAATTCCATCATACAGGGCAAGTAAACTATAGTGAATACACTAAGTAGATCACAGACCACTGCAGCCTTTTTTATTGTTTCCATAGAAAATAAAATTACATACTAGTTCTTTCCTTCTATTAACTGAAGTTTAAGTGAAACTTCTTCCTCACTTGTAAACTTAGTGCTGTCAAAGAAGCCACAATCCCTTCCAAAGTCTTTGCAACACCAGGTGAAATAGATTCTAAATAGTACTCAGCTTTTCTAATTAAAATCATTGCCCTATAGATAATCCACATTTTTTGGATTGTCTATAGATGACTGCATGAAAAGTGAGTAGTATCACCTCCTTTTCCTCTCAATTAATTTGCTTTAATGCCACCTGAGAACCTGCTGTTACATTCATTGCACAGAGGAAAAACAAACAAAAAACCCCAACCAGACAAAAAAAAGAGAACAGAGAAATAGATCAGACCTCAGATAGAACCGAGGTCTGTTTGGGGAAGTGTCAGATGAGAATAAACAGAAGACTTGGACCAGAAGTGTTAAACCTAACACCTTCATCTTGAGATGAGATCTGCAAGGAAGAGATACACCATAGCAGAAAAGATCTCTACCTATGGAATGATCTTCTCTACCTATTGCAGTGTCAGTATGACACCATTACTTCCCTATGTTTCAGAATCAAAACTCTGGGAAAGAAACTAGTGTTATCCTCTTTTAATGTTTATTTATACTGCTAAATATTTTTGACAGCTTTTTAACATGCTGTTTGTTTTGCTCTGCACATAATCATAAAAATGCTTTTGAAAGCTCTGCTCAGTCAGGAATTACAAGTCCAAATCTCAGCAAGGTCAACTCTTGTGGTTTTTTGTTATTAAAGTATAAGCAGCAATTTTAAAGTGAAAAACAATAAGGACTAAACTGTCCTCACTGTAATTGTGTGTATTCTTCCTTCCAAGAAATGTCTTTCCTTTCAATTCAATAAACAGTGTTCAAAACATACTGATTTTCAATGTATCTACTTAAAGCAAAAGCAGAATTCTTTCCAATTAAAGACGGGACTTAATCAAGAAGAGTGTTTACTGGCAAACATGTTTTTTCACCTCCTCCTATTTTATCACAATTAGACATTAGGAAGCTCCCATAACTTTAGAGCTTCAGTCCTTTTCTGTATAATTATTTTCACCATTTATTCATTCAGGAATAAAATTATGTAATTGTCTTCCCCAACTCTCCCAAGTAATATATGCCCATTTTGAAAATTTCTTTTTAGAGAAACTTTCATAAATGTATGTATGACTACAGCATTCCAAGTGGAATAAGATCCGTTTTACTAAGTTTGCATTAAGAAAAACTCCAAGGTTATTTTTTTGCAAATTTAAGTGCTATATTAAATATATCAGGGAGCATAGAAACAACTTAACTTTGAATGCTTAGAAACTGATCTCTAACCAAAATCTGTCTGATCTCACTGACACCAGGCACCTATGTTCAGTTAGAAGCTGAATTGGTCTCTAGTTTGAACATCATTACCAGGATAGAGAACCTGAGATAGCAAGTCATCACTACCTTTTAACTAACAGGAAAGCAAGAAGCAATAGCACCCCTGCTGCTAAATGGATGTGGAAAAACAAAATAAAAACCAAAGCATATAAAACAATTAGGAATAAACATGTTACCACTTTGACAATTGCAGAACAGCAATGAGAACTGATGAGACACACAGGAAATACCTTGAGTAACAAAGCAAGGTGGTAGTCCTTTGAGATCATGGAGGAAGCAGGAAGGAGAGCCATAAAGTAAAAGAAGCAGAGTTAAGCTTTACTGAAGCTAAGGTACATGTGCCATTTAGAAAAGTACTCGTTTATTCTTGGCAAAATCCAGCAGCCAGGGAACCAAAACCAGCACAAGCCCCAGTGCTGGGGCCCTTGATACTGAAAGAAGGTAATGGACTTCAGCTTCTGTGGTGATCTCTGGGATAACTGAAATATGATACTGAGTAAGCCAAGAAATAAAAGAGCGTCTCACAATTGCAGCATAGCTCAGTGAAACATAAGACTTCTTGTGGGACAGAAGCAAACTAAAAAATACAGTTTTACATCAGTGTGGTAGGAAAACTATAGTAATGAGTCTGCATTAGAGACTTACGGCCACACTGTCAATAGAAAAGGGATGTCATTGAACGATTATCTCTGTACAACTTCCTAAAAATTTAGTTTAAGATAGAAAAGGTACTAAAAGATACAGAGTGCAACTCCTTTGCCATGCAATTCTAAGTACTGGGCTATCAGATATCAAGATAAGAATGCTAGATAAAAACACTTCTGAATTTAATACTGGTTTTATATAGAAGTTTAACATTTAAAAGTCATACATTAATTGTTAAAATTTCATTTCACATGAGAAAGCTGCAAAGATGAATTGACTGTTTTTCCTTTCAGATGATCACTGGTAGCTATCTGAACTTATTTATCATTATTTATTTCAAATTTCTTACCTTCCAAAACAGAATACTACAATGTCGACAGAAATGCAAGGTGTCCCCATACTGTTCCTTTATTGGGTAGTATTTCTGAAGCGCAAAGTACATCAGCTTCCAGTCAATGTGACCCTTCTCTGACAGAATCAAATGCCTGCAAAACTAAAAATCAGCATCTTTCTTTACAATCATTAAAGAACTAGTCAAACCAGGTAAAGAACTGGAGGAAAAGAGAGAGGCAGTTTTGCAACTGGAATTCTTTGAGGTCATTGACCTGACATCGTACATATCTACAAAGCAGTGAGAGATCTAGCCACAGAAAAATGGAAAACACTAAAATCAGAGGAGGGTGCCAAGAAAATACAGGCCATATGCAGACGTTTGTTGCACATTCCAAATAGTTTTTTAATGTGAAATCATTAACTATGGATTTAACTAATGCACTTTTCTAATTTTAGAAGTTTACACATGATTATTTTTCACATTTACTTATAATCTTTCTGTAAGGAGAGCTGTAAACCAGTGCCCTATGTACTTCTTGAGGACATAATCTGCATGTAAAAGATAAGCTGATACACAATGGCTGTTTCTCCCCAGCTTAATACACTGCCAAGGTTTATTAAGTATGGATTTATAAAACCCTTTTGTTCCACTCAGTGTGGATTAATGCTGATACATTAAGGGCTTTCTTTACTCAGAAGATTCCTAGATGGGGAGAACAGCACCGCCTTTATGAGTTCAGCTACACTTCACTTCATAAAAACTTCCCTGTGTAAAGCTCTCTTATTTTTTCTAAAAGACCTCTTCAGATATTGAGTATGTTTTTGTGCTTTTCAATGGTTCCACAAACATACTGCAGAACACAGGAAAAACAGCCCAGTGTGACTGTTGCTTAAGGGAACTCACTTCTAGACAGAAAAAGCAGAATTGGATATTGATTCATAAGTAAATCCATTCAATTCCTGTAATTAATAACCTACTAAGGAATCAAATTTGAACGTTCAGGAAGGTGCTGGAAACACTATGTGCAAGGGACCTTTATAAGGTGCAGGGATAGTTAATTCTATTGAAAAGCTCCAGTGATCTTTTTTCCAGCGTTACCTTAATATAGCAGCCTCCTCTCCAACCACTTTGTCACTGGTGGTTGGAGCTTACCTCATCTAGCTTCAAAATGCATTAAACTGCGACAGAAAGCTTAAACTTCTTATCCTTCTAACTTCACCTTGCATTCTTTATGGGCTGCTTCTGAAGGTGGTTTTTCACTTTGCCTTTGTAAGTCTATATTCACCACAAAGTCTGTTCTAAAGCCTTTCACCTCACCAAATTTTTTTTATTGGGTCAACAGCACACGATTTAATTCATCTTCACTAATACCTTTTCTGTCATAGTAATATTTAATGTGGTAGTCACAAACCAAGTGGTACCACTTCAACTTATCAGAATTAAGGATGCATATTGTCACTTCCTTCAGTCTGGAATACACTAGGTTTTTGGAAGTTCTTCCTTCAGCTTCAATGAGGTAACTTCTACTTTCATAGCTTTGTTTTCACACAGTCTGGCTTTGTCCCAGCCTCTATTACTGTCAGAAAAAGATAATTCCAGAGATATTTCTAGATTACTTTAAAGCTTTTATGAGGAAGTGACAGAAGAGTACCATTTCTATTTTTGTTCTAGATTTCAAAGGCTCAAGCATTTATTCTACTTTTTTTTTGGTGGGGGAAAAAAAAAACCCAACACCAAATTTTGGCTTCACCAGATTGTTCACATGACCTAAAAGTGTGAGCAAGTTGTTTGCTTGCCTTGGTTAGTAGAACAAGTTCTACTTTAGGTACTAAAGTTAGAAATACCTTGGAGGCATTTCTGCTGCAGCACTTGCGGGAGATTGTGTAGTTTAGACATTTTTTGAAATACTGCAAAAGGATATAGCCTGCTAGTTGCCCTGAAGTCACAAACATGTCAATATAATTATGTACAAACTAAGCCCCAAGAAAGAGAACATCTCCACTAGTACTGCACTGTTACATTTTTTAAAAAGGATAAGTTCACACTTCCTTATTATACTATATTGCTAAGATAAAGGCCACATTTATGCAACTGATAAGAGTTTATTACCTGCTTTTCTGCAAAATGGTACTGGCAGAGTTTTTTCCACAACTGTCTGTCTTCACTGAGCATGTACAAAGCTGGGGTCACTTGACCCAGAGTAATAATGTCCCAGCCATCAGAGAACCTGTGTAAGATGTTATTCAGCATATGCAGAGGGAGATCACTAAGTGTAAGGCCAGTGTTGACTTGCTGGAAATAAGAGTTGAAGACTTTTAATTACAGAAACTTGACAATATAAGGTACAAATACAATTCTTAACTTTAAGAGGTACCTCAGTTATTAGTTTAGTTTGTACAAAACCATTGAGTTACATCTATAGTCAACTCTGTGATACTTTGATTACTTGGGTATCATTATTCCCTAACTGCCGCTGTTGAAAATGACTACCAGTACAGAAACAGTTGCAGACTGTAGCTTTATAACTTAGAGCTTTCCGACTATTAAAATAAATATCTTAAAATCTTCATATAAGTTTCAAGCATTTTTAAAACACTTCTGTTCTCAAAAAATAATTCAACTGAATTCAATAATTCACACTGTCTTAAAAACTACAATACATTCAAAAGGTGGAAATTAATAAAGCGTGCTAAAATTCTTACTGAAATAAAGGTATGAAACAATTATTCATGATTTGTAGTATAACCACAGTTTCTCAATTTTTATTAAGAAACAGATATGTCAATATGCCTTTAGACAAAGATCAGAATATACTACATAGTATAGGACTGAAGAACAAATAGCAAATGAAAGCATTATGAAAGAGGCGGAAGAGAGTTTGTTTAAGTGTGGAGATAGTTCCCCTCCCTCATACAGAAATAATGAACTCCTGAGAGGGTGACAGATCAGAGCACCAAGAAAGTTTTCATTAGGAGGAATGTACACCTTCTGCTGAACTTTCTCTTTAAGGGGGTAACCTAAAGCACAGCTCATAGATGACTAAATCTGGAGCCTATGCTGCCAGGTAGCACAAGGCTGATAGTGTCTCAGCTGCCAGCCCCACCTAGCAGAGATGCAGTCAAGAGACTGATGTAAGCAAGAGCCTGCTAGAGCACATCAGTTTGTTTTACAACCATTCATCTCACTTATAGACTAGACCTTCCATAGTGTTACTCGTTATAAACATCTCTGGGACAAGCATACTATTCAGATGCAAGATTTCCTATTTCAAAAAATGTGAAACGGCTCAGAGGAAGTGGCACACTGCAAAGAAACAAACATAGCAACTACAGTATCTCAGAACTGGCTACGCCATGGTTGCTTGGTGTATGAAAACTGCTGACATTGGATTCCCTGCTTCTCCTTTCTATTCCAAAATTAACTGTTTATTCAAATGTCCAGCACACACAGCATAAAAATTTTATAGCTGAAAGCCAACAGATCAGACGGTTGTGCATCTTCATTGTTAGTAGTAGTATTTTGCAGCAGTTCTTCCTCTGGGAGTAATCCACACAGGTTAAAAAAAAAAAAAAAAACCAACAACAACAAACTGCTTATCAGAAGTTTCCACTATAGAAACCTGGGGCGGTGCATACGCTGAAGTGATTTTTTTTTAAATAAGCAACTGTGCTAACAAATAATGCCATAAACCCACTTGATATCTTATTTCCGTTTCCGTGACTATTAAATTGCTTTTAGATTTTTCTTTCTTAGTAACAGAACATTTACTTTGGAATCAAAAATAGGTTTTTTCCCATTCCTACCTGCCTAAAGAAACATTCTGAAAATTGAGTGAGAAAAACAATTACATCTATA
>VZTY01028740.1:0-18065 GCA_013400935.1 Turnix velox | reverse complement strand
TTCTATGATTTTTACCATTAAATAAAGCTACATGGCTTTTGCATCCTTTCCTGGCTGGAGACAATGCTGTAAAGAATGAATGGCTCTCCTGAAGATGATGGGGGAAGAGAAAAAGAATTACTAATTCCAGCCACAAATGCAGAAGATGAGCAGAATTATTGGAGTCTACACTCTACACTTCACAGGAGAGAGGTGGGAAGAACTCCCACTAGCAACAGGCTTACTGTGCATTTGAATTCTGGACAGTCTATGCCAGACTGCCAGAATTTGAAAGAAGTCATATTTTTTTTAGTGGATTTTAGAAGAAGCATCTTTCATTAAAAGTGCCTGCACAGGAAAGAAATCTATTAATCTCTTCCAGGTTTTTCCATTTGCTGCATCATACAGACTCCTGATTACTGAGGGGTAGGCTGGAAAGTAGCTAAGGACTTTCTGGCTAGTTTTTATCTGTCTGGATGTTTTCTCTTGTAGCATGCAGATGGGAGGAAATCCCTGATGCCTGCAGACCCTCAGGTCACACTCCAATAGGAATTGGGTCTTGATTTGAGTTGCCACATGAGTAAATAGGCGTTAAACATGAGTGTTTAGGAGTAGCTTGTATTTTCTTTGCATGGACATTGATGTCTTTACCAGAGAGGCTCATATTTTATCCTTACACATTTCCTGCTTCTGCATGGACACCCCATCCCATCCATTACAAAAAACATCTGGAGGGTCAAACTGGGTGGCTTTTGGCCCATTAACTTTGAGTTGCAAAAAGCATTTTCTTCCCTCCCTGATTCATTCAAGATCTTAGGTTAGGGGGTACACAGCCATGAAACCTCTCTGCCCACCAGAGCACATTTCTTGTCAGAGTTCCTCTTCTCCAGCAGCCTTTCCAAGAGATCTGCAAAGAATCCAGGGAACTTTGGCAACAACTTGGGTGTTCACTGCTTTTTTTTTTTTCTGCCACGTTGAAGATCTTTGCTCTGATCACAGCACAGCTAATGCAGGGAAAATAAAGCTGCTCTCAAGACAGACTGACTGACAGACTTGTCATGGTGATAGTACACATGTTTGAAATATTATGCCTGTGTTCTTGAAAACTGTAGCTAGGGTAAGCTGCTTCCTCAAGTGCATGTGGTAAAAATAACACCTGCTTTGGAGACAGTGAATCTGACAGCTAGATGAAGTGTAGGCATCTCCAAAATGATGCTATGTTTTTGCTTTGTACACCAAATATTAATAGGATTTGTTATGGAAAAAAAAAAAGCAGGGGGAGATGTGAATTTCTAGGTGCAAGGGGAAGAGTGTGGTAGGGAGATTATGTCTCAGTGGAACTGATAAAAAACATCAGCAATGCCTTACTTGAACGTACATAACTCATTTCTTGTGTTGTTCATGGGCCCAGTGATCTACTTGCTGAGCCTGCAACATTTAAATTGTCCTCTGTGGGGAAGTTTTTGCTGAATCTTAATGCAGGCTGCAGTCAGAATCCTGCCTGGATTCATGGTAGGCATCTCCTAGAGCTTCATGTGCTGCTGTGCCCCTTGCATGGCTTCAGCAGCATTGCCTGCAGCAACCCAGTGTTGGCATCTCTCTGCAGTCTGTGGCTTCAAAGCCCCACTTCTTTATAGAGGCATCAAAAGAGGTGGATTTTCCTTAGCGGAGCCAATTGTGGCTTGGAAGTCAAGATGTCATTCCTCCATCACTTTCTAGAGAGGAGGGACAGGTGGGTTTTAGATTCAGAACAATCAAAGGGTAGAAGAAATCATTTTCTGGACTGGTATCCACATGGTGGTTTTCACATTGACTGCAGGAATTGGTGGCATTGCTTCTCACTCCTCAGAAAACCACCAAGGCCTGAATCCTTACTGAATTGTTTTTCCTTTGTGGCTAATCACCTTCTCCATGCAAAAATTGTAGTATTTAATTGATTGATAATTGTTTGGCTGCGACTTTCAGCTGCTGGTTCTGGTTTCATGTCCCCTTTCTTCTAAGGATTTCCTTCCTTTAAAGGTATTCTTGCTTTGTGATCAAACCAGTTTTTGATCTTCTTTTTAATAAAGTCATACAGATGGAGCTTCTCAGTTCTTGTACTCGTTAGGAATCTTGTCAAATTCTCAGATCTTTCTGTGGTTTCTTAACTGAAACCTTTCTCATCATTAAACCACCATTCAAAAATGTTGCCAGCAAGAGCTGTATTCAGTATTTTATACTCAGTATTTTAGTTTCCCTGACTAATCACAACAAAGGTGCACATATACAGGTTAAAATTACTTCTCCAGTCTCATAACTTTCTTCTTTCTATACTTTTGTGAGTCTTTTTTTCCCTACTTTGCTTAAGGAAACATACTATCGAGCTATTTATTCATTGCAAGTTGGATTGCTGGATTGTTACAGGGTACAAACATCTGTCCCTAAGATTTGCTCTGAGAACTATGTTCCAACCATTATTTCTAGTCCTCCCATCACATACCCTTTTAAAAAAGTCCCTGGGTCCTATTGCTGCTTAATTCCTCCTTGATTTCACTTGCAGCAGACACATCTCTCCTGAAAAATGAGATGATCATTTGAATTTATGAGCTGGAAAATACTGTCAACAATCAAGATGACTTCATATAAAACAATTATTTCTTAAATTACTTAGAGTCATGGAATCACAGAGTTGGAAGGGGTTTTTAAAGGTCATATAGTCCAACAGTCCTGCAGTGAGCAGGGACATCCTGCACTAGATCAAGATGCTCAGAGCCAAAAGCACACAGTGGAGCTCAACCAGCACCCATGGGTGTTATCTACCAGCTCCACCCTGACTCTTCCCCAAAGCTCTAATGGCTTTGACATGCTGGGGTTTGTTGTGGCCTGTCTGCCATGGGATTGCTTTTGATGAGCTTCTGAGCAATGAACAGTGCTTGACTGGAGCAGTCTTTCTTCTCAGCAACATATTTAGTCATTGAACTTTTGTCTTCAAATTCTGTCCCCTCTGATCTGAGGCAGTAGATTGACAGTAGGCACATGTGTCTGTGGCCAGATAAGAATCTGGAAGTGCTGGTTTTCCATCTGGCACATGACATCAGTGGTCACTTATAGCAAAGGCTGAATTTTGGGTTGATCTTTATGCCTTGCTCAAGCCCAAATTTTATAGTCATCTGTACTGAAAAAGTCAATGCTCAGTGGCTGCTATCCTTTGTGACTGTCATAGTGGCTCTGAGGTCAAATCTCCTCCCATGGGATGCTGGGAATTGACCTTAAATCTGCTTCTTCCTTCATGGAAAAGGTTGCAATCCAACATATTCCTGGTTCTCCCTCCTGGGAGGGACTCAACTTGCCAAATTACACACCTATGCTTAGGTGTGTCACCATGTAGGTGTTTCCACGAAGAGTTTGGAGTCTTGCCTTCCATTTCCTTCCGTGGAAATCAGCAGACAAAATATAGGTGTGTGTTTGCTCCAGGGGGAAAAACTCTTCAGAGTTAAGGAGAGTGATCAAAGAGAAGGCTTTACTAGACATAAGCCCTACTTGCTTGAGGCAGCTCTGACACATAAACTCCCTTTGCAATCTGAATTTTACCCTGACCTTGTAAACCCTCAGTGATGCCCACAGAGAGGTAATCACACAAGATGGGATTCCTTGAGTGTTTGTACTTGGGCTGGATGAAGTGGAGGTGGGATGAGTGCTAGTAGCACCTTCAATAATAAGGGTGTTTTCTGTGAGCACCATGTGTAAGCAGGGTGAAGATGGCACTTGCAGTTGACCAGGCTGAACTTGAAGTGAGCTCAGAACATGAACAGATCTTCCTAAGAAGACATTGCAGAGGGCTTTCTGGTAAGAAGATGCTGTTAAAGGACACTGTTTCTGTGATGACATTCCAGCTCAGTTGGTTGCACTCACCAGCTGCTTTTCACTCATCATGAGGGAAGCAAGCAAACCTGATTGCTATTGTGCTAATTCTGGCCATTGCTCTTCATCTTCAGCTGTCTACTGGATAAAGCAGCAGTGTCCTTGTGGATTTAAGATTGCAGTAAGTGATTCTGGTGGAGTATGCCTTTATTTTGAAGCAGTCATTAAAATCATAGAATAGTTTGGATTGGAAGGGACCTTAAAGATAAAGTTCCAACCCCTCTGCCATAGGCAGGGACTCCTCCCACTAGACCAGGTTGCTCAGTGCCTCATTCAGCCTGGCCTTAAACACCTCCAGAGAGGGGGCATCCACAACCTCCCTGGGCTACCTCTGCCAGTGTTTCACCACCCTCACCATAAAGAATTTCTTTCTTATGTCTAGCTTGAATCTTCCCTCTTCCAATTTACATCCATTATTTCTAGTCCTCCCATCACATATCCGATCACAAAGTCCTACCCCTGCTTTTCTGTAGGACCCCCTTCAGGTATTGAGAAGCTCCTATGAGGTCCCCCCTGAGCCTTCTCCAGGCTGAACAACCCCAACTCCTTCAGCCTGTCTTCATAAGGCAGTTGCTCCAGCCCTTTCATCATCTTCGTAGCCTCCTCTGGAGCTGCTCCAACAGCTCAATGTCCTTCTTATGTTGAGGGCTCCAGAAGTGGACACAGTAACTCCAGGTGGAGCCTCACCAGAGCCCAGTTGNGAGCTGCACTCAAGCCACTCTCCACCCAGCCTGTGTCTGTGCTTGGGACTGCTCTGACCCAGGTGCAGAACCTTGCACTTTGCTTTGTTGAACTTCATGAGGTTGGCTTGGGCCCACCTCTCAAGGTCCCTCTGGATGGAATCCCCTCCTTCTGACATTTCCTCCTGGACTATGCTCTGGGAAATCACTGCAGTATTTCAGTAAGTTTGATGTATAAGTTTATGATTATTGCTAACTAGGCAATGAGCTGCATGTTCAGAGCTCTGGTTTTACCTGACAGCAACAAACTGCTCCAACAGCAGCTCCTGCAGTTCTGCTTCAACTAAAAGGACTATTCCCAGCTGAATCCTCTCAGAATTGGACTTACAAGGGAATTACTGCTAAGCAAAATCTCTGAAGCACCCCACTGGCTTTCATTTCCTTCAAGCAATAATCAAATAAGCTGCCATTTATTTTGAGCAATAATAAATTTAATTTTAAGCAACACATTACGTTTCCAAAGAAAGCTTTCCCTCCCCCTCACCCGAGCCCCGTACCTGTCAGCAGCTTGATCTAGAGCAATGCTGAGCTGGAAGGTGCCCCTCTGAAACAAGTGATGTGGTGCTGCTTGTACATCTTAAAACATCCAGGAAAAACAGTCTGTGATGTGGATTACCTGACCTGACAGCAGATGGAGACACGAAACAAACTTTGTGGTGAGCTGGAGTTGCAGCAGCCGAAATGACCCATGAACTCGCTCTGTAACTTGTCCATTTTGGTGTCTTTTCATTTGTTGAAAAATATCTATATTTTTCAGGTCTGTTCTTTGGACAATAGCAAGTTTCAGAGGAGAAAAAAAAAACCCAAAACTAAAACCCTTTCCCACTTCAGTGGGTGAGTCTTAGGCTGAGACCCAGGAAAGTCATGTGTTTTGTTTACATTCATAGGTATGGCTTTGGCATTGCTGCTCCTGAAGTGAGTGACTGAAAAAAATTCCCATAGCCCTAAAAGAAGTCAGCCATTTACACTATACTCTGAGTAGCAGGGTGTGTGTGGGTATATCTCAGCTTTCTTTGTGGCTTGTGAGGAGCTTCATGGATGAGAGCTCATGGGGACCAGCCAGGAGCAGTGCTGGGAGACATAGCTGATGTTGAAGCTATGCCACAGGAGAACCTCTAACTTGTGAAGTCCAGGTCTGCAGTGGTGACTGGTATATTTGGCAGCTCCCAACAAGGCTTCAGGTGTGCTCAGGTGCCCCATGTACACTTAAGAATGAAGTGAAGCAGCTGTTTTAAACAGAACTTCTAAGTGTTACCTGATCTTCTCCCAGGGGGGATGTTCAGCCCAGGGTGCACAAGCAAGGTAGATAATGGCTGGACAGGATAGTTGGATTCATGCTGAATCAGGTATTTCTACAACCTCACCAGAGCTGGGAGGATGTGGGTTATTGCCTCCCATCTGAGGCTGTGTTTTGATGAGCTAATGCTGTGGCTAAATGAGTCTGGCATAAGTCACCTTGAGGGATCCTGTGTCAAGATTAAGTACTGATTAGACTATGTCAGGACCAGGAAACAGTTTGATTTGTAGGGAGCATTTAAAAACCACTGTGCAAAGAGTCATCTGAAAAAAGAGTTATCTGCAAAGAGTTCTGAAAATTAAGCTATTGCAAATTAAGGATTTGCCTTAATTCTCTACTCTTTCCCTTTGCAGTCCTAACAACTGCCAAAATTATCAGAGTAGCACTTTATTTTTATGTAGTGATCGTAGAAAGGGTAGCATTGAACCAAGAGTTCTGAAAATTAAGCTATTGCAAATTAAGGATTTGCTTTAATTCTCTACTCTTTTCCTTTGCAGTCCTAGCAAATGCCAAATTATCAGAGTAACACTTTATTTTTATGTAGTGATCACAGAAAAGGTAGCATTGGGTTGGTTTCCCAGTTGCATCAGGCAAGAGAGGACTGCATGGGTGCAGTGTGTGAGTAGAAGTCTTTGGGCATGCTCTAGCTGTCAGGCAGACTCGTGTGCCTGTGAATCTCAGCTGACAGATAACATATTGCAGCATCAGGGAAAAAAATGACAGAGCAGCCAAAGTGTGAATAAGTGAGGGACACAAACATTCAGCAGCTCTCTGCCAGGGAGCTGAGTGCATAGGAGGATGGGCTTTAGGGAATGCAGAAGCAGAGACCTGCTGCAGCACCAAGACCTGGTGCAAAAGCTAATAAATCAGTAACTCTCCCCACCAAGGGCTGGCACACTGAAGGGAAGGCAGGGCCAAGGCAGTGCTTTCCTTCCACAGCCTGGTGCCATCCTTTGCTTCTTCCTCTGCCTACAGCAAAAGTGTACAGCTTGATGGCATCTCTCCAGCAGACTCCATCCCTTGTGGCTTTGGCTGCATCCAGGACTGGCTGGAGACAGGAGCTGTGCCCTTTCACCAAATGATGAATGGTGTCTGTCACTTTTTTCAGTGATAGCAGCCCCCAGTAGCTGTCAGACACACAGTGTCTTGCTAATCTGATTGTGTTTACTCTGACAGCATTTTATGAACCTCATCAGACTGCAGTGCAAATCATTCTGCAGCATATTCTTTCCTGGAGGAGTGTTGTGGTGTTGAGGCTATGAGCACTCAGCAAACACAAGCTGCAAACAAATTTCAGTACAGAGAAAATGGAAGTGTGACAGAACTTAAAGAAAGAAATCTTGAAGGCTCGTAGGAAACTTAGATTGCCAGAATATCTTACAATCATGGTTTGATTTGGGTTGGGAGGGACCTTAAAGTTCATCTTGTTCCATGCCCCCTGCTGTGAGCAGGGACAACACTAGACCAGTTTTCTCAGAGCCTTGTCTAGCCTGGTCTTGAACACTTTCAAGGATGGGGCATCCACATCTTCTATGGGTAATGTGCTCCAGTATAGAATTTCTGAGAGGAAGTTAGACTAAGTCATATAGGTTTCAAACTAGGAAATGTCTTTCTGTTCTCTTACAAAAACATCACCTTGAATAGAGAAGAGAGCAGATGGTATGAGATTTTTGCCTGAGATCCTCCCTCATGTGCAAAATGCTCACGAAACAAAGAGCTTGTGTTACCTGTTGTACAGGTATGACTATCCTGCTGTGGTTAAAATGGGCTTTAGGTGTTGAATAACCACCTGGTTGTGATAGCTAGGATTATGATGGGGAACAGCCCTGGAAAAGAACATCTCCAGGGTCCCTTGGGGCTGATCCCAGTGCGTCAGCTGAAGGACAAGAGGTGCAGAGCATTGGCTGTGAGGCCCAGCACTCTGCTGGCACACACTGGGACAAGTGGGATTAACCTCCAGAGCAAACCTAGTCTTGTTCTTCATGTATAAAATTTTGAATTCCATTTTGTTTAAAGCACAGAAGAGTAGCAACAGAACAGTGGCAAAGCCCCAGCTGGTGTTGGAAGCCTAATGGATTTACCTCAGATGTAGAAATTCCCCGCTGGAGACCAGACTGATCCTCTTCTTTCATAAACTTAACCAGGCAAATATTAGTGCTTAGTAAACTTGAAATGTGGCTGATCATATTTGGACTAATAGCATTAAACTGTGAGGAAAATTTTGATGGTATTAAGTATCATCCATGCTGACTGCTACATGAGGGTAGTAATGTCACACTATCTCCTTAAGCTGGACCCCAAACATTTTTGTGAAAAAATGCAGGAAAAAATTGTCAAAACTTATATTTCCTCTATTCCCATCAGAGGTGAGATGAATGCCCACCACAGGGTAGGTCTTGGTCTCCCTCTAGTGATGGACCTACCAACAGCAATGGAAAAACTGGTTCTATCTTCCCACTTCCATCCTTGATCTCCACCTCTGGCATCATGCCATGGTGGTCTCGGATGGTTCTAGCCTTTCACACTACAAAGCCAAGGTCTCCTCATAATAAAAATAGTTCTAGACATCTTTACATCACAGCCCAGTGTGCATAATTCACAGTGCTTGATTCATAGGGCAACCTGCAATATGAATTATCCTCAGAATGTGTTCTGGAACAGGGGAGATGGGCTTCTGCCTTTTGTTGCTGGAGGTTGTCATGGGAGGAACCTCCTGTTGCAGTCCCACAGTGTTTATCACCTCAGGGAGAGGCAGAGATAGCCATGACCCTATAACAAAGTACAGGGACATATCCACAGTGTCGGTGTATGTTCTCTCTGGGAGCAACCAGCTTTGACATTGGCAGCTGAAGGAATGGGAGGTCCTAAAGCAGCTGCTCTGAATTCACTTGAGGAAGGGACCCACTAGGTCCTGTGGAAGTGACATGAGGAAGCTTGGAAGGCTCAGAGTGCTCACAGACACTGGTTATGAATTAGCACCATGCATATTTAGCATCATAAGGAAGCACATGAAGTTTGTGAGACACAAGCTGCAGGCTACTGGTAACCATGAACCCAGTGTGCAAAGACTCCTTGGGCTTGGTGGCATAAGTTGTAATGTCTCTTGAGTTTCACAGCAGCCTTTCAAGCCTTTCATTTTTCAGTGACACTGTCTGTTGTAGTGCTTCTAATTTTCTATTTATAGCTTCATTGCAGGATGTGATTAAAATTAGGAAGTGTCTGAAAGTCATGCTCTTGAGAAGAACGGGCAAGGGGAAGATGCCCTGAACAGTGCATCAGCAATCTCTGGAGAGACAGCTGGGAAAATAAAGGGAATGTTGTTTCATTGTCTGAGACATAATTTTAGCCTTTTTTCTTTCTTTTATATGCCTTTTAATTGTAATAATTTTGGCTAAAAGTTTTCCCATTAGAAAGATATTAGTAAAGTGAGTAAAAGTAATGGGATGCCCACTTTGAAATGAGAGCTGAAGTGGGCATGGTCTTGCACCTAAAAGGTTTCAGGCCAGGAACATGGCTGTACAATTACAAGTTCTGTGCAATTAAAAGGGATTTTATCACATGGAAAATTCAGAAATTAAGCAAAGAAGTTTTTGTGGACTGGACCTGCTGTTCCCTCACCACACAACCCATTTACTGTGACAATAACACTCATGTTCCTTACTGCCTTTCTTACAGTCAGGCTGCCAAATGAGAGGGTGTTTGAAAGTTAACAATTCTGTAATTCCCCAAGTTTTTATGTAGTGAAATTTTGAGTGTTCACACTCTAAGCATAGCTCTAAAAAGAACTCAAACACTAAATTTTTAAACTAGCTCTAGTGGCAGGAATTGCTAAAGGCTCCGAGAGTAAAAATTCATGGGCAGGTTTAAGCTCCTCATTAGCAAAATTAAAGTTACTCCCTGTGAGAACAACACTCAAAACATATTTAATGGGCCCATTTATATATATTTGTGGAACACCCTTCTTTGCCTGACGTTCTTTTGCATTTTTCTGTGATTCCTTTCTACCAAAGATGCTCAAAGAAGCATTAAATACTCAGAATTAGTCATTGAGGCATGTTCCCTGTGGGCTGAAATATTAAGAGAAGGAAGTGTGTTCTGTTGGAGAGTTGCAGAGAGGGTGATGTCTCCACAACCAAGCAATCTACCTGAGCTGCAGCTATCCCAATAAATTCCCATGGTTGTTTTCAAGGGCTCTTGTGTTTGAAGAGAAACCTGGGAGAGGAGTATGATGTTTCTCAACAGGGCTGTGGTGTTATCTGTCAGTGTAAAACCAAGACCTTTCAAAACCCTTCCCAGGAAGGCACATTCTGTTTGGACCAAGTGAAAGAGATGGTGAAAACCAAAGAAAAAAATCTCTCAGGTACAACAGAGTACACTTCAACCAGAGCTGAAATAAAGTGAAACAAAGCTGCAACCTCCAAAGCTGACAGCTACAGTGCAGTCACACGTGTTGAGATACATGATGGATTTGCATGTGGATCATCTGAGTAATAGCAAAGAATCCTGGAGTCCTTGGGATGTGATTTTAAACCTGAGAAATTCCTTTAGCAAGTGCCTTGTTGGAACACAGGGTGTTTCTCCATACACAGCTTTGTTTTTGAGAAGCTCCACATGGGTCCAGCTTTTGTTTTATAATTAAAGTCACTCCTCTCAGAAGTATCTCAGCCTCATTGATCTTCAGACCAGTCTGGGAATAAAGACACCAAAGAAGATCCTGAGGGGCTGATTCAGTGCTGAGCTGAAGAGAGAATTTCTGAAATACATACTCTGGAGCCTTCAAAAACATGTGATCACCATCTATTTCATCACCCTCAGTACCTCAGTAGGGAGAATAGGCTGCATGAGGGCCCAGATCCCATCCCTTGACTGATGGACTAAGTGATGCTTATAAACAGGAACTTGACCTTCATGGGCTGTCAAGAGTCCACACTGCAAACTTCTACTATTCTACTGGGACCTTCTACCAGGAAAAGCTGGTGTGGCTGGACACCATTGGTTCAGTAACACTTATCAACTGATGACATGCTCTTCTCAGTGACACCAATGATAGGACAAGGGGCAGTGGGTACAAGCTGGAACACGGGAGGTTCCACAGAAAGAGGAGAAGGAACTTCGTCAGGGTGAGAGTGAGAGAAGAGAAGCACAGGCTTCCCAAAGAGTGTGTGGGGTCTCCTTCTCTGGAGACATTCAGACCCCACCTGGATGCCTTCCTGTGGGACCTGATCTGGGTGTTCCTGCTCCAGGATGTGACTAGATGATCTTTTGAGGTCTCTTCCAATCCCTGACCATCTGGAATTCTTTTTGGGGTTGTTCCTGTGGGGTTTCTTTCTTTGGAGACATTCAACCCCACCTGGACACCTTCCTGTGAGACCTGATCTGGGTGTTCCTGCTCCAGGATGGGACTAGAAGCTCAGGGGACATGTGGCCATAGCTGAGGGGAATCTGGGGAAGGGGAGAAGAGGGTACAAGGATGTGGGGACAGGACCATGACTTAGGCAAGAGGCTGTAGATGCCCCCCTCAGTCTCTGGAGGTGTTGAAGGCCAGGCTGGATGAGGCACTGAGCAACCTGGTTTAGTGGGAGGTGTCCCTGCCCATGGAAGGGGGGTTGGAACTGGATGATATTTGGTCCTTTCCAACCCAAATCATACTATGATTCTATGTTCTGTTTCTAGAAACTTGAATTTCTATAAGAAAAACTCAAATTTTGAACAATTCTTTGCCTGCAAACCAAGTGACCTCATAATACAGAGTAAAGACTGCAGAAGAGTGATGTAAGATCTCTCCTTCTAATCACCCCCAACAACAGCAGTTCTCTGCTTTGCTCTCCCTCCTTGCACGTGCCATGGTTGCCAGGGTGTGAGTTTCTCTCTTACAGACTCAGTATTGGAGCCTCTCGTTTCCAGGCTGGGGCTGGCTCACAGGCAGTAAGTCCTGCAACACCCACTCATAACTGGAGGCAAATGGGTGCTCTGCACCCACAGCACCTGCAAGCCAGACCCTGAAAAACGCAACAGAAATGCTGAATGTTGATATGGACACCTCCTGTCTGGTTTTCAGAAGATAGCACCACCCTGATAAGACTGAAGGACTGGTTAATCTTCCCCTTAGACCTGTAATTTGGCTTGGTTGCCATACTTTTTATATTGCAAGGTTGATATCTGACACAGCATCAGACAAGAGCCAGACAGGGATCTCCCTAAGAAAAATGGGATGAAGCTACTTTTTCCAAGAGGACAGAACCTGGTCCAGCTCCCCTCCAGACAACCCAGCTGCTCTGTGGCCATTACCTCCTTCAGGATCTGGAGTCCTCCCAGCCAACAAACCCAACCTCATCCATCACCCTAGAGGTGGATACTGTGCTACGGCACTTCCTTGTGGAAGGAAAGCCATGAAGAACCAGGCTGTGTCACTGTGATTCCTGCTAGCCAGCTTTTTCCTTCACAATAAACATGAATGATGAGATGCCAGCTTCCACTTTGAGTCCTCCAACTTTCTGTTGGCCTGTGCTGTCTTAGTGCTGCTGTGTAAATGCCAGTTGTGGCATTTCATAGCCTGTAGCTCAAAGCTGCAATAAACTGAGACTGATCTAATAATGAATGACAAGCTTAATAATGTAGCAAACTAGCAGCTTAAGTCAGTCTCCAGGGTTTAATGAGACTGCTAAATAGGAAAGCATTATTTATGTATTACAGCTTTTAATAGCTTAAAACATTGATGTGAACAGAGCAGAGAGAAAAGGAGTTGGTGAAGGCTTTTTTCTGATGTTTGATGAGCATAGAACTCCTTGTTGCTTTATTTCCATGACAGAGAGGTGTTAGTCTTCCTTTGTATTTGAGTAATTCTATTGACTTCACAACAGTTACTAAATGTTTGCTGGTTTTCTCAGGCTTTTTTATCATTCTGCTTTGCTTTGTCAGGGAGGAGGGAGGTTTGGGGTCACTGATTCATGGGGAAATTTCATCTGGAAGGAACCTCGGAGATTGTCTAGTCCCAGGACACACCTAGATCAGGGGGCTTGTCCTTTACAGTGAAGCTCTGCTTGTTTCCAATGGTGTGTTCCTTCACCTCATCTTAATGAATCCTTTATTTTCTTACATCCAGCCTGTGTTTGCTTCATGTTGTTCAGTTCCTGTGCACCTCTGGGAAAAGCTTGTCCTCATCTTCCCTTCTAGCAGGGTTCTGTGCAGGTTCCTTTCCTTTGCTGAAAGGAACCACTGATGATTTCTCTTCAACTTGGTGTCCACCAGGACATCTGCATCCTTATCTGCATAGCTGCTTTCCAGCTTGCTGGCACCAAAGTTTTGAATGGAAATATGGGAGGTGTTAAGTGAGAGGTGACAATTTCAGATGATACAGAAGATCTGTTTATAATTTTATTTCAAAGTGAGCACCTGGCTGCCAAAACTCCCAGATCTGAGCTTGAATGGAAACTTATTAGATGTTGCTTTGCTTCTGTAGCTTTATCACTTTGCAGAGGTATGGAGAGGGATCAGCAGTCAAGGTTGAGAAGAGCACCTGAAATTAGGAGATATATTTGTTGTTGAAAGTGCCTCAGAAAATTACTACAACTGCTTTTATTGAACACTTCTGGTGCTTGAAAAAACTTCTGTAATACAGTTCTTGGTGTGTCCCAAGAAAGTGGAAAGATGAAAACTAAAATCTGAGTGTTCTCTGGAGAGGAACAGGGCTGGAACTGAGGAGAGCAATAAGTGATCTCTGAAACTGTACCTCTAGATCCTAAAGGGCATTTCTTCACAGAGCAACACAGAATGAAATGGGAAGAGCAAAGAGATATTTGATTGTCTGGCAACCCACAGGAAAAGAAAAAAAGGAAGCTGAATTAATCCAGCAATTTCAAATTAAATGTAGGTAATATGACAGCTGGGACAATGACTGTGCCAAAGTCAAAACATCTCAAAAGCTCTATTTTTCCAATAATTTAGCATCTCTTATTGGTAGAACACTTCCTTATGCACTTCCATAAAAGACTCTAATACTTTCAGTTCCATGATGCAGCCTCAGCTACAGTAGACAAAGCTGTTGCCTTTTACAGCAGAGCTAATAAAGTAGGTTTTGCCACACAACCCATGTCTGTGGAGGGAAGATATAATATAATATGTAATTTCCAGAATATGTACCAAATAGTCTGAAGTTGCATTGCAATAGATACAACAGGAAATCAACAGACCCTCTGTGAGATGACATTAAAGCCTTGGAGATAGAATGGGCTGCAATTATAAAGCAGACACACAGGCGTCACATTTCTCATAAGCATCATTAAAATTAAATTGGAAACCACGCTTCAAAGATAACAGATCACATTTTGCTTCTTGAATTATCTTGCTCCTCTTGGGCTTAATAATTTCCAAGGAGAAAATGTCTCAGATTCACCAAGCTTTCTGGAGATTATCCTGTAAACCCGGGAGATGCGTCTGGCCTGACTCACAGACCACATGCTTTGGGTCATAACCCCTTGCTCTTTTCCTTTCAGTCTTTGTCACAGCAAAATCATCCAGGGAGCTTGTAAAACTCAACACAAATGGCCACACGTGGCTATGACCCCTTCTGCACTTGGGGTCAGTGGCTACACAACACAAGTGTTCTGTTTGTGCTCTAACCTCTGCCATCGAGACACCAGAGCAGAGAGTTTGGATAACAGCAATTTCTGCCTTCAGAAAATCTCTTTAAATAATCCTCTGGCTTTATTTGTAGAGTTAAAAAAAGCAGAAGGTTGATTTAGACCAGTGTTCACCAGCTACACATCTCAGGGCTCAGCTCAGCCCTTCAATTAGGGCTGACTGCAGATGTTGAAATAGAGGTAGTAATAAAAAAAAAAAAGAAAGGAAAAAAAAAAGGCTAAAAGAACCTTGGGGAAATTAAAATGAAAATGAAACTCCAAGGAGCTAAATTAAATAACTGTGAGACTGTTAAAGAGATAAGGGAAGTGAGTAGGAGGCATTTGCAAAAGAATTTGGGGGATTGTTGGACCTGGATGGTTAATGGGGTGTTGCAGCTCAGCCCTGAAAAGTAGGAGGATGTGGTGCAGCTCAGCACCCACATATGGGTAAATGCAGAGTCACAGATCAGGCCTGCCCTTGAGCTGAAGTGCCACATCCAGACTGGTATCTAAAGAACCTTCTCCAGGTGCAGACAGAATGAATAAAAACTTTTCCACAAGAGGAGGGATCCATAAGAAAGGATAGAACTATTGAGAAAGCAGGAGTGGAAAAGAGTATGTGGACTCAGCTGCCTGATGTCAAGCTGCACAAGAAATCTCAGTAGGGTTCAACCCCCTGGGGAGATGTCCTCATGGGGCCAGATAGGATAGCCCCAGAAAAAGAGGCTCTGACATCCTCTACCTTCTGGTCAGCATGCTCCTCCTTGTCCTTCCTGGAAATAGGATGTAGGATGGAGAGGCAGAGAGAGGTGGCCTGGGAAATGTGGAAGTTCTGTAGCAGTAGGCTATTATGATCTTTTCATTTTCCTTCTATGTCATGATTTAAGTCTTTGCCAACTTTGGTGCCTTCATTGACAAGTGTTAATCAGATCACGAACAGAAGAAAGTCTTTCTTCCAAACATTTTATTTTGCTGCATTTAATAATTTTGTTTTAGTCCATCTTCAGTAGAAGGCAAGTGAAATTGTAGGCTCATGGAACAGTTTGGGTTGGAATCTTTAAAGATCATCTACTCCAACCTCTCTGCAATGAGCAGGGAAATCTTCAGCTAGATCAAGTTGCTCAGCCCTGTCCAACCTGACCTTGAACATTTCCAAGGATGGGGCACCTTCCTGGGAAACAAGTTCAACTGTCTCATCACCTCAGAGTAAAAAAATTCTCATTTATATCTATTCCAAATCTTCCCTATTTTAATTTGAAGCCATTACCCTCTGACTTTTAACAACAAACCCTGCTAAACTGACCTCATCTTTCCTGTAGCCCACCTTTAAGTACTGAGAACCCACTATCAGGTCTCCCAGGAATCTTCTTTTTCCCAGGCTGAGAAATTCTGATCCTGACCACCTTTCATTAGTCTCCACCTGATCATTGAACTGTTAACCAGTGCCTGCTGGGTGTGACTGTCTAACCAGTTCCCCATCCATCAGAGAGTCCACTGATCAAATTCTTATAGCTTCAATTTAGAAAAAATGTTGTGGGAGACCGTGTCAAAGGACATAGAGAAGTTCAGACAGGTGACACCCACAGCTCTTGCTTTCATTCCTTGCTAATGACAAAATCCAAAATAAAGAGATGAAATATGATTTCTAGCACCACCCAGTGATTCACCACCCAGCCTGTCTTGGGCAAAGACTGCATATTCCTGCCCTCTGGACAGCTTTAATTTATATACCATGGTATGGAATGTTCCTTTGGCCAGCTTGTCCTCTCCAACAAGATGCTCATCCTGAATCCATAACATGGCAGGAAAATTGACTATATTTCAGCTGAGACCTGGATGCTTAACATGAATCATCTCCTTCAAAATGATTCCTTCTTTCCAAAATTAAAGTCAGAATATTAGCATACCTTCTGTTTCATGCAGAATCATAGAATAGTTTGGGTTGGAAGGGACCTTAAAGATCATTGAGTTCCAACTCCAGAAGTCTCTGGAGGTGACACAGGAGCTGGGGACACATTACTTGCTCTGGGACCAGTTCTGAGCATCTCCAGGTAGAAGTCATGCCTGGATAGGAAATCATAACACTGGAGCAAGGATGAGACACTGCTTCATAGAGCAGGGGACACCTCATCCTGTTGACAAACCTGCGGCATGTCAAAAAATATCATCAGCTGTTTCCTAGTCATCTCCTTGGCTGTTTTGCCACACAGGGTGAGAGATGTTTTCATTAACAGCACAGGTTTCTACTGAGCCACAAGAGTTTTAGTTTACTTCACTACTCTCAAGCATGAAAATTAAAGCTAAATTAGAAAAGCAAAAGCCAATGGAGATAGCCTCACATCTCCAATTAAACTTGTTTTGATCAATTTTCTCCCGAGTGTCTATTTTAGAACATCTCTGTCTTATTTTTTAGAGGTAATAAAATGTGATTTTACCAAGCTATGGGCTGTTGCTGACCACCTTCTTGCTGCTTGAGTCCTCCTGGAGTGTCCTACACCATTTCCTTGGGTGCAAATCACAGTGTAGTCTGCTTGCAAGTGGAATTTAAACTCTGTGTTTCATTTCAGAGGGAAGAAAAAGTGTGTAATTATATAACAAGTGATAGGTAAGCACTCACAAATTTTGTGTAGTTAGAAGCAGTTAGATCCAAGGTACCATTGACCTGTTTGTTCAATAGGTGGGATTGGACTGGGGCCACATGAGCTTCCTTCCAGATATAAAACGCAGCAAACATACCCAAGCTCTCTTGCTGCTCTTCATCAGAATAAATTGCCTAAATTTCCACTTCAAGAGGCAACAAGAGCATAAATGAAAGCAGAAAGGCAGAGATGCTGAATAAGCCCCAGTTTCTTAAACTTTGAGATCTAATTACTGGCAAGAGGTGGCATAGTTACCATATGTGATGATTTCAGGAAGCTGCTTCTGAATTCTGATTGATGTCATGGTGGTGTGAAATTGCTATGTATTTTTTAAATTCCTCTGGAAATGAGCAACAACGTGGCTGCCACATATATTGCCTCAGGCTGAGCACCATGGTTGGGGATGCAGTTGGACAGCCCCAAGATAAAAAGGTTGTCTGAGGTCTCTCCTGTGGGAGGACTCCTTCCTAGACATGAGTGAGGAACAACAGGTAAAAAATGCTGTGTGAATGTCCAAGGTACCCAGAGCATCTGCCACATCTCAGTGCCATCTTCTTTGAGGCTCGAAGGGACCTTAATCCACTGTGCTCCTCTCCGGTGCCACATCACCCCCTTGAGCTCTTGATCCTGGCCTGAGTGAAGTTTGTGCAGCTGTTGGGAGCTTTTGATGCCAGGTGTGTGCCAAAAGGGCTTCTGAAAATTCTGTGTGTAGTTCAACTGTTCTGCAGTTGGCCTTTCCTGAGATCTACAAGGGGCACTCTTCAAGACAGCCTTTTGATAAATTTCTAAAGCATTAAAATGAATTATTTGTTGTTACTGCGACTCTCCTTGGAATATTTTTAGAAGCAATTGAACTGTTGTTATGAGGAGACTTCTGGAGCCCTCAACATAA
>VZTY01028737.1:25749-41757 GCA_013400935.1 Turnix velox | reverse complement strand
GTCACACTCCTCTTGATGAAACCGAGATGAGGATATTGTAGGACTTCACTTAAGCCTAGCACAGGACTCATGAGATGGGTGACATCCCTGGATGGTTTTCATGTTCTCAGATTTCCAAATATTAGCAAGAAATTCACAACAACCCTACCTAACCCCATGTTTGTTGTAGCATGTGGAAGCAGCTCACTTTTTACCAGGAGGATGTATGTGCAGGAATTGCCTGCAGAGGCAGAACATCTCCTACACACATGCATAAAATGGCAGCCCAGGGCTGTGAGCATTTTGGTTGCAGGGAGAGCAAATTTGGTCTCTGCTGGGTCTTACCCCCAGATCCAGCAGATGTGTCTGATTTTGTCTGCAGAGCAAAACAATGCAAACTTCCTCCATCTGTCAGACTGAGAACTAGAGCAATCATCTTCCTTGGCCTGATTGCCTGAGAGCCAACTGGGATGATGAATATTTGTCCTCTCCAAACCAGGCTGTGATTCCAGCTCATTTGTGCTTTGGTTATAAGAAATTTGATGCAGTCTGGCCCAGCGAGGAGCTGGACTGGTGGCCTTGCAGTGATCAGTGCTTTTCAGAGGATTCAAGCAGAAGAGCTGTCTCCACATGAAGAATTGCAAATGCAACATTGCAGAGGGGCCCCTTTGGAGACATTTCTGATGCCTCATACTGAATGAGAAGTGGTTGTGATGATGAGTGGGATAAACTGTCCAGTGTCTGATGTTTTATAGGCAGCCCTATTTGATAGCATTTATCCCAAGCAGGAGGGGGACATTTCTGCAGGCTTCTCTTGCTAGACTATTGTAATACAATAAGGTACCATGGCATTGCAGCCAAGCTACATGCCCACTTCTGCAAATACAACTGGCTGACACCCAGTTCCCCATGACATTACTCAGCTCATCCTTTGCTGGTGGGAAATTCCCCTTTGCCAGGACTCATTGGGTGTTAGACATTTGGTCCTGATGGGACCAGGGACTCCTGCAGAGATGGGCTGCACAAAATGCAGAGAAAAGTCAGATCAGACAGTGACACAAAACAGCAGAGCCCTTTTCATCCTCTTTGGATATCTTGTGGAGCTCCTTGCCAAAAAGACACTGCAGGACAGCAAATTCAAGGCTGATCAAGAAACAAACCTTCCCTTAAGAATGACAGTAATGGACAGATTGGGTGGAATAAATGACAAAGATTTGAAGCTCCCTCTTCACAGCACAGGTCCATCTTCTGGGAGGAGGCATATGTGGGACTCAACTGTGTAAGGCTCTTCCACCCCTGCCCCTGACAGCAGGTTTCATAGAGAAATCAGTCAGCCATTGTCTTTATGAACTTCCCCAGATCTGTGATGCTTTGCCAACATCAAAATGAGCCCATCATCCTTTGGCTGGTTTGGAGTAAGATGATGGTTCTCATCATCTGCTGTTCAACTTGTGCACATATTTGTACAAGGTGTGAGGAGATGCAGCCAGTCTTTACTCTGCCTCAACTTCCTCATCTATAAAAAAAAGTGATCAGGTCCTTTCAGTTCTCCCCCCAGTAGTGAGCTAGAGATTTAGTGTAATAAAACAGTACCCTTGTGATGATTTTCTGGGCTGTGACTGTCTCTATTGTTATGAAATTTCTCATTTTCACCTGAAGTCTGTTTTCTAAGCTCTGTAGAGTAGCTGTAATGTGGTATAATGTTTTTTCATCTGGCTTGGATGGTCATATAAAAAACATGATTCTGGAACAGCACAGATATTGCATTTATATCTGTCCTTTGGCCATAATTGGGCAAGATCTTAGATTTTTCAAGAGACAGCAACATAAAATCTAGTCCTACTCCTCATCCCTTTTTTCCTGCCTGAATTTAAATTATACTAGCTAGTAACATCCACCAGGCGACGCTAAAGTAATCTGAGATCCTGGGGCACATCAAAGCCTTGATCACACCCTTCCCTGACCTAATCCTGCTCCTTGTTGTAGCTGCAGGCAGATGGGGAGGTCAGCAAGGGGCAACCCAGTACCACAGAGAGGCAACGTGATCTTCCCACCTCCAGAGATGCTGGTTCCATTTGTTGGTCCAGTGCAATTCAGCTCCCCCACCCTTTCCAGTCTGGGTAGAGGGTGTAGGTGACAGTGATTTTACTGTCAGTCCTTTGCCTGTGTGGGCTTTATGGATGGAAGGCTGTGAAAAGGAGAAGGAGCATGTGTGTCTGGCACATTAAGCAAGGGAGGGAGCTCCAGGCACGGGTGTGAGGACAGAAGATGGTGAAATCATTAGCCCAGGATTACAGAGAGAGAAAGGGGTCTAAGCCACAAGAGCAGAATCTGTATCCAGAGCTCAGGGGTGGTGCCTTTGGACTTGGGTCCATCTCAAATTCAAACTTCAGTGCAGAATTCAGTAAAAAGGCACTCCAGGCCCAAGGGAAAAAAAAAAGCAATTTATTCACACATCCTTTTTTCTTCTCAAGTGAGAAAGCTCCTTCCCCCTATTATATCAGAGCTGGTGCCTTGATTTCCTTCTCACTGAGATATTCCATCCATTCACAGCCACATGGCTCTGCCAAGTGATAAACATGGTGACCCAGCTCTCTGGAGAGCAAATGTCTATCCTGCCTTGGGAAGGACAAGCCACCCATCAAGGCAAAGGAAGCTGCAGAATGAATCAGAGCCAGGGCACACAGATTCAGCCTCCATAGGAAAAAAAAAAAAGTGAAAATAAAGGTCACCTTTAGATTTCAATCAAGATTAGAATTTCCCAGGTTCAGGCTTGTTTTAATAAGGGGGCTGAACCAGATTGCTAAACTGAAACTTTCTGGCACACAGGGGATATTTCAGCTTCAGAGTAAAAAAATCTTCTTTCAAGCTCTTGTGGGTTTGAATTTTTTTTTCTAGTAATAATTCCATATCCTGCTTGAATAAACTAGTAGGGAAAGTGATGGCTGGTTAACACTGTGGCTGGTTCTGTGCTTTGTAATAGAGGCTCTTGTGGTGTTTGGGGAAGAGGATTCAGAACATTGGGTAGTTGAGAAGGAAGGTTTGAACACCAGTGCAGCCCTGGTAAAATATGAAAAAAAACCCCCCAGCTCTTCCTTGCCTCATTTGTTGAAAATGAATTTATATTTTTAATGCTTCCAGTCTGGGATGCTTCTTGTTCCATGCCTTTGCAGAGATTGTTTCAGGAAGAACCAACTGAAGAAAAGAAAGTTGGTCATAGATAGGGTGAACTGAAAACCATCCTCTTAATCAAACTTCTGAACAGAAGTTCACTTCCTGAGGACAAAAGTCCATGTCAGACAAAGAACTTTTCTTCAGGTCTCTTAAAATGAAGCTGCAGTGCTACAAGGATGCTTGTTGCTGCAACTATTTGCAACCTTGGTCTTTAACTCTGGGTGTAAACCAACAGATTTTTGCCTTGGGGGATTGAGATTGTTGTTGATTCATTGAGCTATTGCTCAAAGGATTTGTTTCACTGAGAATATAAGAACAACCATTGCTGTCAGGCCAAACAACCATTCCCATCCATAGAAGCTCTCCCCTCTTCTAGAGAAGAGCAAGGGCAGAAGGCAAACCTGTAGCAGCCTTTCCTCTGATTGTTCTCAGTTTCCTGTCACATGGATGATGTTGTGGATGAAGAGCTTTCCGTAGATTTCTCCTCATTAGCTGATCCAATAATTTTTTTTAATTCAGTGTTCTGAGGCAAGGATTTCCACAGTTAGTTAAGTCACCCTTTTTAATTTTTAACCTACCTCTGAATAGTTTAATTTGATACCTACCAGTCCTCTCCTTCCCAGTGTGACCTGCACAAAAACAGTCTTTCCTGAGATGGAATCAACTGGGAGATGATCTTCTTTCATAAAATCCAATGGAAAATTTGTGCCATGGTTCTTCTAAGCTGTAATGAGATGAGTTCATGGAGCTGTATGGACTTGGTTAGGAGAGAATGCAGCATAGGGGCTGTATGTGTGCAATAATGCATGAGCTGGGCTGGGATAGCACAAGAAAGTGGCTACTTACACAGATTTCTAGTAAATTTATTTTGAACTTGACCCTCCAGGATATTAATATCTATTCTCATCATGAAGAATAATTTGCTGTTGCTGGGTTTTTTTTGTTTGTTTTTTTAACTGAAATGCTCCAGCTCAGATTTTTACCCTCTTCTGAGTTAAAACAGCAAAATTCACAAAGAGTTTTGTTTAAGAATGGAAGATGTGGGAAGATGTCTTTGCAAAATATGAAGGCATTTATTTTCTGACTGAACAAGTAAACTTTCAGGTTTTGTGGACTACATGACAGCACTAATTGGCAAGCAGTGATTGGCAAATTTAGAAACTAATCCTGCAATGCAAAAGTAAAATAGCCATTCAGTAATAATCCCTCTTGGAACAAAGACAGGAAATTCAATATCTTTGCAGGGTCCAGAGTAGACTGGGGCCATGGGTTTAGTGAACTGCTTCTCCAGGGATTGGATTTGTAAACCATAAACAGATTAAGAAAACCCACTCCTGCAAAATAACCTCATCACAGTGAATTTTTCCTTTACTTAAATCCTATCTGCATTTGTGCTGTAAAATCTCCAAGAGGAGGAAAGAATAACCATGCTCTGCAGTGTTTTGCTTGATCAAGTAAAGAAGGAAATAGAGAAATGAGACAACAAAACAGAGATATCCTGCAAAACAAAGTTTTGGTTTGAGTTTACCTCTTTTTTTGTTTTTTTTTCCCTGCCAATAGCCCTTCTAAGTGATTCTGTAGCTCTGTAAATCTGGATTACTTGAATGATTGTTGCTATTAGAGATTCCTCCCAGCCACATTGTCAGAAAGAATCCCAACATAGTGGATTTAGAGAAAGTCACTTTGGTGATTGGTTAGAAGCTTAGAGGAGGTAGAGGAAGGAGGAAAACTTGAAGTTACAATCCTCTCCTGGTAGAGGCAGAATTATCTTTCATTCACAAGTTGTAGACACACTCCTTGCTTTTGTGTCCATCTTTCAAACTCACAAAGATCTGATCTTCATGGTGTAGAAAGGTGAAAGATGCAGAGCTGAGGAAAACTGTTGTACCCCTGTTATTGAAAACAATGTCTGTAAGGAAAGCCTACAACTGTAAGTAAAGAAAAAAAGAAGAAGAAAACCCAAGAGAACTGGGAACACATGGCAAAGAAACACAAATCTGTATGCAGATAATTATATATATTACATACTGTAAAGTAAAAACTGTTTCAGGAGGCTATGCAGAATGCTTTCTAGCAATCAGATCCCCACATAGTTGCTTTGATCACTGAGAAGAAATCTGAGTGAGTTCCTGACAGGAATGTTTAAATGCTGGTTCTTTTCAACTGTGTGGAGAAAACGCTGTTTCTGCATTTCTGATGGAGGCTGGATAACTTAAAGTTAACTAAAATGTGGGAAAAATCAATGAAGGTCAGATCTGACACTGCTGTGAGCTTATGAGAGGAAAAAAATCAAGCCTGTTTTCACTACCAAAAGGTCATTCTAACCTAACAGTGAATGAATTTTGATGATGACATGACAAAAGAGAACACAATATTCACCCAAATTATTTTCTGAGTATAGCTGGACATGTGCAGGATGCTAGTGGTAAAACAAGGCCAAGGAAAGTCCTTGAGTCCTTCCATTCAGCCAAGCTGTCTGAGGAAAACTACAGGAAGAAAGCTGGGGGAATATTGCATTGCCTTTTCCATTAGTGTTGGCTTCTTGCTGAAAAGTTATCCTCTTAAATGCATCTGTGAAGTGGAAGGACAAATTGTTCCTGTGCATTTTTTTGAAGTGGACTGAGCAGAAAGAGAGTGAGAGAAATATTTCTCTCTGTGAGTAGTGCTCAAGTAAATTGATTTATAGGGTCTTTTTGTATTAGAAAATCAGTAACTGGAATCACATAGTGTTTCACAGAGTGACCTTTCTTAGGGGTTCTTTGTCCCTGGCTTTGTTCTCTGCTGACTAAAGGTGATTCTGATAACCATTAGGACATATTTGATCTGTAGAGAGTTGCATTTTGTTTTCCTAACATCATAAACTAGCTGAAAAATCACTTAAATTTTGTCCCAAACTCACCTAAAACTGATCTCCTATGAAGCTGGCACCAGGCTTCCTAGAAAGCATCCTGATCATACTTTGTCATACTGGGCATCTGTGAGGCTACTAAAACTTTACAGAGATCCAGGAATTCAGATATTGCTCATGTTAAAAAGCAACTACACCCATAGAAAACAGAATTCTTGTTCCCACCTCCCCTTTTTTTTCCTCCCATATACCTGCAGGTGCTTCTGAAATAGAAATCTTTTGGATGCATCTCATGGGAGTCATTGGGGGAAACTTTGTCTCCTGTGAGATTGAGGCGCCAGCTCTTTGGGGATGTTCAGATCATATGTCTAGACAAGATAACATCCTTCTCTGAACCCCGGAGCTAACCCCAGGGGGACCCATTATTCATGTATAAAACACTAAGAGAAACTTGCTGCCTGCAGTTTTCTTTCTTTTTCCCTCCTCCCCGTGGGAATTTCCTTAGTTTAACCCTTCCATCCCTGTGAAGCAGTGGCTTTCCTGCTCAGTCATGACTGTATATCCTTCTACCCTTCAGGGCTCAGGACCTCTGCACCTGCAAAAACCTGAACAAAACCAGGTTAGCCTTCAGCATTGACTGTAATGTGAAGTGCAAACTCAGAGAAACCTCCTCCTTTCCCCACATAGTACAACAGCTCTTGGAATAAATCATCAGGCCTGTCAATAGCACACAGATAGCACAAACCACCTGGCAGTTTCTCCTAAGAAAGCACCTGGAGTTGCCCCTAGATAAAAGAATATTCAGAGTGTAAAAGAGCAATGGGGATACACAAGGCACAGAAAAAATACAAGACATTTAATTCTGTTCTCCTTTCAGTAACATTGTGCCTCTAGAAATTCTTCTAACTTTGGAAAGCTTAGGGAAAGACTTGCTTTCTGATGACAATAACTGGGGGTAAAGAATTTCCCAAGACTAAGGAATGAATAAAAGAAGTGAACGCCCTCCAGATGTGTCATTTTCCCTTTTTCCCTTTTTGGACTGCAGGGCTGCATGCATCTCTCTCATGTTCCATAGCCATGCATGGACAAATGGACATGAATTAGGCCAATTCTGTAAATTCATCAGCATGTTTTTTAGCCTGGATTCACATCTTTTTATTTTACTTAGTCTCCAGCACTGAGTTATGACACTCATCAGCTTCTTGCAAGATACATGGAGGCCAATTTAACACCTGTTTTCTGGTCCTCCTCACCACATTGTCCTTTTTTGCTTGACTGTTAAAATTCAGATTATAATGATGAAAGTAGGAAATTACAAATTGACACAGAACTGAGTTCCTGCAAAGATCTGCTTTTATCTGTATCTTGCAACATGGAAAGGGACATCTGTCCATGACCACATTTGTCCCAACAGCTCAGCTGGTTGAAAGACACAAGGGAGCTGCATGAGGTCGGGTTGGAGGATGAGAGATGACAATTATATCCACAAATTATTTTAATCTTTTCTCTTACTGATGATGTGTATCTATTTATGAAAGGAATTTGCAGTCACAGTAATAGAGTCTTGCTGCCCTTTATTGCACCTTGTCTCTGAGTAGGAAAAGTCACCTATAGGCAGGTGGTGAATTCACATTATATGGTCCCAACACCCCCCCTCCAATGAAAAGGAGGACAATGAGAAGACAAGTATTAATAAAGGAAATATAAGCAAATATGATTTGGTAGATAGAAATTATGCTTATTGAACAAAAAACCAACCTGAGGGGTTTTTTTCTGTGCATTGAGATCTGCAGGGTTCTCAGCACATTCTATTTCATTCATCACAGTGATAGAGGACCATGGCTAAATGAGTGGTCACATTTTTGCTAGCAACAATGTAGAAAATGAAAACATTTTAATTTCTACATGTAGAAATGAAAACATTTTCAATATTTGTTTCTACATTTAGAAAGGAGTGGGATGGTAAACTCTCATGGCATTGGAATAGAGAATTCAGGACCCAGTCCATTAGTAACTAAGCATGGTTTTAAACAACTTCAGTGTGGGATAAACATTCTGAAATCAGTAGGCCTGGATAATTTGCACCCAAGACTCCTAAGAAGATTGTCTGAAGAGACCTCTGCCAGCTTATTTTATTTTTGAGTAAATCTTGGCCTGCCCAGTAAATTCCAGTAGATAATAGCAGCTAATTTTGTGCCAATATTCAAAAAGGTCAAATAAGATGACCCAATTAATGTTAAGACAGTTAGCTTGACTCCAGCCTTAGGCCACATAAATAAAAGAACAAACCTCCCAAAAAGCACAGTAGTCAAATAATTAATAATTAGAGAACAAATATAAGTCATATAATTTAGCATAGTTTAATAGAGATGGGCCACATAGAACCAACAAGACTTCATTCTCTGATGAGATCACAAGTTTGATTAACAAATATCACTGTGGAAAAGATAATGGACCATTGTAAGGACTTTATCTTGCCCAACATGCTAATTTCAACATTCTCTGAATAATTCCAACAAATTCCACAGTAAATGAGAGGTGATTAATCAACTGCACAGCAAAAACTTATTAACTGAGCCACTTTTACAAGTTAAGATTTTCTGGAGAAGTTAGAAGAGGAAGAATCAAATCTTTTCCCAGTGTTGTCTGAAAGCCTGATCAGATAAAACTGCAAAGAGATAGAAGAAATGTTCACTGATTTTTTTTTTTATTTTTAAAAAAGCACAGAACAATCCTCCCACATACAAACATTTTTACCATGCAAGGAAATAATGAAAAAGATGAAAAACAGGTAAAAATATGAATCCTGGCTTATTTTTAACTTAGCTGAGAACAAAAAGAGTATTTCAGCTTTTCACAAGCTGTTCTAAGGATATGGATATTTTTTTCTCTTGAAAGTTAAGTGAGACTTTGATTAAAAAGGTAGAGATGTAGTGATCAGTGAGCTGTTGGAGAGGGTCCAGACAAGAGCCACGAAGATGGTCAAAGGGCTGGAGCAACTGCCCTATGAGGACAGGCTGAAGGAGTTGGGGTTGTTCAGCCTGGAGAAGAAAAGGCTCAGGGGGGACCTCATAGTAACTTATAGGTTGCGGATGTCCCCTCTCTGGAGGTGTTCAAAACTAGGCTGGACAAGGCACTGAGCAGCCTGATGTAGTGGGAGGTGTCCCTGCCTATGGCAGGGGGGTTGGAACTCGATGATCTTTAAGGTCCCTTCCAACCCAAACTATTCTATGATTCTATGATTCTGTGATTCATAAACTTGAGTCAATTCAGAATCACAGAATGTCAGGGACTGGAAGGGACCTCAAAAGATCATCTAGTCTAATCCCCCTGCTGGAGCAGGAACACTCAGATCAGGTCACACAGGAAGGTGTCCAGGTGGGATTTGAATGTCTCCAGAGAAGGAGACTCCACATTCTCTCTGGGAAGCCTGTTCCATCACCCTCACTGTGAAAAAGCTTTTTCTCCTATTTCTGTGGAACCTCCTGTGTTCCAGCTTGCACCCATTGCCCCTTGTTCTATCATTGGATGTCACTAAGAAGAGCCTGGCTCCATCTTCCTGACACCCACCCTTCATATATTTATTTTATAAACATCAATGAAAGCACCCCCCTCAACTCTCCTCTTCTCCAAGTTAAAGAGACACAGCTCCCTCACCCTTTCCTCTCAAGTTGAAGCTCCATCATGGGAAAAAAAAATCAATTATTTTTGGAGATATCTCCAAAAAAAGGGCACTGTTCTCTGAAAAGTGGTGGCTCTGAAAGGGTCATAGAAGGCAAGTAATCAAACATGTGGAAAAATTGTACTCAGAGAGTAGTTATCAATGGTTCACTGACAAAATGGAAGGATATAGGAGTAAAGTTCTTCAGGGATTTGTTCCTGCTTCCTGTGCTATTCAATATTTTCATTAATGATAGAATATAGAGATTTGTTATTAAGTTTGCAGATGACACCAAGCTGGGAGTAACTATGACTAGGACAAGAGTTTAGTATGATTACAACAAATTGGAGAAATGGAAAAAAGAAGTTGCTCTTTGGTAGGAATGAGTACAAATGTTCATTCCTTAGGCACCAATTACTATTTTCTCAAATATGGGGTGGGTAATGCACTTTGGGTAATGGGGATGTGAAGTTGCAGTGGAGCATAACCTGAACATGAGTCAACAGTGTCAGAATATTGCAAAAAAAAAAAAGGCAAACACCACGGGGGATGTATGAACACGAGCATTGCCTGCAAAACGTGTGCAGCAATCCTTTCTGGAGATCAACTCTGGTAAAGCCTTAGCTGGAGGCTTTTCCAGGGATAATTCCATGAGTAATTTTGGCTCTGTGATGCCAGATGAGAGGTGGATCAGATGGAGGAAGCGATAAGGTTGGAGGACTAGAAAACGTGAAGCAAGATGTTATTTTTCCTAGACTATTGGTGTGTAAAATAATGCTGCAGAAAGGAAATGAGTGCTCTGTTTCTCCATGCTCTTGACAGACCAAAGTCATGGCTTAACAGGAGGGGATCCCAGATAGGAATGAGGAAAAAAGGCCAGTGAAGAAAAGGTAGTGAATTGCCCAAGAGCATTACCTAGACTGTTGCTCTCCTGGGAGGGTTTTAAGAATAAATTAGAGAAACATCTGTAGGGTTAAACCAGCTGGAATCCATCTTGAATCAAGGCAAGTAGATAGGGTGGAAAGGGATCTTTAAATCCATCTAATTTATGGATATTTTAATGGATGAAACAATGCAGTAGATGTTCTAACAGTACAGAAAGGAGTGCTAATTAGAAATAGAGTTATGATTCTTATTATATGGCTGAGCTCTGTATGCAAATGGTGCCACTACTCTTCTTTATTTTGATTGCAACAAAATGGAGAAATGGAGAAAAAAAGATCAGAATGATATAAATTATGAGAGAAAAAACAGATCTGATTGAGGCAGAATGTTTGCAGGGGAAATGTGAGCAACCTGTGAATCTGATTTCTGTTTAGGTGATAGTTTCAGTCAAAGGAAGTGGGAATACTTTTGAAATTAATAAAAACATTTTGTTTTGACATCATGTCATCAAGACACGTTATTGATTTGAAGTAGCATTTTAGTTTGGAGTAGATATTTTTAAAGACAGAAGCTTAATAGAAAATTAAAGAGGTGCTGAATGACTTCAAAGGCAAATATTTTTCATGGGTAAAAAAATTAATTTAAGGATTTTGTTCTCAAAAAAACCCAAAAAAGTTATATGAAAAAAAAAATAAGCTCAGCCAAAAAATAAAATGGTTTTTCCAGCAATTATTTTTTTGGTGATGGAACAGAAAGGGCTTGTTATTCCCTACTTCTATTTGTCAAGCCTCATGAGAGCTGGGAGAGCCTTGATTCATAGCAGCTGTGGACCAGCTCATTTTAAATCCTTGACTCAGAGTAGTCTTGATTAAGATTCTTCTCCATGTTTTGGACTGCAGACTCTTTCTCTTTGGTCTGCTAGCTTCCAGCAGCCAGGGAGGTAGCTACTACATTCCTCTGTATTTTAAAATTGCTCAGGGAGGTACAAAAAGCAACAAAAAATTGGCAAGAGTGAAGACAAGGGCCTTGACAGCCCAATAAAAGAGAGAGCAGATGAAATGTAGTAGTCTTCAATACCTAGGAAAGGATGGTCTTATTTTCTTTAGATTTCAAACTGGAAGAATCTATGACCTGTCAACATATTCTTTGCCTTCATTCCTTCTTTTCCATCATACACATCTTGTGGATTGTATTTACTGTCTAGTGTGCTTAATTTGTCACTTTTCAGTGAGAAGCAAAATTGTCTGCTCTGCCTGCAAGCAGGATTGTAGCAAGCAGCCTCACCAATCTCCCTTCTGCTTCCTTTGCTAATCCACATGGACCACAGGGCTTTGAGGGCTTTTTGAGTCTTCATCTAGACCTTTATTTACCTGTTTTCATTTTCCCTGACTCACCTCTCAACCAAGCATCTCCATGAAGAGATAACAGGCTTTTCCTCCCTCAGTAACCAGGCTGCTTTTCTTCAGGTACAAACCTACTTTAGAAGTGAGGATATCAGAATTTGTACAACACATGTGAAGACACCTGAAGGACAATTTCTGGTAAGAAACCTTGTGAGAAGTTGCCTGTGTATTTGGGAGTCTATTTTATTTCTCCAGTATCTCACTTTTGCCATTAAATGCAAGTGTCAATGAGGATTCTGCTTGAGGCAGCTTCTGTGTTGTTGATTTATTTATTTTTGGTTTTTTGAAGTACAAGGTGCCCATCTTCTCTCAGGCAACACATGTAAAATCAGATGTCTCAGCTGGGTCTTGCTTGCACCAAAACTCACTGACACCAGCTGTGAAGCTCTAGGGGTATCAACCAACATAAAGATGATGAGAACAGTACCCTGTGCTTTTCTAGATACCTTAAAGGACTGAATATAGAAAAAGAAGCATTTAGAAAAATCTTTATATCCCCTTCTCAAGCAAATCTGTTAAACTTATGCTTGTTAGATGTGTCTGTCTTGTCTTCCCTAGGCAATGACGATTAATCCAATTATTTTCTTTGAATAATTGCAGATGTCATTGAATTCTATGGCCTTTTAACTCAAAAACCTTAATTCTTTTTAGCTGGTCCTAGTAGGTTATGGAAGGCATGTACTTGTGAAGGGTTCTAGCAGCATGATGGCTTTAGGTCTTGCCCAAGGAGCTATTTCTTCTGAATGATTTCTCCAAATTCAGGTTACAGAAATAACCTATTGTGGTGGCAAACAGAGTCTCAACTGCAGATGAAGTGTCTCCAAATGTCTGCAAGGATTGATAACCCAAATGACTTCTGTGTTGCCCACCATTCCCTTTCATGATTTTACTGCCTCTTGTTGCATCTGCATATATCAACAATGAATTTTGTGTGGACTCCTGATGAATATCATAAAATCACTACAATCATGTTAAGATGCAGGAATGAATTAATATCTTTGACTGTCCAGAGCAGAAGAAAGAGGTATCTGTTCATCAAGGTGATTTCCTGCCACCAGTATTGTGATCTAAAAGGCATGTGCCACTCTTCATCACAAGAGAATGTGAATGATTTTGGATGATGGATGGACTACTTCATCCCCCAGACCTCCCTCATCTTTCCAAGTTGTCTAAGGCAAGCTGTGACAATGATAAAAAGGATTATTGAATAAAGGGGGGCATAAATTCTTCCTCAGAATGGCTTCAAGAGGAAAGAACAAGACTAAATCCAGCAAAAAGGATGAATCTGGAAAGGGTGTATATATTTTATTATAAAATCTATGTGGATACAGTATATCGTATAGAATGTCTCTCCTCAATTTATATCTCCTATGACAATGTATGCTGCTCCATCTCTCTTTGAATTAAAAAAAAGCAAGTAATTCAATCTACCTGAGACCAAAAGAGAGGTGCAAGGAATCTCTGTCCTCAAACAGGATGAGCAAGTGCTAATGAAAACTAAGAGTACAGTGTGAGTGTTTTACAAAGAAAAGCTTCACCTCTGAAAAGGGTTTTATGTTTCCCTGAAGCCAGGAGCAGTTACATTTGTATGGGCTCCACAGCCTGATATCGATATGTCTGAGTTGTCCTTGAAAGCCTGGCTCTTTCTTCTGATAGATAAATATAAACCTGGATTATTTTCACCCATCTGCAAGAGAAATCATTATGAAATTAACCAGTGATCAACTAAACCACAGAGGAAACACAGAAAAGGGGTTTTTTTAGGCTTCTCCAAATGGATGGTTGCTCTCTCTCTCCATCTGGTTGTGTTTAGCCCTGAAATATAATTTTCAGTGCTGATCACTTCTGGGTAGACCATACAATTAAGGTATTTGAAAAACAAACATTTCTAAACCACTGATCGTTTGGGAGATGGCTTAGAAGTGACAGCCCATTTTCCAAAAAGATGGAGATGGTTGGGAAAGGGAACCTGAAAGCTTAAGATAACATTGAAAGGGAAACAGAAAAAGTTCAGGGAGGGAACAAAAACAAAAGGAGGAAAAAAAAGAAATCAACCGAACAAACCCACCCTCACAAGTATTTTGTCTGCTTCTCTTTCTGACTAATATTATTTGAATGCTTTAAAGAATCCAGCATGGTTTCTGTGTGTTTCTATGGATTCCTGCTGCTATGGGAAGAACTTATTCCTGAGAATTGTAACCTTCAACAGTTTGAAAAGAGGAGATATTTGCAGCAATAGCAGGAATTTCATCTCAGTAAATCTTTTATTGGACTCTCCACTATCAAATTTCAAGTAGGAAGCATGGAAAGACTGAAGGCCCAGAAAGAAATTTGGACATGCCTCTCCCTTCTGGTACCCTGCTGCTCATTTTTCTTTCCCACCTAAACTCAGCTCACTTTGGCTCACCTCCCACTAATCCTCAGGCAGATGAATTTTTCTTCTTAAACAATTCCAAAACTGCTCATTGCTGAAGATAAGTGCCTTGCAGATTGTCACTTGAAAGATGATTTTAAGCCAGGAAGTTCCATTTTGACTCTTTCATCAGTTAACCAAGGAGAGAGAGACAGCAAAAAATAAAGGTTGTGTGATTCAGTGGCTGGTGCAGGAGCACAGGTGTTCAGGAGTTCACCAGAAATGAACAACTTTGCAGAGTTCATGTATAGGTATTCATGTTGCTGAAGGATTTAAATTAACCCAAAATCTGGATCTGCATCTTGGGAAGGCTCAGTCCAAGCTTCAGATAAAGAGCTAAAGCCCATCTCTAACAATAGCACTGATACTGTTATCAACAGTGTTTTGAAAATAATTAGATAACATAAGGATAGGATATATCTGAATTTCTTCAAAATCATGATAGACCTTTGACTGAGGAGAGAGAAAGGTTTGGATCCTGATGGAGAGGACTCCATAGAAGCCTCCAGAATGTGAGATAAGTTTTGGCTAAACCTTTTAATACTTGGATGCTTAAGCAAAGATAACCTCCAAGCTTTTGGCAGCCCTGCCCACAACTAGCTGAAACACAGAAGGACTAGGTAATTATGTGATGTGGTAAAAGCAATTATGGTAGGTGTGTAAAAGGTAAGGCAATTTCTTCCTGACACCAAGGTTTTCTCTCACATCTGCAATTTTCTTATACACTGAGAGTTCTTTTCCTTTTCCTTTGGAGTTTAAGTTTGCTGAAATGCATCTATTGCTGGGGTGTGCTGTAGCATGATGTCTTCACCTCCTTCCCAGTCAACTCTCCAAAAAGCTGGGATGTCATAGGCTTGTGGGAAATGAGTAGTCAGGTTCTGGCACCTTCTCCCAGTCTGTTACTAGTTTGTAATAATTCCTACTTTCCTCTTTTCTGAACTATTGCTACTCAAAACTTGGTTATACTCAAATCCAAAGAGCTCATCCCAGCATCTCAGCTCTTCTAAAGCTGCATGCAGGAGTTTCTGAATCCCTGGAAAGCACCTAGGGAGCTTCCATAAACAAATTTTTAAATTATAATGATAGTTAATGACCTAATTTCCTAGCCAGCCAGAATACCTGCAGAATCAAAGTCCCATATCTCAATTAATCTAAACTCCTGGGAGGTTTTGTTCTGGACTTAATCTTCACAATTATTGTTCTCTGTCTGGCAGTTTTGGTGCAAAATTGAGACCAATTTAGATACCTTCATAGTTAGTTATTTATTTTCTGTAAAATAACAGAGATTGCAGTATTTTTACCAGGAAGGAGTGTCAAGAGAAATGCAATTTTACCACCAATTAGGCAGATGTATGTGCAGAATTTATTGTATAGACAACACTGAAGTTTCAAAGAGTTTCAGCAAAAAGAGGAGATATGTCCTCCAACAGGTCTTCTTCCCATTACAGTTATTTTCTTCCTAATTTCCAACTGAAATTTTCTTTGCTATACATTGAGATTTTTTTTTTCATCTTCATCTTTCCATGTGTTTGCTACAGTAAAGTCATCATTAAAATCTTTATAACAATTTGCCGATGTCTCTCTTTTCTTTTCTTTTCTTTTCCTTTCTTTTCTTTTCCTTTCTTTTCTCTTTTCTTTTTCCTTT
>VZTY01028737.1:325-25341 GCA_013400935.1 Turnix velox | reverse complement strand
CTCCTCTCCTCTCCTCTCCTCTCCTCTCCTTCTCTTCTCTTTTTCTTTTTCTTTTTTTTTCTTTCACACTGATTCCTGAATTTAACTCAAAACTTTGTGTGTTTTAGAAAACTGCAGAAAATTGCATTGCTGTCAGTTCAGAGTGAGATGTGTCTATGTGGGATGCACTAGGCAAATCAATGCAAACAAAAAAAAAAATCAACATATTCTGCCTGCTTCTGCAAGGCAGGCTTTTGTAGTGAGTTCCTCATAATTACCAGTTAATTGGAGAGGATACCAGGCTGCCAAGCATTTGAAGATGTGAAAATCAATGCAAACAAGCACCTTCCAGCTCACAGAGCACTTAGTTGTTCAAGAAAAGACTTCATCACTGCCCTACAGCCACATGCCCACAAGCCTGTGTTCTACTATAAATGGCATTGAGTTTCTGACTTGTGATATCATCTTCCTTTCCTACTAACACTTCCTAGTTAATTGGTTTGATGTCATGTTCCTCTCCCTGGAAATGCCTGTTTACAAAAGGCATTTATGTAACTTAAAAAAAAGTCCCAATAGCCTGAACATAGAAAGTGTGAATTCTAACTTGGTGGGAGGAAATATGTTTTCACCTTCCTTGACTTCAGTGTTCTGTGACAATCAGAAGAATTACCACCTAACCATCATGATGGCTTCTGGTTTTTCTGGCTAGTCTTTCTCTTCTAACACTTTTGGTGAGAGGACAAGGAATTGAGCCTAGTTCTGGGCAATAAAAACTGAGCTACTTAATACACCATGTACCAGTAAACCCATCTTCAAAATTTTGCCAGTGAGATGTGGCAACTGGGGTTTGAATGTCCCCACATCTCACTCAGTGGAACTTGTGCTGTGCATCCTCATCCCCTGACTTATTTCTAATCAACTTATTCCTCATCAAATTCTGTCTCTGCACCCAAAGAAACTTCTCCTTCATGGGGCTTAAGGTCAGATCAGTCTTATAGTCCAGTCACTAAAATCTCTGTGCAGTTTGATTTTTAGTTACTACCTAATCAAAATGCTCTCATCTTCCCTGTGTCTTTAGAAATAATCACATTTCAAGGCTATGAAGAGAAAAGACATTTTGCTTACTAAACTGTTGGAAGTGCATGATAAAGTTTTTAATTTCTTAGACACTTAACCTGTTTCCAAATGTATATTATGTATTTTTGCCTAAGAACACATCCATTAGGAGCTGAAGTCACATAAAAACTGCCTACATGCTGTGTTGCTAGTCAGCTTTGTTTTAAAATCCACACAAATGTGAAATTATGTGAATTGCACCTAGAAAAAACACTAAGGGGGGAAAAAAGAAGTTGATCTTTAGGCTGTTAGTGGTTTGTAGTGAGCAAACTAGATTCCTATAGCCATGTGGAACTCATGAGCTCAAATGCACCATGCCATGGAATTGCACTTTATGCAATTGTATTTACATTTATTTGGTAACATGAAAAAAATACAGAGGAATCCAATCTAATCTCTATAACAGCAGGACATTAGGAAAAAAGACAGCTTGGACAACCAAGTGTAGGACCTGGTTAGCTGTCTGCTTTGGTACATGTGAAATTGATTTTTTTCACTTGCTGCTCTTGTAACTTTCCCCCTCTTTCAGTTGGACTCAGATTTCCTGGCCTTGATCACAGTGAATCACCAAGAATTCCAGCACTCAGCCAGCATACACACTACTTGATCTGCATTGCTTTATGGATTTGCAGGTGCCAGAAAAAAGTTCACATGCTTCTTATCACAAAGATAAATGATAGATAGATAGATAGATAGATAGATAGATAGATAGATAGATAGATACATACATACATACATGCATAGATGGATACAGATGATAGACAGATAAATAGATAGAGAGACAGATGATAGATAGATAGATAGATAGATAGATAGATAGATAGATAGATAGATAGATAGTTAGATAGAAAAACCATGAGTTCTCTGTAGCCCAATATATTTTCCATTGAAGACAAAGACTCCTAACCTATTTGCTTGTACAAATCTTCTGACTCTTTCTAAAAAAACTGGCAATTCAATGTGTGTTCTCCATGAACTGTGCTAATGTGGTGTTACTGTTACTGAAATCATTTACTGTTGAGTCAAATTGTGAATTCCTTTCTTAAGCTGAATTCCTATTGCCTTGCATGTGTGTTTTCTTTGAGTGAAGACGTCAGATTTTAGCCCTTGTGTAACTCCAGCTTTATGTAATTCATTCAGAGAAGTTATGTCTAGCTATTGGCTACACCACCATGTGTGAAATGACAAGTGGGATGGAATTTGAAAGACTGCATAGCAACATTTTTCTGTGAGATAGGATAGGGAAAATACAACATTATACCTTTGGTGAAAATTTTAGTAAAAAGAATGAAATTACCATCCTGGAAAAAACATCTTGATGTGGGGTTTAGTGAGTTTTGTCTTGACACCACCACTAAAGGAACCCAGCTTTGAAAAATATGCCACAGATGCTCAGAGAAGGCCACTGACAGAAACAGAAGCTTTAATTTGAGGCTGGAAATAAGTTCATCACACTACAGACTTCGGTTTTGCAGTGTCTTCTAGGATTGGAGTGGACACCATACTGACCCAAGTACTGGTCACTGCCCCAGATTGCTCAGGCAGTTGGATTAGATGATCATTTGTAGGTCCCTTCCAATGGAAATAGTCCAACCTGAGTCTCCAACCCTGAGAGAAACCATCCATGTGATCTGTACCATGTTTCTCAACACTCAACTAAACATTCACCCCTGTTTTTCCAAACTGTTCACCCTCCTTGTGGTGTGAGTGCAAGACACACATCTAAAGGGAAAAAATGCAATCCACAAGCTAATCCAGTTCAATCCACAATCCAATTCAAACAGACAACATTGGCTAAGGGTGTGGTATGGGATATAGTTGTTACCTTGGTGTGCTGAGAGTGGCTTTGTATGAGCAGCTGTGTTCATCTGGCCATGAACACCCACTTTGCAGGTACAAATCTCAGTACTACTCTTCCCTGCACAGCTGGGGGAAAAATGGTAGCTTAAAAAGGTGTAAAGGAAATTTTATTAGAATCATAGAATCATAGAATAGTTTGAGTTGGAAGGGACCTTAAAGATCATCGAGTTCCAACCCCCCTGCCATAGGCAGAGACACCTCCCACTAGAGCAGGCTGCCCAGTGCCCTGTCCAGCCTAGTCTTGAACACCTCCAGAGATGGGGCATCCACAACCTCCCTGGGCAACCTGTTCCAGTGTTTCACCACCCTCACTGTAAAGAATTTCTTTCTTATGTCTAGTCTAAATCTATCCCCCTCTAATTTATATCCATTGTTTCTAGTCCTCCCATCCGATATTATGTTAAAAATTCCTTCCCCTGCCTTTCTGTAGGACCCCCTCAGGTACTGATAAGTTACTCTGAGGTCCCCTCTGAGCCTTCTCTTCTCCAGGCTGAACAACCCCAACTCCTTCAGCCTGTCCTCATAGGGCAGTTGCTCCAACCCTTTGATCATCTTCGTGGCCCTTCTCAGTGCTACTCTTCCCTGCACAGCAGGGGGAAAAGTGGTAGCTTAAAAAGGTGTAAAGGAACTTTTATTAAAAAGAAGAAGTTTGTGGAAGACAAAGGTGATGAGGCAGACCCCTGTTATTATCATTGGCAAAGATTTTAGGGTAGCTGTTAGGGAAAGAGCAATCTTTTGGGTTGTGACTGGCTTGCTGAGCGTTTCCCTTGTCATATAATTGCCCATGAAATTGCTGCCCATACGGTTAAAATATTAAACAGGATAACATTACACTTTTTAATCCACAGCTGAGACAAAGCAGAGATCAGGAATAATCCTTCTCAACAGCACCACGTTTGCTGTGTGATGTGGGAGATGCTGATTAGCTTTTAAGTAGAAACACATTTTTTAAAGTTACATAAACTGGCGCTCAGATTTCCCCCTCCCCCTTAAAAAGAAATTAAGTTAAATATTTTGAAAGATTTGAAAATTCTTCAGTCTTGGTTTTGTGGGGAAATAGGGTGCACCTGCAGCTGGGGGTTTTCCTTTCCCTTTCTCCCAAACCCATCACTCAGTGAGGCGTAGTTCTGCAGTGCGTCATATATAGGATCACACATTCAGAACCTGACTCAGCTGTTACTCCATACTTCCTCTGGAAAAAACAATGGAAATTTGCCCAATGGAAGACTGGGTATGGAGTGAAAATGGCAGGAGATATGAATAAGCAAGAGAGAAACTGGAAGGAGAAAGGATTTCAGACCTCCTTCATGACCCATGATGACCCGTGCCAGCAGCACTGCTCTTTGGAACATCCCTTGCTAGGCACTGAATAAATTCCTGCTTCCTGCTGACCTCTCTTTTGGATATAATCCTTTGATCCACATTAAATCAACAAAATGTTGCCTGTTGCTCCTCACACAGGAATAAAAAGGCAGAGCATGAGCCCTTTTATAAGGTGTTTCTGTTTCTACCTGCTGTCCTGTTTGCAGATTGTGCCAGGAATTGGTCTTGAGGGCTGGCAAGAGAAATAATTTGAGAAAAAAATATTCTTGGTCATATTTCTTCTTGGATCACAATGAGTAAGGTCCTGGGACAAAATGTTCCTGCTGTAGCAGTTAAAGTAACATATAGAAATCAAGAAACTGAATCTATACTAAAAATACATTACAGAATCACTGAATTGCAGGGACTGTAAGTGACCTTAAAAGATCATCTAGTCCAATCCCCTGCCATATTTTAGAAATGTTCTTAATTTAACATAGTTAGCCTAAGTTAATCAACATTGTTTAGAGCACTAGTGGAGCCAAAACAATTGAAGAATGTTTTGGTGTAGGCCAATAAAGGATCCTAAAGTAGAATTTGAAGCTCTGTCATAAGTCATCTCAAGTTAAGGATACTGCTTATTTTCCATTTTCTTCCTCTCTCCTTTTTCTTCCTTTGAAGTGTAGACAGCCCTGCCAACAGGCACCTAAATAAAACTGGAGGGATTTTTCATAAATGCTGAGCACAAACAAATCTAATCAAAATCAGAAAAAGCTGTGGGTGTTCAGAAATTTTAGGTGCCCGAACAGGGATTTGGCTCCAGAGAGTTAGACGCCCTTTTTTGAGAAATTTTGGCTTAAAAATATGCTACCCAACCCATTGAATGAGTGTAATGTTCAGTGAAATGTGAAATGTCAAGCTCTGTTTAAACCACTGGGAAACTAATAAAGTCCATGTACACTTCTGCACCATTCACCTGGGAAACTGGCCCTTTTTTCATTTCTTGTGATTACTTAGGAAACAAGAATAAATGCAGGAATCATAATGTTGGGCTTTTATCTCCATTTCCTCCTCTCTTTCTGTTTCTCTGTCTCATTTTTTTCTTTTCTTTTAACATGTATACCTGTTTATTTCTTTTCCTTCTTTTCATCATTTTGGAATTTGAAGTACATAGGAGATGCCAAAGTAATAGCCTGAAAGCAATTTTCCAAGTTGAACTTGGAGGTGAAAGATGACATCACTCATCAAGACTGGGCTCTGGGGCCAGCTCAATCAACATTATGAAGAAGAGTCTTCTGAGGAGCTGCATCAGCCTGTCTTGCAAAAGCACTTTGTGCAATGGGCACCACTCACTGTTACAGGCTAGATGGATATCAGCATGGACCAGAAGACATAAAAATGACCCTCATTTCATAGAATTGTAGAATAGTTTGGGTTGGAAGGGACCTTAAAGATCATCGAGTTCCCACTCCCCCTGCCACTAGACCAGGTTGCTCAATGCCTCATCCAGCCTGACCTTAAACACCTCCTGGGATTGAGGGGGCATCCACAACCTCTCTGGGCAACCTCTTCCAATGTTTTACTACCCTCACTGTAAAGAATTTCTTTCTTACATCTACCCTGAATCTCCCCCCTTCCAATTTACATCCATTATTTCTAGTCCTCCCGTCACATGTCTTATTAAAAAGTCCTACCCCTGCCTTTCTGTAGGACCCCCTCAGGTATTGAGAAGTTACTCTGAGGTCCCCCCTGAGCCTTCTCTTCACCAGGCTGAACAACCCCAACTCCTTCTGTCTTCATAAGGCAATTGCTCCAGCCCTTTGATCATTTCACAGCCACTACAGATATTATGGTGCCTCAAAAGGAGGCAACATCCAGTCCAACATGATCTAAATGAGAATCAAACCTTTTCAGCATAGGGAGAAATGTTGTGCAGAGCAGAGGTTCACTTTTGCTCCCACATAGAAGGACTCAGTGCAAGGGCAAGAGGTTGTGATCTTGTTGGGTTGGTGGTGGGTTTTACTTGGGTGGAGAAGAAAGTAGACTGAAAACTGGGGGAAAGCAAAAAATAGAAAAAGAAGCTGAATTTCATCTGTCAAAACATCCAAGCAGCTGGAAACAGAGTTTGGCTGAAAGAAATAGACAAACATCAATAAAGACGTTATTTCCAAGCTTCCGAGAGGGTACTGCAATCCAAATTTCTGGCCCGGGAGTCAGACCCTTGCCCAGTAGCAGCTGTGTTTTATGTACCCAATCCCCCTTAACATTTTCCATTTTAGCCAAGTCTCTGTACTTGTGCTCCTGCTCTGTGAAATTCAGCTGGAGCAGCTGCAGGCCACATCATGCCAGGCAACTCCTTCTTCAATTTTTCTCTCTCACGGCAATAATAAAAAATTAAGCCAGTTGACGCTGCATGAATAAGAAGGTTAATCAAAACCAGACCAAGCTGGTGGCCTTGCTCCAGTTCAGCTCAGATGGGTAGCAGGGTTTGTGCTGGCTCCATGCAAACTTTTGAATTAAGATGCAGATGGTTGGACAAGGCTTGGGATGTATAGGATTGTTTTGAGAAGTTCCTTATATTCTTTACCAAGGATGGACTCAGATCTTTCATCCTTCTGCACAGGACATCTGGCTCCCCTCCTTTCCTTTCCAACTTCCAACCTGAGGTGATTGCTCATTGGAAAACCACCCACCGGTTGTGACAGTTAAGTATGAGCAAATGTTCTCAGAAAAGGCCATCATGGGCCACGGGGAACATGTGCATCTATTTATTTTCCATTAGTATTAATTACATTTTAAAAAGCCAGTTCTCACATTCCTCCTATGGTTGGAACTAGCAAAGGCAAGTCCACTTCTGGGAAGCACAGTTATTCCTCTCACTGTGAGCACAGACAGATGCTTGTATTCAGAGGAGAAAGTCCCAAGCACATGACCCAGATCCAGACCTATGACTGAATGTCTCCAGGCTGGACTACTGAGCTCTGAATTAAATTCATTTTCCTCAGAGAAACTCACTGGAAGAAACCATGAAGAATTTGGTTTTGAGAAGTGAGAGACATCAACATACACAAGTCAAATTACAAAAAATGCAGAGACTTGAAGCATCTGACACTCAGACTCAGAGTCCAGGATTCAGGGCATCAAACACTGGACATAGAATCTTAGAATAATTCAGGTTGGAAGGGACCTTAAAGATCATAGAGTTTCAACTCCCCTACATAGGCAGGGACACCTCCCACTACATCAGGCTGCTCAGTGCTTTGTCCAGCCTGGCCTTAAACACCTCCAGAGAGGGGGCATCCACATCCACAACCTCTCTGGGCAACCTGTTCCAGTGCTTCACCACCCTCACTGTAAAGAATTTCTTTCTTATATCTAGCCTGAATCTAAGCGCTTCCAATTTACCTCCATTATTTCTAGTCCTTCCATCACATATCTTATTAAAAAAGTCCTACCCCTACCTTTCTGCAAACACCAAACTGAAAGGCTGGAGTCAGGTGTAGAATAGCTGAAGGCTTCTTCTGTGAAACAGATATCATCACAAAAGAGTTCAGAGCTTTATTTTTCTAAATTGCTCTTCAGTTTAGATATTGATGGGACCTACTGTGGTCAGGAAAAAGGTGTTCAATGTCTTGAGGGCTCTATTCAACATGTTCCCACTGTCATTTCAGGCTCTTCATATGGAAATTACTATAAAAGGCAAAGGCTTCTTCCTTCTATATATGAAGCTTAACATAGTAGTAATTAATACTGAATATTCTAAATACTTAAAGCAAGATAAAATGAGGCATTTTTTCCCTTTTCCCTGAGTTCTTCCACAGTATGAAAGGGTTAAAACACTTCTAAAAGAATATGCAGTTTACACATTTCACTGCTGAGTATGAAAGGAGAGAGCTAAAACAATGAGAGAGATACAGTCCAAAGGTTGATAATGCAAGAAAAATTTACCAGCTTGGCTTTCAATCTCCAGTGGAGACCACATGGGTAAAATAAAACTAATCAAAACAAAACAAAGTAATGTATTCATCTGGAATTTGTTGAGGGTAACTCCCTGTGAAAGGAGTACAAGGCAAGTGGACCCAATCATATACATCCAGAAGAAGTACCATGTCCTACTGAAAAAAGCTGAAGAACTGCTCTGTAGACATTGCCTGTGAGTAGTCAAGGAGGAAAACTACTTGTTTTTTTTAACAGATCCTTCTTGAGCAGACAGACAGCTTAATAATGTAAGGACAATTCTTGCCTTCAGTCGTTTGGATGGATGTCCCACTAAGAAAACACAAATCCTGGAATTTTGTGTAGAGTATCCCAGCAGCCTTCACTCAACATATGTGCCCAGCATCAGAATCATACACTCAGCTAGGGCCTTGGCTGCTGTTCTTGCTAGCTCAAGTCTCCTATAAAGAGGAGGCCTTGAACAGTATTAATGTTTTCTGTACTTACCCTCTGGCAGCCCCTAGATCCATCATTAAATTGGTGCATTTCCCAGCTCCTCTGGCCAGGCTCTTTGGCAGCAGCAAAATCCCCCGACCTAGTTGTTCCTAATCCTCATCCCTGGTAAACTGGCAAAAAAAAGGAGCTCTACTGTCCTGAAGATATCTTCAGACCTTTGGGAGGGATTGGAGAGGACCTTTAATCAACTGGCACCTTCCTTCCTGCTGTGCCAGGGGAAAAGGGAATTCCAGCATACTTTGTGTAATTCAGAGTCTCTGAAGAGTTGTCTACAAGCCACCATCTACTGAAGCAAAGGACATTTCATGTGGTTTTGGCATGGGACTAGGAGTGGAAACCTCCATGATACCTACTGCTACCCAGTGGACGTGCTTGGTGCCAGGGTGGAAATATTTTGTAGAGTAAAACCCTGGCTAGGAAAGCTTTATGGCCATTCCTTTTATACTATTTTTCAGAGCAGAAGGAAATGTTATGTTCCTGCAGCATGGCACAATTACAGAACCTGCCTCTGCCCGTTTCCTCATTAATTCCCTTAGCAACTGGGCAGATCAGAACATTTCCATACCAAATTCACTCTGGAGAGGATTTATTTGAATGGGTATCCTTCTCCCAAGAGAACTCAACTCCAGGTTACTCTGATCTAAAGATGTCCCTGCTCACTTCAGAGGGTTGGACTAGATGATCTTTATTAGGGTCCTTGCAAACAAGATATTCTAGGATTCTTTGATTTCTAAGTCTAGGACAGTTTAAATCTAAGTCTAGGACAGTCTAGGCTGCTTGTTGGCCCCCTGCTCACTTCAGGGAATCTTTCTAAATGACAAGTATTCCTTATAAGTAGAACTACCTCAAGAGCTTCACTAAAGTTAAAGCCAATCATGTTGATACACATATTGAAAGCTAATCATGTTGATACACCTACTGTGTATCTGTTCTAGTTATTGACATCAGTTCATCATGGATGAATGAATCAGGTATAAGGAGAGGAGTGTTGCAGGAACATGACTTTCAAATTTGGAATTAAAAACAAAAAGAAAATCCCACAGTTTCATTCCTATTTAACACAGAAACAAAAGTAATGGTTTTCTCTCTTTTTGTTTTTTCCTCTTCATAAATGGTAGATTTTTAGACAGTTTAAAACTGTTGTTTTGAAAGAAATTACTCTTTCCCTCCATCATCACCTCTAAAAGTTATACAAGTGAATTTCAGACAGAAAATGTGCAGAAAAAAGCTAGTAACCCAATGAAATGTCAGTCTTGACCCAGACCTGCCTTTTTTTTTCTTTTTTTCTCACAGAAAGAAGCACTTTAAAGGAAATTCCTCCCTTCTTATCCCCTGAATCCTGCACATTCCCATTTTCAGAGGAATATGTCATGTTCTGCTTACTTATTTAATCACAGGAACTGTTTGGATATCCCTTTTATAAAACTTCTGGCAGTGAGTGTTACCTTTTACTGTTTAATCACAAAAAAAAAAGATAAAAATGCTTGTGATGGTTAGTGAGGCTTGTATCCAGCACATTGCAACTTGGTGCCAATGCCTAAGCTTAATTTAAAAAATAATAATCTTATAAACAAGGGAAATAGAAAAAATCCACAGCAATAATCACTAGCAATGTTAGCCTCACCCACTATTTTGCATTACCTAGCACCCACCAGGTTCAATGAAGGCATCTGTTTGTACCAGCTCTGATTTGGTGGAATTTCAAGCATTTCTCATGAACCATCTGCTCTGTAATAGGGTTTTTTGTACAAAAAAATACCTGTTTTTTAACAATGACAAAGCCATGGAGAAGTTTCTGAAATTGCCTGGCTAAATTCCTGCAGGAATCATTCATCTAACACTGCTGGAATTTCCAAGCAATGAATTAATTAATTGTGCCATCTATTTAATTAACTGATGTGTGAGAGCTTTGGATGAGTGCTTGCTGCATACATGCATATTTATAAGCACACATATACATGTATATAAACACACATACTTATGTATCTTTTTTGTATATCTAAGCAAACAGCAGATTTCTCCAGGGAGATTCAGGGTTGAAAAAGCCGTTTGTGCAACTCAACCACAACATACTAAATCATGACAGGGAGACCTGGAGATGAAGATGAGTTATCTCTGGTGTGTGATACATTATATGAGTCAGAAGCAAGCTCCTGAACTGGCTTTAGGGAAGTTCTCAGCACTCCTTTAGGCCTCTCCTTATAACAATCCTCCATGCTCTCCCATTTTCATGTGCATCATTGATTAACATCTTCAATAATCCCAAGGCCAAATAATAAAAGCCTACGAAAAGGGCTGGAACAGAAGCTGAAATAGGGTAGCATTTTAATTCTTGTATTTTTCTGGGAAAAGGCTGAATGCATTCCAACCCAAACAGAGCCACACACCTTTGTCTTCAGTACATGGTTGTTGTATGTCATTTAGTATTTTGTGTTAGGTCTTGTTGGAACATTCCTTTCTAAGCCTCCTGATTTGTTACAACACATGCCATCCAGCTTCCTGACAATTAGTACCTAATAATATATTTTACTATCAGCACAAATATCAATGCAAATACTAGTACAAACACTGCCTTTCCATGCCACATGAAATTGCTTTTTCCACCAATAAATTCATTAGTCTTAACTCAGCCTTTTAACTCCCCTTTCGCAGATGGGTCAGTGAAAAAAATAAAGATATTTGTATTTTGTTCAAAGCCACAAAAACCTCCCAGAGACTTTATTTGAACATTTCTACAATACATATTGATTCCTCTTTCCCTTTATACCTCAATCACCAGCCTGAAAAAATGTTTGGACCTGAGACTCATGGTGCTTTCCCATGTTTTGCTTTCACAGGACATAGAAGCATGTTGCATTTCCCACCAGTACAATCCAAGCACAAAGACTTGGAGATTACCTCTGTGTTTTCTGAAGGAGATTCCCTTAGGAAAGAGCCCAGAAGACATTCATGCCAAATTTTGGTTTCTTAAAGCTGCAAGGAGAGAGAGGAAGTCACACATAGATGGAAGCATAATTGGGACCAGCATAAGGAATGATGTGGACCCAGCATCTTTCATCATCGTGCTCCAGAACTCAGCTAAAATCTGTTTCTGGGCCAAGTTTTCTGTCCAGTTAAACACAGAAAGTACCACAAGGAGGTGGCTGTAGGTGAGGGGAATTCCAGGATAATTTTTCTTTCTGAAGAAGTAACAGAACTCCAGGAAAATTTGGTATGGTTTACTGGCAAGCTGGTATTTTTGTGGCTTCCAGCTACAGGCACCATGGAGACTGGTCAAAGAGGGTGGCAGCTGGCAGACACTGATGTTATGACACAATATGATGACACTTTTGCCATAATTTTATGTTCTCAGACATGGACAGAGTCAAGCCTTGGACCTCCATCCTTCAGAAGAAAGATGCCTACAGAAATCATTGCAGAGAATCATGTCAGAACACAGCCTGAGCCTGAATATTCCACTTTCTCCAAGAGAAAAACAAAGCAGAGGCCAACGCAGACAAATGTATGAGCCCTGCTGAAATAGGAAGTGAATTCTAGGAATGGAGAGTGCAATCTAAAGAGAGACCTGCCTTGCTTCAGAGCTCCATCCTACCTGTGATCTGTGTTTAGACCCCAGTCCCCTATTAAATGGTTTAGAATCAGTAGTAATAGATTTCCAAAATAGGATTAAAATAGGGCTCAGCAGCATTGGCCCTACAGCAGAGAGCTGTGGTCAGATTTAGTGGGAGGGAGGGGAAGCCTTGAGATTGGGAAGAATTAGGGATTGCACCAGTATATCTGGTCATCATCTCACTGCTCTGCTTTGATGTGGTTCTCTGGAGAAGACTGAAAGAACAGGTTTTGCAGCTCTTACTAGACATGAAATGCTGAAGAAGGAGGCAAAATGTGGAGGGAGGACTAGGGAAAAAACAACATTCAGTCCCTTGGAGTTTTTTAGTGCATCTGGCTCTTATTTGGTTTTGTAAATGTCTGGGTACTGCAGCAATGGGCACGTTCTCCTGGAGACAGACCTTGCATGGCAGGGGTCTGCAAAGGTGAGGTTTGAATTGCTTGTCACTGGCACCATCTCCAGTGACAGGGCTGGCAATGTGCCTCACATGGAGTGTTATTTTTATGGTACTGTATTTTATTATGTGCAGATCTATGTGTCTGTATAAGTGCATGTCCAGGGATGACTGCACCTATATAAAAGAAACAGTCTCTAGGGGTGTGCTGAGCTGGATTCTTGGTAATTTGTATATTCTACACTGAAGTTGAACAATCATCTGTGACAGAGGGTGGTAGAGACCATCCTCTGGAGTGTACATTCCAATAAAAAGCCAAAGCAGACTGTCTGCAGGCTCTGTGCAAGGCAGATGAGCAGCCACGAGCAAGACAGAGCATGCCATGCTCAGTCACTCATTAACAATACAGCAGGCACAGGCACAAGGTGGACCAACTTATTCAAAGGTTTTGGCGAATTTCAGGACACTGGTGGAGTCACCAGGATGGGTCAAGGTGCCCAAGGCCACCTGCTGTGGAAAGGAAGTATTTCTTTGCTCTTCTTTACCACAGGGATGGTGAGATGTGCTGCTGAGAGGCAGATTCATTGCAGCAGGAGATGGGATAGGCAACACCTCTCCACATCCCCACTGGTGCTAACCCTCTGTCCCACAGCTCTGCCAAGAAATTAGTAGTTTGGACAGGACTGTCTGCTTCTTTTCTTGGTGTGGTCAGGGCCCTCCCTAAAACACAGTCTCATTCCTCCTCTGCACAATGAGAAACTGGGGAAGTACCTGGAGTCAGGTCATGACTAGCTGAACCATGCTGACCACAGCCCAGGAGTTACCACTTGACTGGCTCAGCAGACTGATGGCAGATTCCCTTCACCTTTTAGGGAAAGGGAACACCACCATAAATTGTCAAAGGTGTTTAAAGAGCAAAAGGACTGGGACCAACACTTTTCCAAAGGACCCTGAAGGAGAAATCAGGTTAGAAAAAGCTTGCTAGCTCTGCCTAGACCCACCTCATTCTGTAGGTGCTGCATGAACCTCAGTGCTTCCCATCTTCCAAGTGGCTGTTAAAGCAACAGCTGTTCTCAGTGCTTAGAGCATCCCTTTGTAATTCCCTCTCTACATCTGTTAACTCATTTGCCCCCTGCGAGAAGGAAAATGACTCACGGATGTCTTTTGTTTGCTAAATGTTTCGCAGCCCTGCGGAAAAACCCTCATAAAATATTCATCCTATCCCGCTCTCCTAAATTACACAGTTACAGTTCTAACAAGTCCCAGAGAAAAGCTTCTTAATTTCCCCCACTCAAAGGTATAATCAAGAATTTCTGCAGGCTTTTCTGCAGTCTGTGTCACCCCCAGCCAGAGCTTCTACTCCCTTGAGATCTGCACTGCTTTTATTCTAGAATATCTTTGTAAAAATCGCACTACAATAGAAGAAAAGGTTTCCAAATGCATTCATCCATGTTTCTCCTTTAATGATAAAAAGAAGAGATGTATTTTATATTACAAATGCAAGAAAAGATTGAGAGGGAGGGGACAGGCATCAGCTAGTGAATAATTCCCACCTGTATAAAAAGGAAAGGGAGCTGTCTAGGATGTTTTGAAGCCAGAATATAATTACTAGACTGTGGACATTATACCATCCATTGCTTTCCTGGGTCAAGGCAAGTATTTTTACTCTTGGGAGTGCTCCCCCTCCCTCCCACTTGTGTCAGAAAGGTGGAACAGAGATGTCAGATGCCCCTGTTTCCACATACTAGCCTACACAATTCCTCATCCCAAGTAGATATGCACTTAGACAAGGTGGAGGGTCAGCACAGCCAGATGGGACCATCTCTCTCTACTTCCTGACACCTAACAGCCTTTCCTTGTGGCTCCACTGTGACTCCTGAGTAGATTTCTGATGACTCACAACTGGAGGGGAACAACCCTCAGACACTCTTTGTTTCTTGAAAGCATCAGGGAGTGAAAGGAAAAGGGAAATGGAGAGATTTGGACTGGAGGAGAAGGCAGAGGGGTTTAATGCAAGCACCCTTTCTGAATAATCATTATGGGTAATGCTTTGCAGATCTTCAATGTGGTCTGTTACTTCAGGCTGATTTGTTCCATGCAGTGACCTGAGCAAGCCTGTGAGATTTGAGGCATGTGCCTCCCTTTCAGGCTCTTCTTGGAGTCTGAAGCGAGAAGCTGCTCTGAACAAGCTGCTGATTACCTCCTGGCTCTTCTGTGTGCTCCTACCTGCAAGCCAAAAGGTTTCTTGGTAAGCAGGGGAAAAATACACCACATATGGTGTCTTCTTCATAGTGTGTGCTTATTACCACTAGTTAGAGACAAAGTTGGCTTTCCTCACCTTGGACAGAGGGCCTCCATCCCTTAGCCCCACCACAGACTCAGATAGAAAAGGAAAGTTCAGCCTGTTTTGTGCAGGACAAGAGGTCTCAGAGGACTGGTGTTGGTTTTTCCCATGCATGACTATTTAGTGGCCATTACCAACAGTGGCCAAGAAGCTGTTTGAGAGCATCTTGAATGCAGAAAAAACCTCTGAAGCTTTCTCCCTTCTCTACAAAGATAGTGTAATAGTCGAGGGAAAACTGTTGGCTGGAACAGGTTATCAGCCTCTGAGGGGGCAACAAGGAGATGATGTCTTTCCACAAGATGAAGGTTATTCACCCAGGGAACTTCCTAATCCAGAGCAATTAGTAAAGTAGATGTGTGTTTGTAGGAGGAAGCTGTTGAAGAGAGTGGTGTTACCTCCTGGAGCAGGAACAAGAGGTTGCATCTCTGCTTCAAACCAATGGCAACTGCCATAGGCCACTGAGAGAGCCATGGAGGTAGAACAGGGGTTCCAGAAATTCCAGGAAAGATTCAGGAGTCATTTCTGGGGAGAAGCTTGTTTCTAAGACCTCGAGGCAAACTTCTCCATTTATAGTTGGGTAAAAGTCAGTCAGGCTCCTCTGTCATTTTTACTGGCAGGATTTGATCTAATTTGGGAAAACACACAAAGCTGATGGGAGGGAATGGAGTAAGCTGGGTTTCAAAGAGGAGGAAACAAGGCTCTCCCCTTCCATCTGAGCCACTCGTTCCAGTGTGTGCCTTTTGTCAGCAAGTGACTTTCCAGACTGGCTGTAGGCTGCACTCAAATTAGCCAACAATCCCACTGAACTTTACAGGAGTGGGCTGGACTTTCAGACATGCCAGGGCTTTGAGAAACAGAGAGTGTATTAAAAAAGAATACCCTTAAATCCTGGAGGGGAAAAAAAAAAAGAAAAAAAGCAAGCTCTGGTTCCACAGGGCACAAAGTGTTCTTGTTTCCCTAGCACATATTCTATATGTGGAAATCATAAAAATAAAGCAAAATTACAGCTAATAAATTTTTTAAGTGGGTTTTTTTTTTTACATATAGTGGTGCCCAGTAGCACCACTAAAGTTAAAGGTCTGTCAACATTTTCATTAATAAACCCCCAATTTTCATGAGTTTATTATTCAGCCATAAAAACCTGCTTTTCTATTCAACTTGCCATATGAGTCCTCAGCTCCTGCCCCCTCTCCAATCTGAAGCCAGGGAGCACACACAGATGTGATTCAAACCTTGGGTCCACCCTGATTTTGCACCACCAGAACACCATTAGTGTCACAAAGAAGCTGAAAAAAGAGGAAGCACAAGCCTTTATGTTTATACCACAGAGGAGTAATGGTAGAATACATTTAACAATGCACTGAAATTGGTTTGGCTGTATTTAGAGCTGCAGGAATGTAAAATGGAACAGGAGGCATATTTTCAGGGGAGTGAAGCAGTCTGACTTCATGTAGCAGTTGAGGGGGAGAGAGGGAGAAAGAGAATCTGCCTGACATTTTAGAGTCTAATGCTTCATTGTCTACCATGCTTGGGAGTTCTTTGAAATGTCTTTGCTCTTCAAAGGTAAAGTTTACTGAGGGGCAGGACCTTCAGTAAAAACCTTGAGATGCTTCTGAAAAAAAACCCCCAAAATTATGCAATATGAAGACAAAGTCCATCTTTCAGATGTCTCAAGGGATGAGGAGGACAAAAAGTGAAAACTGGAAATAAAAGCAATATCAGATTTTCAGAGTGAAAATTAGCAGTTTGAATAGGAGCTAGATTCCCTGCATCCCATTCCAGTGTTCCTAACTCCAGAGAGTGTTGCTTTATGATTAGAAATCTCCTCAAGCTTTTAGAAGACACCTCATTGCTTGCTATCTACCATTAAGAGAGAGCAAGAGTCAAGACATCAGTGCATCCAGGGAAAAGGCACCTTAATTTTGTCATTTCTTACATATTCACCTTAATAAGCCTGATTCGAGATTACAGATCATCCTATTCCTGCTTTTCTCTAGATGAGTTCACTTTTGAAATGCTTTATAGAGCTACTTGACCTGACCTCTTGGAGGAAATCTGGCATCAAACCATGTACAGAGAAAAGTCTATCCCAAGTCCAGTCCTACTTGAGATATGCAGCCATGAAAGACTCTTTATACTAAACTGCACAAAAATCAGAATGTCAGGGATTGGAAGGGACTTCAAGAGATCATCTAGTCAAATCCCCCTGCTGGAGGAACATCCAGATCAGGTCACACAGGAACTCAACCAGGTGAGTTTTGAATGTCTCCAAAGAAGGAGACCCCACATCCTCTCTGAGCAGCTTGTTCCAGTGTTCTGTCACCCTCACCATGAAAAAGTTTTTTCTTATATTCATGTGGAACCTCCTCTGTTCCAGTTTACACCCATTGCCCCTTGTCGTATCATTCAAGGATATTCACTGAAAGAATCTGAAATATTTGTTCAACTCCTATTTCTTAGGAAGCATCTTGGATCCAGATGTTCTAGGAGATGCTCTCCATACCGCTAGGTTTTAGCTCAGTCTTTCAAATTCTCCAGCTAAGGGCTGGGCTGCCCTATGACTAAAGGGTTTCTTAGACATCTCCTACATGGTTGTGGGACAATCAGATGACAAAATTCATATTTTAGATGGTTCAGCTTTATACAAAATAAACCATCATGGGAATAGTTTTGCCAAGCTAATAACCACTTGCCTCAGCTCCAGTGAGTATCAGAAATGTCTAGAAACTGTAGATCAGCTTTTATGAGTAAGGCATCTCCTAGAAGAGATCCAAAGTCCTGGTTCAGGCATGTTTCTATTTCTAGGAAATGTGTATTCAGGTTCCTTTAAGTGTCAGGAACCTGGGTCTTTGCTTAGTTAGGGAGAAATTCTTCTGCAGGCATATGGCCACATAGGATTATGTCTGCGAGACCTTTTTGAAATCCAACCAGGTTAGAGAAAACCCTGTGTGGGACTGGGCTTTGAATGTGCAGGTAGCTCATGTTGCTTTAGGGTTAGGGCTATGGGTAGGATTTCTTGGTGATCCTTTGTACCATTTACCTCTGCCAGGCTTACTCACTCCTTTTTTTTTTGCTCCTTTCCACTGGCAACGTGATGCAGATGCACAAAAGGTGGCTATTCATGGCCTGGCAGGTGGAAGATTAATCCTGACAGAGGAAGAATTTCTTGATGAAGTGACTTCAAAGGCAAAATACCTTGGATGGGGAATCAGGCAACACTTGTGTGAAGGAAGAAGAGAGAGGCTGTGCCAGTTGGCATCCAACACTAGAATAACCTTCATCCTCAGGGCTGACTGATGCTGGCGGCTCAGCTCAGTGTCTTGGCACTGTTGCCTCTGTTGCAGTTTCGGCTTCCCCTGGCTCCTGGCTGGTTTGTATCCAGGGACACAAAGGGCACCTGGCCTGTATCCAGTGTGCCTGCACCAGGTAGAGCAAAGAAATCTTTGAAAGAAATGATAGAGGTATGTAACAAACCCCTCCTGGGAAAACTGAGATCTTTATTCCTCCTTTCCTGCTCAGCCTATTGTAGTAGAGCTGACTAAATCCCTGATGGCCTTGAGGTTTTTGTGTAAAGTTTCTCCTCTCCCTGTTGCAAGGCAGTAGATTTAAAATTTTTTGTTATTATTATTTAAATTCTATCACATTGACTCCTACAGGCATATGAATGAGCTGATCTGCCTGACTTAGAGAGTGCCATAGGAGAGGTCTGACTGTGTCTTCCTTTCTGGATCGTCTTCCTTTCTGGATCATCTTCCAGTGGAAATTTCCCTTGTGAGGTGGATGTCTCAAGGAGATTATGATGGCATTTGTAATGGGAGGAAATGCAGAAGTGCCAGAAACAAATCCCTGCTGGTAGTGTACAGTATCTCATCTAAGAGCAGAGTTTTTACAAGGCATTCACACAATCAAAATGAGCAGCCTGCAGGAGTGAAAGAGGAATTAGCCATGAGCCTTTGAAACTTTTCCAACAAAGCCCTTTTATTCTCTTTCAAACCACATTGTTCGATGTCTCAGATGTCCTGGACCTGGATGAAGATATGCAGATATGAGGTCTTGTAGAGGTAGCTGCATTTCATCCTGAAACATATTATCTGTAAGGATCATGCAGCTATCTTCAGTGTGGGAAGCAGCAGCTCCTGTACAGCAGAGATAAATGCTTATCATACTCCAGAGCAGGAAGCCAAGCAGAATGTTGTATCAAGATCAAGCCATGTGGGAAATTGAAGGAGACAGAAGTGACCAAATCAGCAAACTTGCTTGGACTTTGAAGCACATCTTCAGCCCTTGTGAAAAGTCTGCTTTAGTTTCCTAACATAGTTTAAATTGTGTTACACAAATGCCAAGACAGTTCAGAAAATTCAGCTTAGTTATTCACAAAATCTTCCATTCAAAACTGAAAAAGATTCAGGCTAGATATAAGAAAGAAATTCTTTACAGTGAGGGTAGTGAAACACTGGAAGAGGTTGCTCATAGAGGTTGTGGATGTCCCTTTTCTGGAGGTGTTTAAGGCCAGGCTGGACAAGGCACTGAGCAGCCTGATGCAGTGGGAGGTGTCCCTGCCTATGGCAGGGGGGTTGGAACTTGATGATCTTTAAGGTCCCTTCCTACCCAAACTACTCTATGATTCTATGATATGCCAGCTGAAATAATTTAAAACTCATCAGCCAAAGAAGTCTTTGTCTCAGGTGACTTATAAACATCACTTCACCCGACCTTCTTTCCCTCCTACCACTTAAAGAAAGTGACTGACTGCTTTAAACAGTAGTCTAAATGAGCAGGCTTTGAAACAACACAAGCCTCACAAATCTGCTGAATAGATTTTCTAACTTACCAAACCCAGTATTTGTGATTGCTTCAGAAGGTGAGTTCCAGAGATGGCAAATTTCTCCAAGCTGGACTGAACCTGGGCAAGGATCAAGGAAAATCAGTATCAAATCCTATGTACGCAGTCATGGAGAGGTCTTTTATTACTTCTTCTATTACCAGGCCAGGAAAAACTTCATTTGGCTTGTGGATTATGAAGATGTTTAAACAGATTATTCTTCGAGTTAAAGAGAATGGAGTGATGCCAAGCATGTTGTGTCTGGTAATTGCCATGACCATGTGAAATGGATCAGAAGAGATCTGGTGTCTCTGAGCAAGACAGTTAGTTATTCTGGGACAATGAAACACAAGTTCTACATCTCCTCTCAGCTTTTATAACTGGTTTTAACACTCTTTATCCAACTGCAAAGAGCATGATAAAGTGTGAGGTGGAGGAAGAATGAGCTTCAAGGGCTATCAGCAGCTAAGCCTGCAGTTTGATAAGACAGATGGTATTGGATACACCAGCTGTAAGAGTTCTTGTGGCCCAATGCAGCTTCATCTGCTCATTTCAGGTCTGGAACCACAACAAGTTTCTCTCACCATGTTATATCACAGTGTCCATTTTGAGGTCCATGCTCTGAGCCCTTTCTGTCAGTGTTTGGGGCATATTTTTTTCCTATCATGGAGAAAGATGAAGGGGATGAACAGCTGGGAGTGAGAGAGTGGGGAAGTCTCAGCTTTAATAGAACAGTGCTTGGAAAGAGCTTTGAGATGCAAAGCAGAAAATGCTGCTTCTGATTTCTTCCATCCTCCACAGATGTTAGCCAGGGAGTCTACCAACCACAGCCTTTCTAATGGGCTAGTGGCAGATCTGAAGCAATTGTAGCTCAAAGGAACTTGTTGTACTCCTATAGCAACCTCTGTAAACACAAAGTCACAGAAGTGAGGCCAGCAGCCAAATTACCAGCTCACTGTCAGGGAAGCAGCAGCCAACACCTCTTGTCCTTCTCCAAGAATGCCACGAAGTCCCCACTGACTCCTATTGCTTCCTTCAGCTGACAAGGTTTCTTCCATTCTACTGTTGTCTTAACTTCCACATTGAACAGCAGCACAAGCTGGTGATAGGAGTGACCCTCAGATCTTAGAACATCTCTCTCCACGCAGACAGAAAATACCTCAGGAGTACAAGATGGGCTGTAGCCACATCTTCAGATATAATGTGTCATAATTGTGTCTTTTCTCAAGGGTTAGAAACTCCCTTCTGCCTCATTACAGGTATGGGGGTTAGTATCAACTTCCCCTGAAATTCAAAGGTTTTAAGAGCTGGGGCTTAGATGTCACTTCTTGGAACAGAGCCCAGCAGGAAGGACAGCTGATGTGGATGTGTGATGAGTGATGGCAGCTCCTGAGAGCCTGCAGAGATGGGGAATAAAATGTGTCTACTCCTGCTTTCCATTACCAAGAAGTAGTCACAGTTCCTACAGTATTATTTAGCAACAGCACATTGTAAAGGTAGAGCTTCCCAGGATATGGGAAGGACATGATTCCAACTCCAGTGAAGCTCAACAGAACTCTAGTTCCTGAGAGAATCAGAGCATTGGTGTGAGTCAAGGCAAGGCAAATAGATTTTTAGTTAAACAATTCCTGAAACACTTACAGGTTGTGATGTACCTTGTCAAACCAGAAGGGAAAGACAACATTCACAATGGTCTTGTGTGTCTTCAGCCACAATGAATCACAGAAACTGGAAGGAGAAACAAGATGTCAACACAAGCAGGGATGCACAAGATGGGTTAGTGGGGACTTTAGACCATTAGTCTAAAGGTTTTATTGTTTTAAACCTCTTCTTGCATCCAGTTAACCCACATTCCTTCTATACTCCGTAACTCTTACAGTCTCTCCTTTATTCTAATCTATATTTTTTGCCATCCTATGTGGCCAGACTCCAATAGTAACACAAAGGGAAAGAGGCTGTCCTCAAGCTGTTGCCTCTGTAAGGGAAAACTCCTCTCTGTGAGTCCTTAGTGACACATGCCTGCCTTTTCCTCAAGACACTGTCTCATCTGCTAGGCAAGAAACTTTAAAAAGCCATAACCAAACCAAAACAAACCTCCAGCATTTTCAAAGAGATGTGACAGTTCTAAAGGAACTGAGTAAATAGTTTATCCCACAAGGACAAACAATATTTTTGTTTCTCTAAATAAGCTGTCTTGGGCATGGAGAATTATAGAAAAAAACAGGAAACTTATGTCTGTGCTGAGAGATCCTTTGAGATGGGACTCCCAAAGGGTAATGCTTTTCATCTGTGGCCCTTTGAAAGCAAACTTATAGAAATAAGGGTACAAAATCTTGAGCTTACAACTCGACTAAGATCTGTAACCATGTTTCAGTACTTGGGAGAAGGAAAAATAATGCATTCATAGTTGGAAATTGTAAAGTACTGACTTTTGCAGCACCTGTTGAGGACTAATCACACCCTATGGAATAAGATTAGAGGACACTTGAAGAGCTCTTCTGGTTATATAGAATTAAGTTCTAGGTTGAATTGGAAGCTTGTCCCCAAAATCTCTTGTCACCACTGGGGCTTGAGGAGACATTCCACCATTTGGTGACTCTGATAGAAGCTCTGATGCCAGGATCAACACAGATTGCAGCTGCTCTTCAAAGACTCCTAATGATTGTCCTCAAGTTACACTACTTGAACCACTTATGAGCTACGTGTTGGTAACACCAGCCAGTTGGAAGTCTTCCCTGGCCTTCCTTTCCTTTCCCTTGACTTTAATTTCTTTACTATTTGATTGTTGGTAAGTTAACAGATGCAGAGGGACTTGAGTGAGTTTGCATTGTACTTTTTATCTTAGGTCCCTGGCCTAGCTCAGAGGAGATTGACAAGCTTTTGGTGAAGTCCATGACTCCAGTGATGAGGAACTGAAGAGTTGCCCCAAATTGTGATCTTCAGCATTGCATCTTCAGTTTTAATTTACTGTGTTTTATTGCTTGTTTGTGAGATGGCTACAACACCCTTGTTCCATGATTCCCTCCCCCATGGATTTAAATTCTTTACGTGCACTCAGCCTGAGCTCCAGGTTAGCCTAATTTTTTCTATATACAAATACATATTTACTGAACATCTTCAAAAAGCATGTGTGGGATTTAAGATAACATTGAAATTCCTTTTGCTGATGATTTATAAAGCTATTTTCCCCCTGTCTAGACGCTTTCAATATTTGCAGTTAGCTGATGGAAAAATAAATGGTGGAGTATTCTTTCCAAACCTCCATTGGAGAGGGGAAAAAAAGGTCTGCATCATGCAAAGTAAATGCTCTTCTGTCAAGTCAGCCAGGAAGAAGCTGCTAAGAGGCAAAAGACGTGGAGGATGAGTCCAGTTAGTGCTGCAGTCAGGTATAGAACTTGGATAAGGAAGGGGAACAGAGTTTTTTATAGCTCCAGGGAAAAAGAGGAGAAAACAAGCCATTATGCCAGAGACATTTTTCTTGGGTTGATTGCAAAATTAGCTGGAGCTGAAGTTAATTGATTGTGTAGGCAGATGAAACAAACTTGAGATGACTATAAATAGCACCAATCTTACTTTCCGTGCAGCTGTAAATCTGAGCTGGAGAGGCTGCCTTAAACTCCCTGTGAACATTTGCAAACAAGAAAGGGAGAGTGAGTACAATAAAATAAAGCAAAGCATGGTCAAATAAAACATGCACACAAACAGCCAGCACAGAGAGAAATTGTTGGGTCAACCCTCCCAAGACAGATGAGAGCTAGAATTCATCTCCCAGATGTTGTGGCCTGATGCATTTTACCCATCTTGCCCCACAACCAAAGCCAGGGAGAGGCAGAATTCAGCTATTTTCTGCTTTCATCTTTCTAGAATTTTCTACCAGATAGTGCTGCTGCCTCTTCACCAAGGAAGATGTTGAGTGAAGCAAGAGGCTAGGTCTGTTTTCTGGATGCTGACAGCTAGGCTTCCAGAAAGCTAGGGCTTCCAGAAAGAACATTGTATCCCACCAGCAGCTGGAAAAGGGTAAGAAATTGGGTGCTCTGTGGAAGCTGTAAATACACGTGGGCAAAACTCTTGCAATTCTTTTGTTTTCCTCTTTAAGGTGAGGGAGTTGTTGGATTTTTTATGAGAGGGTTAGACTTTGTATTTAAACTCTGCTCTACCTGCTGCAATGAGCAATCCTGATGAAAGAGAACTACAATTCAAAACCCAAAAAGGCTGCCAAGGTCAGAGCTTCCTCTGCATGTGGCATCTTTTAATATCTGTACCTGCACCTCCAGACTAGCTGGTCTCCAGAGAAGGTGATTTCCTTGTGATTTAAAGACTAACAGGCATGAAAGTAGCCTTCTTTGCACCCCTCCAGGGCCAGTTGTTGGTGGACCTAACATTACATCCACATGGGACATGTGTCTGTAGACTTGCAGGAGTGGGTCACCCTGTAAATACCAACTGACAATCTAATTGTCACAGTTTGAGGCCAAAAGGGTAGAATGCCACCAGCTGAAATTACAGAGTAATTTGAAGTAGCAACTGCATGACTAGAATTCAGCTGGGATGAAAGATGTAATATTTGGAATTTTTCAAAAGCTGTCCTCGGGCTTCTACCTCTGACATACCTGTAGGCTGCACTCTGCCCTGCTGTATCTAGTAGGAGAAACTTCCCACCTTGAGGAATTATGGTTTATAGATACAAGGCAGACAAAAGGGTAGGAGGAGAAAAGACAAACCCAAGGGTTTACCCAGTTATTAGAGCAGGCCACTGGCTGGTCTGGAGGCTGCCTGCTTTCCACTTCTCTCACCGGCAGGTGACTGCTGTGATTGTTTTACAAATAAGGCAAGAGGAGCATTTATTTGCATGGTCAGCTGGGTGTGGAGGGAGAATGGTAACTTTTCCAGCTTGGGAAACTCCCTTGGTTGGCCACATTTCTGCTGATTGATGACAAGGCAGTTCAGATGCCAGAAAAAGGCCAAGAGGAAAAGAAGAACAAGCTGGGGCAGTACAGCAGGGCACTTCATGCTAGCTATAGTTGGCCAGTTTGATGTACCTGTGGAACAGGTTGCCCAGGGAGGTTGTGGATGCCCCCTCTCTCGAGGGGTTCAAGACTAGGCTGGGCAGGGCACTGGGCAGCCTGGTCTAGTGGGA
>VZTY01028735.1:299-34152 GCA_013400935.1 Turnix velox | reverse complement strand
AAGGAAGGAAGGAAGGAAAGTAGCTTGCAACAGTTCATTTCTAATGGTGCTTCGTTGACACAAGCCCTATCACCATCACAAGCCCATGGTCCCGGGCTTGTAGAAACTTGGTGTAGTATAGATAATAAAATGAAGCCCACTCAGAGGAAGGTTCTGTTCCTCCTGCCAGGTGGTATTTCACCACCAATGGTGTGAATTATGACCTCATTCCTTGTCAATGCCCTCACACTGCCAGATGATAGGAAGCATCCACCCTACAAATGGGAAACAGTCCTTCAATTCCAGAAAATAAAACTGTGGGATTTTTTGCATGCCTCAGTAGTTGGTAATATGGAATTATGTAAATTGAGGCTAATTAGAATTATGTGCCAGTACACACATATTTTCTGAGTGCAGAAAACAACACATTTGAGAGATCAGAAAGCTGACTTTACTGGGATAAAAAAGTCTGCAGTATCCAGCCCCACAGATATATTTTCTAGTCTCTCATATGTTTTCCATGCAAGGAACTTTGTCTTTCATCAAAAAAAAATTGCTTCCATGCTTTTCTTTTGCATCTTTTTTATCAAAAAGCAGCATGCAAACAGACTACTTTCATTGAAATACTTCAGAGCAGTAGTTCATTCTATAGACACCTTCTTCTTTGAAACTAGCTTCTTCATGGTGAGTAACCTAAATCCAGATTAGATCTCCTTCCACTGTGTTAAAATAACTTCTCAATCTGCATTTACATTAAGCCAAGGCTTGTGTGGATACCACCATACACCTAGTGTTAAAGGACATTCATTTCAAACCCAAAATTTTGACTGCCATAGTTGTAGATTGTCCTACCAAGCTTCTTCTTGATCCATATGGTGAGCCCTCCTGACTTAAAATGATTGTCCTAAATCTCTCAGTAATGCAAGAATTCTGGTTTCCATTTTGCTGAGGGATGCAGTGTGTCCTCTGGAGACCAGATGTGGGGTTAGGCAGCTGTAACTGGGTCAGCACCATCTCAGGACGCAGTTGTTCTGCCAGAAAAGATACAAGGGACTAAGGCAAGATCCTGCCTGATGATCATTTTGTTTGGGCTTGAATGTTACAGTCCTCACAATGTCAACATCTTCTGCCTACTGCAATTTTCTTCAAGTTTTCCCAAATTAAAAATGTCCTTTTCTGTAGGGCTTTTCACACATCTAATTTCACTCTTGATGAGTGAGCTACATCATCTGGTTACCACTGCCTTTATTTTCTTCTGAAAAAGCCAGTTAAAACAAAAAAAGGGTATGTTTTGAGACAACATGTCTCAAGTGCTGAATCCCAAGATGTCTACTAATTAAATTCAAATCTCTTGAGATACAAGACACTGAGGAGAGGTCAGTGTCTGCTGATGACTTGGGTCAAACTCCAGAAAACTTCTGAGAGGTTCCTGTTAACAGCTCCCTTCCATCTAGAGGAGGAATTGAAATTCAATTTTTAAAGAAAACATTTCAAAGAGAATCTGTGGTAGCAGTGTCACGACTCTTGGGTCAAAAATTTAAGGAAGTTAAAATACCAGAACTGCCAGACAAGAGTTCATCACTAGAGGAAAATCAGATGTTTTCAAGTTTATGGGGAAAACAACAAACCCAGCAAATCCATGTTTTTACATGAGTTTGGTTAAGGAGATATCCTGGCTTGCTGAGATGAAGTTCTGTAAATCTTGGTATGCCAGAAAAATTCTTTAAAACTTTCGTCAGTACATGGGTCATCACCTTGCAATCAACAAATAGGATGTTTTAAAAAATGTTTTCAATACAAGAAGAAAGTTCATATACTATTCAGTAAGGCACCGACTCCAAACTTTTCTTCATTTGCAGTCATGTCTGAGCTGCAGCTCAAAACAAAGAGCATCATGTCAATAAGGATGAGTTAGCATAAACTATTTACTAAAAACATGGCAGCAAAGCAGGAAGTGGTGAATGGCAATAGCTGCAGGAACTAATTTAGGCTGCAAGTTAAAATAGAAACCCTAACTGGAGGTCCTACTAGGAGCTATCAGAGAAAAGATCAAAATTACATTTACAGGGATTTGATAAGTTTATGACCAAGATTAATTGTTGTCTCTGTAAACTGGAGCTGAACTTTGCTGGAGCAAAGTGTTCCCATGGACATCAAAGGATGCATCCTACTTCTCCCCACTGATGTCACCAAAAATCATGTATGCTCCTGGGTCTTGGTAAGTGTGTGCTGCAAAACTTCTCTCTTCCTGCTACAGCAGCTCTTTGAACTGTCCTGTGGCAGAGTGTCTGTCCTGCCAGCGGCTGTGAAGGAAATCAATGAAACTATATGTTCCTATCAGTTTGCAGTTCATAACTACAGGCTGTGAAGCTTCTTCCCCATTCCCATCCTCAGACAGGACTCAAATGTCCCACAGTCATCATGACTCTGGTTTCCAATCTCAGGCTTACATCACAGCCCAATTCTGCATCAGAGAAAGAAGAGCATGCTCAGAGACAGCCCGGATCTTTATGGCAAGGGAATTGTTGAAAATAAAACATCAGGCACACCTGAACCTAATCCATTAGCAAATTTTCTCCTGAATTTGAGCATGAATTCAGAGAATGGTGGATGGGGAGAGAAGCTGTAAACCCCCTGTGACGTGGCAAGTGAGAGTTGTTCTCATTAAGGTAATGTTGTGCTTTTAATTACCTAGCCACTTCATTTAGCTCTGAAGTGTCAAGTCCTATTAATACAACACTGATTACTCCACAGTTATCTTAGAAGCTGGATTTTGGGTGGTTTTTTGCATCCTTCGAAGGCCATGCACTGCTCTGATGAAGTGGGATGATCCCTTTGCTACCAGCCTGAGTTCTCCCTATTGTCTGTGCTTGAATCTTATCTTACCATCATCTCTCTACTGAAGAAGAACTTTGCTCTCAAGAGCTTTTTAAACATCATCTCCATATAACATTCCCAGCCACCAAAGTGGAATGTCATGACTGGTCAGGTTCTGCTATAGAGTTTCTGATACCATCATCTACTCATTGCACTGCTATTTGATATGAGGAGATATGACCAAGTGTAGATCTGACACAATAGGTTGTTCCCACAGAAAAGACTCATGGATTTATTAGCTTGTGGCCTCCATTGAACTCCAAAGCTCCCTGAGGAACCAAAACTCAGTCTTTACATGTACCCTCTGCCTGATTTTCTTCCTGTGATATTACTCAGCTTCTTAAGGACACCTCCAAAGCTTAGTTTCTCACTGCTTTTACTGTGTTTTAGAAACATAAATGCACTGAGCAGCCTGATCTAGTGGGAGGTGTCCCTGCCTATAGTAGGGGAGTTGGAACTCAATGATCTTTAAGGTCCCTTCCAACCTGAACTATTCTATGATTCTATGTTTATTAAGCACTACCTGTTGAACCATAGGGCTCGTGGAGTTACACAGCATGGACCGACACAATTGAAAAGAAACATAGACATTCCTAAATAGTTTATTAAGCACAAACAACTGTGCCTGGCAGACAGACCCACAGCCAAGGCTTTCTCTCTCGCCCAAGTCCCAGCCTTGTTCTCTGCTGGCCAGAGACCCCAAAGTCGGTGTCCCCTCTGTGCAGCCCGCAGAGACATCTAGTGACCGAACCACATACTGCTGGCAAGCACGGGATTGCGATGGGCTGCTGGGGTAAACTGTGGATATTCGCTGAATCTAAATATTTTAAAATAAATATGAAGAAGTGAAGCCTCTCCTCCCCCGTGGCACAACAGGATGCTCTTTCACTGTTTATCTTGCTTGAGCCCAGGAAGTTATGTCGTAAGGAAGCCCTGCTCAGCCCTGTGCAGACACAGCTTGTTAGTAATGGTGTGTTTGCCCTAAAATGTCTGGATAGGATTCGGGGTAATCTGCAGAAGTTCAGCCAGATAGATGCTTTCCTTTGGGTTAGTATGAATCACGGAGCACTGAACTGCTGGGAGAAGGGAAGAGATTAAATAATTTACAGTAAAAAGCCATTCTTGGTCTTTGTAGCTCTGTCACACACAGACCTGCCTCATCTCAAAGGCCTCACCAGCTTTTCAAAGATTATGGGAGCTCTGATTATGGAAGTCACTGAGGAGATCGTGGAAATCTTCCAGGTTCAACAGGACTAAATGTTTCCAGTTAAATAATAAGATAAGGATGGAAGGATGCTGCTATTTCTGCAGGCACAGAATCAGAAGTCCATTCTTCTGATTCAGCAGCAAATCAGCTTAGTTATGGTAGCTGAGGCAGTTATCCTCATGCAGCAGAAGTGATTTATTTCTGTCTAGTTTCACCCACAGGAGAAGTAGTTTAAGATAAGTCGTGTTCTTTCACATCAGCCATGGGCTGAGAGCACACACCCTGACAGTTACTCCATCTCAGCTGACTCTCGGGCCTAAATAGGATTGAAGTGGAACACAGGCTGTCCATAGATCTTCAGCAACTAAAGACTCCAGGTACCAGCTGTCAGGAGAAGTGGTTACTCTTCATGTGCTTATCAAGTCCATCTTGTACATGCTGTCACAGAAGCCTGAGATCACTCAAGCTCATGCAAGCAATGAGAGCAAACACACACAGCAGGTCCAGGAATTTGCAGCAGACTGACCTGTTCTAGCCTGGCTGGTGCATCAGGATCTGAACTACATGAATGTTGTTGTTATTCACTTGTTCATAATTTTTGCTTAGACTCAAGAACTTACTGGGTCAGCATCCACACAGTTTAGTGTTCTGCCTCTGGCACCTCGGAGTGCTTGAAAGACCTAAAGCCACAGTGGAGACAGAATGGAGAATAACATACCAAGACCTTATCTCTGTTATTTAGAAAGAGAACAGTAAGTTCTGAAGCTCTAGGTTTAAAATTCCTCCAAAAATATTTATCAATAAATATATTGGATGTGCTTATATATTTAAGATCTGGCTGGCGAGCAGAGGAGCAGAGGCAAGAGAAGATGAAAAACAAGGAGGGAGAAATATTGAACAGATTATTTTTTTTTTTTCAGTGTCAATGTTTTTGATAGAAGCATGAGGATGGCTTTTAGTTCATCCCAATAAGCTCAGCCTACCCTAGCTATGGAAAATTGGAAGCCACCCAAGTTTTACCACAAGAATAATTCAATAACATTAAAAAATATTTTTATCAATAGCTATTTTGTCTGTATGTGTGCAACATCTGTGCACACCTAAGTGTGAATGATCATTAATGTTTGCTTCTCTACTAAAATAAATGAACCTATGTTCAGCATGGACAAACAATCTGACCTCACTTTTCTATCCCCACGGCAGTTCTGATACATTATCACTTCCAGCAACTCAGAAAAACCAACCAAAACAAAAATGTGGAAAATAGATTAAAAAACCACCTCCCTTTCATAATTTGAGGCCACGGGAGTCTAAAATAAGCTCATAAATATGCCACCAAGGACCATTTTAATCTGTTTCAAAGATGCAATGGTTTTGTGGTGATCTGCAGCTCTATCTGGGGATCATGTAGACTGGGAGGTGTCTCCTCTTCTACTCATTAGACAGGCTAAGAATGGAAAGGAAATAATCCATGTAAGAAAATCAATGTGCTCTCAGCTACCAAGTCAGGCAATATCATCCATGTCCATCACCAGAACTGCTGAACAGAGATTTTGGCAAGATTTCATCACCAAAGGTCATCAGTGATGCTTTACAGAGGGAAGGACAGTACCTGCAGCTGGTGATGTCTCTGGTGAAGCTTTTAATTAACAGCCTCAGAGCCAATCCTGTAAGTTAACATCATCACTCCTTAAGCATCCATTAGAAATATTGTCATCTAGAGACTGAATGCAGGGGATGAGAAAAAGATGTGGAACTCTTCAGGCTCTTTAATTTTACTTGCCTAACTTAAACGTTCAGATTCAGAAGCTACTAACTGTTACACTTAATAGAAACAGTAGAAGGCTAATCTGAGATAAAACTTAACTGAGGGCTCTGAATTCCCACTTGCAGAAGCATCCATCTTTCAGATTACTGAGTCTTTTATGCATAATAATGTAGTCTGCTTTCCCCACAGCAAATAAATATTTGCTGTAAAAATATTGTCAGGACTCTCAACATAAAAAGGACACTGAGCTGTTGGAGTGGGTCCAGAGGAGGCTACAAAGATGATGAGAGGGCTGGAGCACCTCTCTTCCGAGGACAGGCTGAAGGAGTTGTTCAGCCTGGAGAAGAGAAGGCTCAGGGGAAGTACCTTCTCAATACCTGAAGGGGGCTACTGAAAAACTGGGGTAGGACTTTTTAATAGGATATGTGAGGGAAGGACTAGAAATAATGGATGTAAATTGGAAGAGGGGAGATTCAGGCTGAAGATAACGAAGAAGTTCTTTACGGAGAGGGTGGTGAAACACTGGAAGAGCCTGCCCAGAGAGGCTGTGGATTCCTCCTCTCTGGAGGTGTTTAAGGCCAGGCTGGATGGGGCATTGAGCAACCTGGTCCAGTGGGAGGTGTCCCTTCCCATGGCAGGGGGGTTGTAACTAGCTGATCTTTAAGCTCCCTTCCAACCCAAACTATTCTATGATTCTATAATACAGATGGCCTTCATCATACACATTCAGACTTCAGTGAGACACAGAGTCTTTGGTAGCACTGTCACCATGTCTTTTGACCTTATAAAAATTACCAGCTTTAATTGTATGATGGTATGTTGTGTGCCTTCCTTACTATTTTAATTTGAATTGGGACACTAGAAGAAGGAATTCAACCACAGAGGTTTAATCATATGTCTAATTAGTTTTCTAGGAGTTGTAAATACTGTAGAAGTTACAACAATCTCAGCAGGTATTACAGCATAGTGTCATATGCACAGCACTAATTCCCTGAGATATTACAAGAAGTGACCTTAACGTGGTGGCTTCTTGCAACAGGATTGTGCCCAGAAGGAATGTTCAGACAAGTGGTCCATTTTATTCATGAACTAACGGTTTGGGACCCTTTCTTTGCATCCACAGTTGAACATAGGAACTATAGGCCTATAAAGTTTTCAGCTTGTTCTGGGCTTCAAGATTAAAACAAGATATACACAACAACTGGGACATGACAGTGACAGTACTATTCCAAAACAAACATCTTAGCAAAACAGCCTGTAGTCAATCTTTAAGCCATAAACCACTGCCAAACAAAAGGGGAAGGCAAAACAGCCAAAGTGTTTCCTTCAAAATTCCCCTTAGTTTTCTGGTAGTTTCTCTGACTTACTATCACCCACCCATGATTTGCTCTTCTACTCAAAAGGTTTCAGAAACACCTTTGGGGAAGCCCTGCAGTCCTCTCTCAGGGGGACATGACACAGGTTTGGTGTGTAAGAACATTGTCTTGACCTCTGTGCTCAGCAGTTTCTCCACTTCCCTTTTTTTCTTTTTAACTCTACATTTCAAGCAAAGAATTGATTCTGTGAAAACACATTTAAATATTAACATTATCCTAAATCCTTGCACAGAATCCCTCCATTCTCCTCCCCCCCAGCAGGCAGGCTCATTAGCTTGCAGACAACTTGGTGGCAGATCACGGCTACAAGACCTCCTAACCACCACATACTGTGTTCATAAACAAAGTTCACCGGATGTTCAGCATCCAGCTTGCATGAAACCCTGCCAAGTCTGTGAGCACTAAATGCTGAACTAATAGTGAACTTCCAGAAAGCAGATCATATAATAAACTTCCATGAATTACTGTTGTAAGCTGCTATAAATTGCTCCAAGCCAGGTTACAAGCAGTGCTTTGAACTGTCCTTTCACTAATACTGCAGTGAATCCTTAGAAAGAAGAACCAAGATATACTTCACTCTTTCCAGCCATCTCCAGTCACACTATGCCAAAAAGGGGAGCTACTGTTTGCAAAACTGGTCATGGGAGTTTGCATTAAACCTGTACAAATCTCTGAGTTTTTTCAGAGTCAAGATCTTTCTCAAAGAAAATCAAAAATGGCCAGATTTTTTAAAAATGCAAAGTCCTTGAATTCAGGCAGAAGTTGTCTACCTCCAGTAGGAGCCAGGAGATCAGAGCTTCTCCGAAAAGCAAGTGCAACAAGTAAAAGGGACTTTTGTAATTATATTGTAAATTCAGCTGTGATGTTCCTTGACCCTTGGTTTTCCCACCCTTTGATCAGCCCTAGACTCAAAGGAAAGAGCAGATCTGAGAATTAAGTGAATAAAGGTAGAAGTAATTTCTCTTTTTTTTCTCACCTTTCCTGACTTCCCCATCCTAACTAGGTCTCTCTGCTAATGAACTCCATGGATGTGTGCCACAGTACAGCATCCTCTATCCACCTAACCATGATGTTTTCTTCTCCAGAACAATAAACCAGCAACCTCAGTTTCCAGCTTATTTCAATAATAATTCTCTACCAGTATCTTTCAATTGAAACTGCTTTTGTATTGCTACAGGATAAATGATGGAATATCCTGCATCCTGTTTAAATATGGCCAGGAATGAGATACAGAGGTGTCAGGAGAAGAGATTGGTAATGACTCCACAATGCTATAAATATGGTGGTTCAGATGCTTAGGAAATGACATAGATTCTAATTATGCTTCACAAATTATTTCAATCTTTTGTTCATTCCACAGAAACCCTCTTGAAGCAGAACACATGAGAGGTAAGTATCATGCTATTTAATTTGGAGATACTGATGTCCTTTCCTGAACCTACCATTGAAAGTCTAACCTCACAAGATGTTGAGTTCCCCTGGTTTTCACTAAAGTCAATAGAATTAGAAGGAATTTGGTGCTTTCCTGCAAAAACTATGCAACCAGAAAGACCAGGCTGTAACATCTGGAATAGATGTCCCATCCCAACTATGTGTCATATCTACAGCTCCTGATCCTGAAGAATTTCCTGAACATGAAAGAGAAAATCTCAGCACGGCCAAAACTCTGTTTATCATTTTCCCTTTGCAAATTGCAGCCATACTTTGATTATGTCTTCTCTAGTGTCCCTAGTTTTTAGTTTTCCCTTTGCTTGGTGACATTCAGTGTTATCCATTATAGGGGATGTGACTCTCTCTGTTTTCCACTCATGAAACATCCTTCTGCACCAAGTACAAAGCCAAGAAATTTTGCAAAAGTAGAGTTGTAATCTGTTGAAGGAGGAGAGGAGATAGCTAGAGGCCAGGCAAGAGAAAGGACAGAATGTATTGGGTCAGCAGGTCGTGCAGCAGCTGAGAGGAGAGTCCCTTTGAAGAACTTCATCCTGTTCCATATCTTTTTCAGTTTTTTAGGGGCTGCAGAGGTTTGCCAGGTACAAGGTCATGAACATCAAAGACTTTTCTCTATACCCTGCACAAGAGGAAGATTTTCCCCCAACATTGCACCCATGGGCCCCAACTTTCTCCCAGAGGAATCATCTCTACAGGAGCTGAGTTGCATGACTTGCCTCCTCACAACTTTGGGGCATTTTGCCAACTCTTCCTTGTGGGGAAGTCACCAGTCCATGAGGGATCAAGACAAGCATCAGCAAACTCCTTCCGTGCAGACCACTCAACAGAAGCCACAAACAAAAACTAACTCTTCATTTACCTTTCATTGCACATGAGATAACAGACATTTTCAGGGCTGTCAGATGAACAAATTCTTAGAATAAGTTTCATATACAAAAAACTTAGACAGTGTGGACATAAGAATTTTTTTCTTACTCATTTCTGGACTGGCAGACAGGAAACTCCAAGATTCTTGTCTGGAGAAATGTCAGGGTAGCTCATGCAGTCAGTTCAGATGAACCTGTAAGTGTTAAACTGGTAGTTAGGAAGGTGTTGTAGAAAAATATTGTGAAAGAGATAAGTATCTTATTTCATTATCTCTGTAGCAAAGTGATGGGCATAAGCAGTGGCTAAGAATGTGACCTCTCCATGAGACGGAATGGATCCAGCACTTGGCTCAAGTCTTGGAATCCAGCAAATACAAGTACCTGGGTGTCAGGGCAATCCCAAGCACAGACACAGGCTGGGTGGAGAGTGGCTTGAGTGCAGCCACGAAGAGAAGGATTTGGGGATGTCAGAGGATGACAAACTCAACATGAGCCACCAGTGTGCACTTGCAGGCAAGAAGGCCAACCAGATCCTGGGTTGCATCAAGAGAAGTGTGACCAGCAGTTCAAGAGAGGTGATTTTGCCTCTCTACTCAGCACTGGTGAGGTCCCACCTGGAGTATTGTGTCCGCTTCTGGAGCCCTCAACATAAGAAGGACATTGAGCTGTTGGAGCAGGTCCAGAGGAGGGCCACGAAGATGATCAAAGGGCTGGAGCAACTGCCTTATGAAGGCAGGCTCAAGGAGTTGGGATTGTTCAACCTGGAGAAGAGAAGGCTGAGGGGGGACCTCATAGTAGCTTCTCAATACCTGAAGGGGTCTACAGAAAGGCAGAGGTAGGACTTTTCACTAGGATAAGTGATGGAAGGACTAGAAATAATGGATGTAAATTGGAAGAGGGGAGATTTGGGCTGAAGATAACAAAGGAGTTCTTTACGGAGAGGGTGGTGAAACACTGGAAGAGGTTGCCCAGAGGATTTATGGATTCCCCCTCTCTGGAGGTGTTTAAGGCCAGGCTGGACAAGGCTCTGAGCAGCCTGATGTAGTGGGAGGTGTCCCTGCCTCTGGGATGATCTTTAAGGTCCCTTCCAACCCAAACAATTCTATGATTCTATGAATGCACTCAGCAAAGACTACAGTAATGAGCACCAGCCATTGCTTTGGAGATCTCATCACTGCAACAGGACTCATGAGAGAGGAGGAACGAAGAGCAGGGTTGTAAGTGTAGTGAGGAATGACATCTTTGCTAACAGGGTTGAAGATAACATATAACCTTCATCTTTTTCTAGGTCTGACATGTACACAGGCCTGTTCTGAAACTCACTAAAATCATGAGGGCTTCTTCCACTGACAACAAGCTTCAGATCATAAAGAGCTGTAGCAAGACTGCAACCATATGGAATTACTTCTGAGCCACAGTAGTAAGAGATATAACAAAAATATGTTGGCTTGTCTTAGTTGGTAAACATAGAGTCTTGGCAAGCTCAGCAAGGGACCAGATGGTAAGTGGCCTGAAAACTGCTCTCATCTGTAGAGGGTGAAGACCTCTACTTCAGATGAGGGTGAAGACCATCAGGAACTCAGCGTGGGCATGTCAGCCTTGCTACTGGCTGTTTTCTACCTGTCCTGTACAGAGCTTTCCAAATCTGGCAGTCCAAAAGCTAAAAATTCCCTGTATCCAAACAAAGCCCATGGGAAAGGACATACTGAGCTAGATAAATTACAGTTATGAAATGCAAGTATTTAATTAAATCTTGTCTGGCTGCATTTTGTACCCTCCCCCCAAAAAACCATCCAACTTCAAAACTAATCTGGAACTGACGGCCTGTGTTATAATTTACTAGAAACTCTGTTGTCATCACTTCAGTTCATAGAAAGGAAAAATAAGACCAGCAACAGCTTTCATCGGTTCCTATTTAAAAGCAAACCGCCTCATTTTAAAGAAAAAAAATAATACAGAAATGGAGCCAAGCTTGAGTTTGTGGTAACTGTGGGGAGGTCAGACAGGACAGTCTCACTTCTCAAAGTGGAGAAATGTGAGTCAGGTTAGCAGAGGGCAGACAGGGCTCCCAGTGTTCTCCCACCACCTGGTCTGGCAGCTCTGAGGATAGAATCATAGAATAGTTCGGGTTGGAAGGGACCTTGAAGATCATCAAGTTCTAACCCCCCTGCCATAGCCAGGGACACCTCTCACTGGATCAGGCTGCTCAGTGCCTTGTCCAGCCTGGCCTTAAACACCTCCAGAGAGGGGGCATCCACAACCTCTCTGGGAAACCTCTTCCAGCGTTTCACCACCCTCACTGTAAAGCACTTCTTTCTTCTATCTAGCCTAAATCTCCCCTCTTCCAATTTACATCCATTATTCCTTGTCCTTCCACCACATATCCTATTGAAAAGTCCTACCCCTGCTTTTCTGTAGGCCCCCTTCAGGCACTGAGAAGCTACTCTGAGGTCCCCCCTCAGCCTTCTCTTCTCCAGGCTCAATAACCTCATCTCCTTCAGCCTGTCTTCACAAAGCCCTTTGATCGTCTTTGTTGCCCTCCTCTGCATGCACTCCAACAGCTCAATGTCCTTCTTATGATGAGGACTCCAGAACTGGACACAATATTCCAGGTAGGGCCTCACCAGAGCCCAATCGAGGGGCAAAATCACCTTTCTTGACCTGCTGGTCATACTCCTGTTGATGCAATCCAGAATTTGGTTGGCCTTCTTGGTTGCAAGCACACACTGGTGGCTCATGTTGAGTTTGTCATCCACTGGCACCCCCAAGTCTATCTCTTCAATGCTGCACTCAAGCCACTCTCCACCCAACCTGTATTTGTGCTTGGGGTTGCCCTGACCCAGGTGCAGGAACTTGCACTTGGCCTTGTTGAACTTCATGAGATTGCCATGGGCCCACCTGTCAAGCCTGTCAAGGTCCCTCTGGATGGCATCCCTTCCTTCTGGTATATCTTTGGCTGCTGTATCAACTCCTCTTCCTCTCCAGTTGAGACAGGACATCTCCTGCCTCTCTGCCAGCAGCTGCGAGTCTGTGTGATGGTACATAAAACAGAGACTGCAGACAAGAGGAGGGTGACTACTGCAAAGGCTCTATCAGACATGATTTTGTTGTAAGGGACTGTCACCACTGCCTCTGCAATCAATACCCTTCAGGGATCCAGGCTGTAGCTAAGAAAGCTATTTCCTGTGAGGGTGGAGAAACGCTGGAAGAGGTTGCCCAGAGAGACTGTGGATCTCCTCTCTCTGGAATTGTTTAAGGCCAGGCAGGACAAGGCACTGAGCAGCCTGATCTAGTGGGAGGTGTCCCTGCCTATGGCAGGGGAGTTGGAACTAGATGATCTTTAAAGTCCCTTCCAACCCAAACTATTATCTATGATTCCATGACTGAGTTTATTCAGGCTGTGCTTCCTTCCATAAACATTGTCATGCAACATTGCATGATCCCAATTTCACGTGTGTGTTGTCAATAGATTGCTCAAGAGGTTGTTTATTCAAAGTGGTTTATGTACAATAGGATTTTCTTAGGTTTTCCTTTGTCCCTTGCATGCAAAAAGTATTGATACACATCTGACTGTTCTGTTATTTCTTTTTGTTCTTTGTTAACCTCAAGAAGGGAAAAACATTTACACTTTCCAAAAGGTTAGGCTGTAAAAGTCACAATTTTTGAAACTATATAGAATATCATGGCAATCCAGCTCCTTTCCTGTGAAACTCTGCATGTGAGAAAACACAGGTTTAGCTAGGTCCTGAGACTTCAAGGTGCTTTTACAGCATGAAAGACGCCTCCCAACACTCAGATTTCTTATGAAAACTCTAATTTTGGGATCATATGTGAAAACGTTCAGTAAAGATTATTTTTTATTAAAAACCTAATTCATTGAATTAAAAAAAAATGTTGTCCACTCAATTTGAAAGCTCAAAACAAGAAAAAGTCCTCTCCTAAGTACAGACATGGTAGCAGAAAGCTCATGATCCAAGAAGGTGCTAGTCTAAAGGAAGTAGATTGATAAGAAAGAAGCACCAAGAGCATTTTCTGATGAAAAAATGAAGATATGACAGGATTAATTGACTTATTCAGGTCACTCTTGAGAGAGACATGTTAAACCTCAGTCTCCTGACTTTAAGGCCAATGCCTCAACCACAAGACAGTCCCTCCACACCAAAAGAAGGATTATTTTGTTACTGTTGGAAGCTGTTCTTTTATCCTATTGGAGTATAAAAACTGAATGTTTTCTTAACCATTCATTTTGGATGAGTTTGCCATCTGAAATCTTATAGCACTTACAGTAGTTTTTTTGGAGATTTCCCTTGCTGGACTGTTCATATAAGTAGATATATCTTCTTCTTTCCTTGGCTTCTTTCTGTGTTTGTTTTGGCTACCAATGCATTCTTCTTACAAGAAGAATAAAGGAAACATTTCCAAAAAAATTAGCACACTTAGTGATGAGAGAGTCAAAATCATATCATGCCCTTGCAAAGGGTAATGACTGAAAGAATTCCTCTTTTTAGTTATTTTTTCTAAGCTCAGAGGAAGCAAAATATTTGCGAGAGAGGAAAAAATCTGTTTACCATACCCAAAGTTTGGCAAATTTGAAACAGGAGAGAGCTGCACATACTTGTGTAGTACCACACACTTGGGCAGTACCAAAACTCATTCAACAGTTGAAAAAAAATACTTTCTTTACTAGGGGGCCAAGCACAACAGCAATGAGTTCCCCACACACATGCTCACTTTGCTTTCATCTGACAAATATGAGTCAGTGATCTTGCATTTTAACAGGAGACTCAGTACTTCTTTTTACTTTGCTTGAGGCAAAATGCATTAAAATATCCAGCTGAGGAAGATCTACACAACTCCAAAATCCTACTTAAAGGAAAATTAATTGGTAGAAAATTAAGGCTTCAAGTTGGACATCTGACTTATTCATTTTCTCCTTTTTATGTCCATGAAGAACCTCATGACATATTGGAAGCTGCACTGGGACCTTATTTAGAAGACGTATTTTTGCTAATTTTCCTTTGCACATTTATTTTGTCTACACAGATATCCCATCAGAGGTTCTGGGGTGCCTGACACCATCACTTGTCTCCAAGTCATCAATGAGCACATTGTCTTTGCAACCCAGAAGCCCAAAGGCAAGAGCTGAATAGGATCAGCCCCACAAAATTGCCAGCTGCCTTCCAACTGTTTTATTAGATACATCTTGTTGGGAACAGCCTGGATCAATTCTGGCGACTTTGGGATGACTCAGCCTCTTGAGGTGAAGTTGAAATGAACAAGTCTGAGATATGATTCCCACTGTGAGATGTCCTGCTCTATCTTCTACTGGCCTGCAGAAGATGGAGTGTAGAAAACCTTCCACCTTTGTTTGTCCTGACAGTTTATCAGTTTTATAGCAGGATAAATCAGTCAGCAATGAGTTCTACATGGCCTGTGGGGAATGCTCTTGGCTCATCTCTCTTCAATATTCAAATTGTTTCAGAGGCATCAAAGCTAGAGAACAGCAAAGGTTTAAGATTCTTCAGGCATCTTCTCTGAAATGCTTCAACATTCACCCACCTTTATGCATAGCTCATGGCCTCAACATGCTGTGTCTCTAAGGACAGCAAATCTGTTCTGGAAGTGAACTTCCAGGCAGCCCACAAATGACCCTGAAGACAAAAACACACAGTGCTTGTGGTCTAGTGTTTACCAAGGGTTTGTCCTTGACTTGTTCCCACAGTAGCTCAGTTTTCCTTGTGGTCATCTATCCAAGTGTTATGCTGTTTTGCTCCTTGGGACAAACAAGATGACATGGGCTCAGCCTAGGATGGAGAAGGGACAAAACATAAATGTTTGTGCCCAGCACCAAAGGGGTCAGGTTCAGAGAGATCAATGTCTCCATGAAGCATTAGCCAGTCCTCACTATCTTTAATTTTTTGTCTCAAAGTAGCCAGCCATAACTTTTTGCATACTCTAACTATGGAAGTTATCAGTTATTATTCCCACCAGAAACAGTCATGACTAGTGCTTTTAATTAATTTCAGGATCTTTAAATCAAGTCCATATGAGCAGTACGTAAAGTCTGATCCTCAAATGCCCATGTGTATTAATTAAGTTCTCATTTTAATAAAAGGAATCCTCATCTAAGCTATGGGAAATTGCAGTGTGTGCTTGAATGGGATCCTTGTATCCACATTGCTTTTTGGAGTAAGTTTACCTTACAAGCACACTCATCCAAAATTAAGTTAATGGCCCCAGTCCACCCCTCAGGACTGCACAGATGGCAGAGAAGAGTCATAAACTATTTCTTTGAGAAAGTACTAGGGGAACATAAAGAACAGATCACCTGAAAAGGAGGAAGGAAACAAATATAATTTGGATAAATTGTGCTCCTCTGTGCTGCAGAAGGAGAGTAAGAGAACAAAAGCAGGAATAACTCTGATACAGGTTCTTTGCAGATCACTTTCTGCAGTCAGTGGATCTTCTGCCATTTGCTTCCAGGGTACCTTGGTTCCACAGTGAATAGTTCCACAAAAAAGAGAGGTGCACAGAGGAAAATAAATATTGCAATTCAGAGGAAATTGCTATAGCAGAAAGAATGGGTGCTAATATACTAGTGGGATGACAAGTGGCCAGATCTTCAGTGGTGGGGCCCTCTGACTGTGAAACACCAGCCTAGTCCATGATGAAGGGGACCTACAGAAAGGCTGGGGTTGGACTTTTTAATAGGATATGTGATGGAAGGACTAGGAATAATGGATGTAAATTGGAAGAGGGGAGATTTAGGCTGGAGAGAAGAAAGAAATTCTTTACAGTGAGAGTGGTGAGACACTGGAAGAGGTTGCCCAGAGAGGTTGTGGATGGCCCCTCTCTGGAGGTGTTTAAGGCCAGGCTGGATGAGGCACTGAGCAACCTCGTCTAGGGGGAGGTGTCCCTGCCTATGGCAGGGGGGTTGGAACTGGATGATCTTCAAGGTCTCTTCCAACCTAAAGTATTCTATGATTTTATGACAAGTGGACTTATCAGTCCATCTTTTGAATTTAGATTCCCTTAGCTTTTCCAAAAGGGGAGAGGGGATTTTCCATCTCATCTTGACAAGTATCAGGTTGAAATAGATAGCTATAAATAGTTTCATAAAAATTAGCACACGGAGAACATTTTGTTTTACATCTCGCAATGCTTTTTTCTTTTTTTGGCGATGACTGTGAGTCTTGCAGATCCCTGAAGCACTATGTAAATCTATTGCTAAATAGATCAAGACAAAGTCTCAGCTTCAGTGTAGGCTGTGATGTCTGGAAAAGCAAACAGAAGGGAACTGGAAGTGATTTCTTGAGTTTGGCAGCCTCCTGAAGTCCAGCTTAATTTATTCTTTACTTCATTTTGTGAGCAGGTACTTCTCAAGCAGCAAAAAGGCAGGTTTGGCTTTGAGGAATGGTCAATAGTTTGCAAAACTGCAAACTCCAGTTCTCCTCTAAGTATGTTTTAATTTTCTATTTATGAAATCAAATTCCTGCTATTTGCAATGTAGTGGTTAACCTCTATCACCCAGCTTTATGATTGTGAATTCTGTGCCGGACCATAAATTCATCACGTTTCATTGAGAAGGACACAGAATTTTAAAATGTGCAACAACGATCTTTGACTTTGTCCTTTTGATTTGGATCACCTGGCAAAATTGCAGGAATGTTTATGATTAAGGGAACTTATAAATCAGAAAGAAGGGAGACAAAGTCATTAGTTATTGGTTGTGGCAACTCTGAAGTTCGGTTTGTTCATTTTTTTTCAAGTATTCCAATAAAATCTAGAAGAATGACTAACTAAAAAGTTCTCTAGAACAGATTCAGAGTGAAGGTTGCTTGAGAAAAATTCCATATCCTATTTATCCTCATTAACTTTGACTGAGATTTATCTTTAGGAGATAGCTAAGGCTTGTTTATTCCTACACTTATGTCAAGCATCGTTCCTGCATTTAATCGCTTCTATGGAAATAATAAACTACACTGGGATCATATAAATCTTCCTTCCCTGTGGAAAGGTCCATAACAACTCCTGTAACTTACATCCTTTCTGTTTCCCAACAAGTTTTGTTTGGCCAAAACCAATCTTTTTGGAAAGTCATCCAGTTTGGTTTGTTGGTTTTGTTCACGTATATCCAGTTTTAATTGAAGATGTTGAGAAATGAAAGAACCTATCAATCTTGCCATGGTTCATTGCAACAGTTAATCAACCTCACAGCTAAAATGTGCCTTATTTTCAGTTTGGAATTGCCTTGTTCTAACTTCCTGGCCTGGATAGGCAGCACGCTCTTCCTGAAGAAAAACAATTCATTACCCTCTATGATGAAGTCCTTTTTCAACTTTCCTGATAAGCTGAAGTAAGGAATTGGAGTTCACTGAGGGGCTGACTGCACAGCATTTCCTGCAATCACCAAATCACTCGAGTTTGCTTTGTTGGTGTTGCTTTCTTTTTTTTTTTTTTTTCCATGCACCTGCTCTAGTGTTTCAGGAAGGTTTTGGAAGGGTAAGCACCACAGCTGGATCAGTTTTTCACCCAGGCTGGATGGAAATGTAGCACTCCCTAGTGCCAGGTTATTTTCTGGCATCACCATCTCCTTCCTCATCCCATGCAATATCTGAAGGTAGGGCCCATCATATATAAATATTGATACTGGGTTTCCCCATGATATGGATTTTCTGTAATCTACATTGTCGATGATCCCACATCTCCACCTTTCCTTGATATCTGTGAGAAATAGTCTCAACAAATGGCAGAAAAATTACCTTCACATAACCCGTTTCCTTCTGTTTATAAGCATCATGATAGCTGTTTCTCTGGCATAACACTTCAAAAAGCCTTAGCAGAGGGAGAGAGTCTGTTATTGCATTGTAAAATTTTCTGCAAAAAGCATTAGCAATTTTTACAACATTTGGGATCCACAGCCAAGCACCAGACCTCCATCTTCTCTCTTTGGGTTGGTACATTTTTTTGAGATGGAGGCTAAGAAGACTGAGTTTGTAGTGTAAGTTCTTCCCTAACTCACAGGTGAAAAAAGATAAACATGAATTGGCTGTTTTCAAAGATATTCTTTACCAGCAGATACTTCATATATGGCCACTGAGGCTGCCAAGGTGGGATGAATTCCCCATCTTCATCAACTTTAGGTGTCTTTCTGGTAGATACCAGTATCTGTGCTATTGTCTTTACAAGATGTCTCTGCAGTCTGGACAAAGAGGCATTTTTAGGGTGTTACTTCAGGATAACATTTTGTAAGCAATTCTTTATCTCCATTAACTATGAATATTTCTGAGCATTAACTCATACATTAACCCCTTCAAAGACAGGCAAAATTAACTCTATGAATGGTCCCAGCAACTAATTAGAAATTATTTTCTATTTGCACTCAAAAATCAATTATTGATTAAGGAAATTATTTAAACACAATAGTAGGCATTGGTGTCACCCTGATTTCTTTTTCAGTGGTACCAGAAAAAGGAGAAAAGGGGAAGAAACCTTTAAACTGCTGTATCCAAACACGGGACCCTTCCTTCATAGGTCTTAGCAGAGTATCATGTTTTAGGGCTTACACGGACTCGGGTATTGGACAGATGTTACAGCTTTGTAAAGGGTAATTTGATACAGTGTCAGCCTCGTGTTATCATTCAACTCACTGGCATGTTAAGCCTCATTTATGCAGAGCTATTGAGGATAGAGACAAAATCAATATATAGAATCATAGAATAGTTTGGGTTGGAAGGGACCTTAAAGACCACCTAGTTCCAGCCCCCCTGCCATAGGCAGGGACACATCCCACCAGACCAGGTTGCTCAGTGGCTCTTCCAGCCTGGCCTTAAACACCTCCAGGGAGGGGGCATCCACAACCTCTCTGGGCAATCTGTTCCAGTGTCTCACCACCCTCACAGTATATCCATAGAGGGATGAGGATTCCAAGCCAAAAAGTGTGAGCCACCAAGATCTGCTTCACAGGGTGCAGAAACAGCAAAATTTTGTGTGTAACCCTGGATAATTGAAGTACTCCTGATTCTATGATTCTAAAACTGAGCATAGTGCCTAATGAGTATAGAATCAGGAGATAAAAATAGAAATAAATGTTGTGTTGGGTTTTAGGCTTCCCAGGTGAGCACAGAAATTGGGAGAACTGGATCCATCTCTTGTCTGAAATGACAGCTGCTTGCTCTGTGTTCATTCTAAAGTCAATCCTGCTTCCTGGATACTGTAAGACTGAAAGCATGGGGTGGTCAATGGCCCAGGGCTGACAGAAATGCACTGTGCTTTTCCATCCAACTGCTTCCTGAAGGGGGCATTTGACACAGTCTGGGCTGGGAATTAAGCTGTACCCACTCCAGGAATGAAGGGCTGGATGATAAATAGCTTCCTGCCTCTGCTGGGGAACCACAGGAAAGTATCCTCTTCCTGGTCGAGGAAGTCAATGGGTAGAATGGGACACATTACAGAAAACAGGGATCACTAGGAATCCCTCAGCATGCAAGGTTTGGCACAGCCACTACAAAAGATTTTATCACAAATTGAGGGGCTGAAAAATACATTTAGGAAGGGATTCAAGGAGTAATACAATTACCCAGGATGGTGAGCACCTAGGAAGCACCATGCCCTGTACTTTAGCTTGGTACAGGGCCACCAGTTCCCTCCATTTGGCATTCACTCACTCTAATATTAGGCATATCCTATCTAAGAACCCCATGAATGTCTAAGTTCCTAAGATATTTAATGGAGACGTAAAGTGTGAACAACCTGCTTAAACAATCTGGAGCTGTGCAAGATGTCCTAGGGCATTCAAGACATCTGAAGAAGCATGGAAATTATGACACAGAAGTATGTTCTACTAATTGTTCCACTCTCCCATATATATGCACCCATAAAATCCCTGAGCAAAACCAGCTCACCCTTCCAACACTTGGATGGTAGGAGGTCACTCAGAATGTGGAATCCAAGATTCAGATCTTGTCCTTGCCTCAGTGATTAAATCCAATTAAAATCCCTCCTTCTCTGAACAATGCCCTAATTCCTAGCTACAGGCCAAATGGAATGGGGAGCAGCATCCTTTTAACCAGTAGGAGTTCTTCCATTATGCCTAAAAATGAAAAATTTCTGTGAACATGTGGGAATGAGTAAACATGACATTATAACCTAAGGGCTCTATGTGGGAGAGCAAGACAGCAATGCTGACCTTGCTCAAAAGATTGTTTCTGTGTTTTGCTGAGTGTAACGTAATATACTGGAACAAAACATCAAGCAAGTCCTGGAACTCTTACCCCACCAGCCACAATTAGGCTCCTCCATGTTCTCTGTCATCTCACAAATCATTTTTCTTCTTCCAGTAATTGATCAAGTGAGAAACTTTCAGCACTTCTTGGGGCTATGGAGTGAGCTTAGTCATCATGAGGAGGGCTCTAAGGCCTGGGCACTGATAAAGTGCAGGTGACTCTGAGACAGCGATGTTCCAAAAGAAAAGACAAGACCATCCTTAGTTCTTGAAAGAAAGGACAGGGAAGCCCCTTTGAGGGAGGATTCAAGGCAATGAATTCCAGAGGACAGATACAAACTTTCTATAATCCTGGAGTCAGATGCAAAATCCCTATAAAATAGGAGTGTTTAAAAAATATTCCTGCCAGTATTACTCCCTGCAGGTAACTCAGGAACTCTGTGTGAGGAGCACTGATTATAGGCAAGGACTTTCCTCTTGCTTCAGAGACACAACACATGCAAGTTTTAACTATATCCAAAACCTCTGGAAAACCAAGACTGTCCTTAAGAGCGGATTAAATACTGTGTAAATAGAAAATGCTGCATAATGAATCTTTTCCCATCCTCTGTGGCAATCACAGCGTGTTCTGACATGTCAGATGAAGCCAGAGTCAAGAAAAACAGTATTTGGATACATTAAAACCTTTGCACATCTCTTTTTGCTTTTCCACATAGGTCTTAGTGCTGAGAAATGCTCTTTATCAGTTAGTAATCCATAGGTCCATCACTCTTTGTTGAGGCTTTCTGAAAAACAGGCATTTTATCTGCAGTGGAAAACTAAAAATGCTGGCTGTTAAATGGTTTTGGCACCTTGAAAATCAATTAGTTTGGAACAAAGTTGTCATTTTACTCTCCTGGTCCAAAAAGACAAGTTCAGTGCCTCAAAGAAAGACTCTGTGACAGTTTGCAGGACAAGGGTGACTTTCCATAATGCCCAAAACTGCAGCACTTTGCACAAATATAGTGAGTAGTCAGAAACAGTACCCACAAAATCAGCCAACTCTTCAATATTTTCAAAATCTGAAACAAATGTATAAATTAAGAGGAACCAAGAGAAAAGAAATGGACCAAAGTTTCTCCTACTCTCTTAAAATAACAAATAGCAATGTCTCATCCAAGAAGGATCTTTTCTCAATGGGAAGAAAAGGCAGGAGGCAGCACTTTAGGTTGTTTTCTCTCATACACCTTCAAAGTCTGCAGGGTGTAATCCCAAAAATGTGTTAGTAGTGCAGGATGAAGTGACAGCCCCTGGGGAACCAACAACACCCACATCCAGTTAATGTTATTGTGTGATCTATTTCATGGTTTGGAATTAATTACAATTGAGGCATGGAAAAAAAAAAAAAAGCTGAAGTGGGTTTTTCAAATTCATAAGGAAGTATTTTTCTTTGAATAATAATGTTATTATAAAGTTATGATCTTTCTCCTTTTTAAATAAACCCTTTATTTTCTTTCAAATTTCTGTTACTTGTGGCCAGGGGCTGTCTAGTGCTCTCATCTTGTGGGAAATTGCTGGCTGGAAGGGGTATCTTTTCTGTAATTACCACTTTCACTGAAATAGTTCTGGGCACTCCAGAAATACCTTCAAGTATTTGGTCATAAGCACTAAAATTTGGAGGGACAGCTAATAGCTGATGCTTGCTCCCAAATGCTAGAGAAGGGTAACTTCTTTTCAAACATCTCACATTTCCAAAACCAAGTGAGTTTTGTCCCTTTCCCTGTGCAGAAAACAGAATGCTACAGACCTTTACTGCATTGTAAATACTGATGGTGAACCTCAAAAACATCAAGTGAAGATCATTGCTTTCTACTTTCCACCATAAACCCCTGCCTGTGGAGATTCCTGTAGCATTTTATATACAAAGGAAAGCTTCCAACATGCCCACAGGTCAACAGGCCACCTGTCACTGCAGCTGTCTAAAAGTGAGGAATCTCTCCCAGCATTGGGTTTTCCCTCATAACCCAGACAGACATTCAGAAATCCTAATGTGAGTAGCCAAGGAAGCTGGGTGTTTCCCCTATCAAGGTTTTCTATGTCCCATCCAACAGGCAGCAGCAAGTGCTGGGTGAACCCATCCCACATTCAGGTCCAAATTGAGAACTGGCTTCTTCACCCATCCTAAGGCTCTATCAAATAAAGAAGCAAAGACTGAATCTTCTGTGCTTTTCCACAAATAGGAAACATGAAATAGGGTTTCTCTTTCTTACCCTCATGCTGCTTTTTATGAAGCCTGTAGCAACATATCTGTCTTTGAGACTCCCAATCCTTTGTCAAATTTGGTGAAAATCAACTTAGCAGTTACTGGAAAGGCTAAACCAACAAGCAGGTATCAGCAGACATCATAATTCACACTTCCCTCCAAAACCACACTAAAAGGACACCTTTATCATTTACTGAACACAAGAAGAGAGCTGAGTCCTGCAGAACAGAGAGAAGAAACCACAGCAGCCACCAAAAAACCTCATGCTTTTTGCTGGACTGCTCAGAGGAACCACTTCCCAGTGATGATTCAGTGATTAGGATCCTAACCAGCTCAAAGCACAGCAGCAGAGACAGGAGGATTGTGGGGCAACAATGAAAAAATTAAAGATTCCAAGCCTGGGCCAATGGAAATCTTTCCAATACAAAAACCTAAGTGTTTTCTCAAGAATAGAGTAAGTAGGAGAAGTTGAGTGCTTAATATTAGGACTCATTCTTTGCTAAAGTTGTATCCCTGTAGTCTCAGACTGCAGACTGATGGGAGGAGCAGAAGGATGCAGATGGGCTGACAGGTACCCTGGCTGTTTTTACTCCTGCATGATGCTTGAGATTAAGTCTGTTTTAAGCTGTAAATATTTCCTCTTTAGGTAAAGCAAATTGCTGGTTGCCTGGGTATTCCCTTAAGTACTAGTCTGCTTAGGGCTATTTCCTATCTCTAGTTGTTAGGGTCAGCCAGGAGGAGCAAGCAGATAAGAGTCCACTTCCAGCCATCTTCTGGCTGGAAGTAAAATGTGTGAGTGATCACAAGCAAAAACTTCCTACCTAACTCCAGTTTCACAGGGCTTGAAATGAAGCCATAAATATTTTGACCATTTTAATCTGCGAAGGCCACTCCCTCATGAAGTCTCCAAATTCTGATTTTCCCAGGGTGTTCAGAACAATACACAACAATTTGGTTGATGGAAGGACTAGAAATAATGGATGTAAATTGGAAGGGAGATTCAGGCTAGATAGAAGAAAGAAGTTCTTTACTGTGAGGGTAGTGAGACACTGGAAGAGGTTGCCCAGAGAGGCTGTGGATGCCCCATCTCTGGAGGTGTTTAAGGCCAGGCTGGACAAGGCACTGAGCAGCCTGATGTAGTGGGAGGTGTCCCTGCCTATGGCAGGGGGGTTGGAGATAGATGATCTTTGAAGTCCTTTCCAGCCCAAAATATTCTATGATTCTATGATCATTCAAGATGATGATCAATGCTGTTCCTCTGCTTGTCCTTGGAAGTCAAGTTCATGAAGCTTAATTGAAGCTCTTTAGAGTCTGAAGGGGTGATACCTCAATTAACCAAGCAGCACTAATTGTGAGATGGTGCCAAGGCACTCAAGCGAAAACTAGGGAAGTACATGCCTTGAATCAAGACTGAGCTTTCATTCTTTAAGTTGCTGTTAGTTAGAACCAGGGGGGGGAAAAATTCATTGAAGGACATCCCAGATGAAAAAGGCTATGGTTCTCCTCTTACTTGGAAGGCTTAATTGCTATTTAAAAAATAATAGCAATAATAATATACATTGAACAGTCTGCATGAAATAGGACAGATTCCATGGGGGCCTGGTTTGCTTATCCAATAACCTGTTCATCATTATACCCTTAAACAGAATAGATCTCATTGGGACTAGACCACAAATTATTTTCTAACAGGTAAATCCTCTACAGAAAAAACCACCAGCGTTTTAAAAGGAAAGAGATCTAGAAATTCAATTGTCTATCAGTGCAAATCAGCTAAGCACTTTTAATCCAACTGCTTGAAAAACCTTGCTTTGGTTTGTGTCTTGTGCATAAGGAAAAACTAAATGGAACAAAAGACCCTGACCGTAAGTAGAAGAATCCACTTTGGTTCTCCCTAAATAACCTTTTTCAGAGACATATAAAGGATCTTCCTCTCCTTGTGTCAGTTTTTCTTGCCTTTGTCTTGCAAAGTTTGCTTTTGGAGTCTAGATTTCTGCTTCCAAGAAAATTTGGCCTTGGGATGACACTGAATTTACTTCTGAAGGCACAACACTGTCTCAGCTGCACGGGGAGACCTGGACACACAGCAGAAGAATTAAACCAGAGTGAGTCCTTCCATAAATTGCAAAGGGTCCAGCTTGAAGTGTATCAATGTAACTTCTGTACTAGTCAGCAACTTACCTCTGCTTCTGACATGAAGGCAGAACAAACAGCACAAATACTGCTTGACAAACTTCAGATGCCCAAAATGTCAGGAATCTTGTAGAATCAGTTCATGTAATTATTGTCTTGACCTCTGGGTCATTACCACTGTGATTATAGATATTTTTAAAACTTAATTGATACCAGCTTCTGTGACCTTGGTGGTAATTAATGAAGCCTACTTTGGGAATGGATGTAAACCCCTCAAAATCTCATGCACTGACATTCTCTCAGAAGGGCATCATGAGTGAAAGCAAAACCCTCATTCAGATCCCCATGCATGGGCAGGTGTTGAAGAAATCTAAGTTCCAGATGACATGGGGGATTCCAGTTTATGCATCAGTTTTGCTTTCATCAAGAGTGATTAAAAAGGGGCGCACCACTTAAGAAACATCTACAGTCATGAGCAGCAATACCAAGGGCACGAAATCACCTAGAAGCAACTCAGTGACATTCCCTAAATGAGAGCTGTTGGTGAGGAAATAGCAAACTGCTTAACTGTGAGAATGGCTTTGTCTAAACATGCTGATAGCCCACAGAGCTATGCACTGGCTGCCTCTGGCACTGCAGAGATAGCTCTCTGTCTCCCTGGCCAGGAGATCACAGTGTTCTGAAATGCTCTTCCTTCCTATGCAGATGAAAGGCAGCCTGGATGGGCAGCTAATTTATCAAGCATGAAGCACTTAAATATAGCCCCGATATCTCCTTCTAAGTGTTTTGTTTCTCCTACCACTCAGCTTTACAAGATAACATAGGCCAGGCTGGATTGAGCCCTAGTCTAGTGGGAGGTGTCCCTGCCCATGGCAGGGGGGTTGGAACTGGATGATCTTTAAGGTCCTCTCCAACCTGAACCATTTTATGGTTCGATGAACACTGGTGATCAGGGGGATGCTGCATTAGGGACAAGAAAGTATTCAATCACGCATTGTGAACATTTTCTAAGACCACCTTATTTCTATCTACAGAACTAAAGCTGCATTTTTATAAAGTATCAAGGAAATCAATAGGATTTGGACACTTAAAACATTTCAGTGCTTAGGAAATCCCCCATAGGATGTGCCTGCTTCTCTTTTCCTGACATACCTTTGCATCGCACCTGCTGCTACACACAGAGGAGAGGGTTGGACTCAGGGCTGCACTCTGTGTGTGTGTGTGCATAGGAGATGGTGGATCAACATGCAAGGATATAGCACACAACGACCAAGTTTCTTTGGGGTCAGGCAGCACAGAGCTTGAAGTCTGCACTTTCACCCTGTTGCTAAAGTTATAGAATCATAGAATAATATGGGTTGGAAGGAACCTTAAAGTTCATCAAGTTCCAATCCCCCTGCCATGGGCAGGGACACCTCCCACTAGAACAGGTTGCTCAGTGCTTTGTCCAGCCTGGCCTTAAACTCCCCCAGAGAGGGGGAATCCACAACCTCTCCGGGCAACCTCTTCTACTGTTTCACTAACCTCACCACAAAGAATTCCTTTCTTATATCTAGCCTGGAACTGCCCTCTTCCAATTTACTTCCATTATATCACATGTTGCAAACAAAGTAAGGATTTATTTCACATTTTCTGCTTGATCTGGCTACTCTGCACCCCAGTGACTAGCATGCTTTCTTGTCCCTTGAGCTCACAGTCTCACAGAGCTGTCTTTGCACATCATTTTAGAGAAAGTCTGGTCACATCTGTAGCCACACCTATCCAAACTCCTGCTCCTAACCAAACTTGCCTGACAAAAAAACAAACACACTGCTCACTCAGAGCACAGAAAAGCACAGAAAGAAAGTAATAAATGAGATAACATCTTTCTTTACACATGATGGACATCAGGAACAAAAAGCAGACTCTAACTTCAACCACACTAGTTCTCCTTTACCTGTTAAAGATGGCCCAGGCCTGGACATGAGAAAGAGGAGAGATCATGCCAGTGTTAAGGGGAATGGAAGAATTCCTTCATGGCCATTTCATGCACTCCCATACCTATTTGGGGATAGTCTGATGTTGCCTCTATGTTACTATAGTCCTGACATCCTTCACTGTCCACTCAGTTCCTTTTATATTTGTTGGACTGTCACAGGCACCTAAACATTAATAATGGTAATGTCCTTGAGGATCTTCTCCTCTTTTTTCCACCTTTGTCTCCAATTTGTAAAGCTAATTATAAATTTTAACACTGTCATCCAAAGAAAATCTTAATGCTTTCTTCCACACCCATCTAATCTTGGTGTTCTCTCAGCTTTTATAATGTCTGTGTCTGTTTTGTTGCCTCGGGAGGCCACTTAGTACATCCTCCAGTTTGAGTCCAAGCCATCTTTATTACTCGATTTGTAAGTATTTCCAATCCAGTTTTGCCTGGTGACAAGTCTGTTCATCTGGACTATCTGGCATATCCTGGCAAACACTAAGCAGACAGCTTCTCGCCCACCCAGAAACCCTGTTGCTTTCTTATCAAGGGCAATAACCTCTAAAACTTGCATGGTAATTGAACATAAGCAGCTGCTACTGTTTGCTTTTGATATTATGGTCTACATCTGAGCACAAGAAGAAAAATCAACATGAAATATAACGTAGAGAATTCCCATGTCAAAAAGATTTTGACAGAAAGGAGAAGGAAAAAAAACCCCAAACAGCAGCACCCCCAAATCAAAACACATCCCATCATAGACTTCTGTGGACTTCAAACAATGTCCTGAGAGTGCTTTTGTCTCATCCTTTCACCACATAAGTCAGAGAAGACAAACTGATGAAATAAATCAGGACAGGAGAGGCAAGTGAGTGTTGGTCTTCTGAATTACCAAGTTCTCATAACCATTGTGTTGTCCCCTTTTGGATACACAGCATCTTTTTGACTCCTTGCAGGCAAGATATTCTTTTGCATCTGGTCTCCATTAGAATGTAGGCGTCAGGAGGAGGTGAGGTCTGCTATGGCTTCTTATTTGGAGCCCTTGTTGCTTGGTAGTACAAACAGTGGGCTATTAAAAGAGCCAAATGCTGATATTTCCAAGGAGCTCATAACACAAGCTCCAGTTTGCTTCAGTTTGGTTGCAGTGGTTTACACCCAGAGCCACATACGTTCCAATATAATATTTATTAAGCTTACTTAAGTTTATCCTGAGGTATGACTGGAGCCCAGTTTATTCTGGCTGGGGCAGGGTTTGGAAGTGTGATGTCCTGCCATGTGCACCAGCCCTGTGGCAGAGCTAGAGCAATCTCCCTCAAATTTATATCCCAGCTTATTTTATTGTGCTTGGCCTGGCCACCCAGTGACCCTGAGTGCAATTGCTCTTCAAGAGATAATATGCTTCAGAAGAACCTTCAGAAAAAGGGAAGAAGGATCAGCTGTCAGGGCCTAATTACAGCCCACACTGTATTTCCTTCATTTCTTGGATGCCTGTCACATGTGGGCTGCAGAGCAGTTCTGTGCACCTGTATTTTGGCTGGCAATAATGTCTTCTTCCCACACACCAATAATCTGATGGCAATGCATGCACAGCAGCTCTTGCCTGTTCAAAGTGAACAAGCAGGGCAGCAAATTGGAAGGGGGGGAATTCAGACTAGATAGAAGAAAGAAATTCTTTGCTGTGGGGGTGGTGAGACCCTGAAATAGGCTGCAGAGAGGTTGTGGATGGCCCCTCTCTGGAGGTGTTTAAGGCCAGGCTGGACAAGGCACTGAGCAACCTGATGTAGTGAGAGGTGACCTGGCCCATGGCAGGGTGTTGGAACTAGACAATCTTTAAGGTCCCTTCCAACCCAAACCATTCTATGATACACTTCCCTCCACCTCTCCCCAGCTCCAAAAGCAGAGCCAGGTTTTCTGCAGCACATGGACCAAGCCAAAACCTTGTAACCATGTTCCAAAGGGTATCTGGATCCAGTGTCCAACTGGAAAATGGCCCTTTGTGTAGATTTGCTGAGTAAAGACATTGCCTTGGAATCTGCTAAGCACATATAATTTTGATGATTGCATTATGCCATGGAAAGCCATGGAGAAACCCACAAACAATCGCTAACTTGTAATTGGATCTACGCAGCATATAGAGAGTGTTTCCTCCTAGTGGGATTCATTGCCCTCACTTCCAGCTGCTACAGGATCATCACTCTCCATGTTCTTTCCACAGACAAAAATCAGTCTATTGGTAAGCTCCTCTATTTGCAGGCAAGTCTGTATATTGTTATTTCTTCTCATACTGAAAGCTTCCAAAACAGTGAAGATAAGGTAAAAAGCTAAGGAAGGGAAAAATGGAGAAAAAAAATCAATTTGCTAAGCACCTTCCCCACTTACAGGGAAAGTAGATTTTCAACCCTTCAAAATTAACACAAACCTACTTATGATTTTTTCAGTAAGACTAAATGATTGCAAACAACTTTAGATAGAACCATTTTATTTAAATTCTTTTAACTCCAGCTATTTCACTTCATTCCCTGTGATGATTTAGGGAGGTGGGAGCATATCAATAAGATATGAGGAGCTGCAGAGGCTCCTAATGTTGCTCAGATCATGCTGAGCATCCCATTTTGCAAATTGTTGAAAAACTGTTACTCAGACTTCATTTTAACCTGACCCTATTTTATCCAAATTCTCTTTAGCTTGTTCAAAAAAAAAAATGTAGTTTCAGTCCAAGAAAAAGTTTCTACTGATATAGAAAGTTTCCATTATGGTTTTGGTTCCTTCCTTATTTCTCTGGCCTTTACTCTCCCTCTCCACTCCAAGAAAATGGAAACATTGTTTTTCATTTAGATCCAGTGCAACTCCAAAGCACTTCATATCGTTTTCAATCCATATGAAATCACATTTTTCACTACAATCTGTTTTGTCAAACGATCAGAATCCTCACGAGGAAGCTTCAGATGAAGCTAATTCTTTTCCCTGTATATTTTGGTCCCATTTAGGTGAAGGAGGGAAAGAAAAAAAAAAAAAAGCTCCTTGGTCTTCATTCTATCGTTGGTTAATACCAAGGGCCAAAAACCAAAAAAAGTTGAGAAAATATTTTCTGTTTAAAAGACAAGGATACTTATGATTTTAAGTGAAAGAAGCAAATTTATTTGAAGGCTGCCTCTGTTTGCCCAGCCTCACTCAAAAAACAAAGCCTCAATGGAGGGACAAGGGAGAGGATCCCTATGAGAGACCTCGTAAGTTCAAGGAGTAGCAAGTAACAGCCTTTAGTGTACACCTCCTTTCACAGGCCTGGGGCAGAAGGGAGCCCAGTCCTCAGGTAGGTCTGGACACCCAAGATCTGCTTTTCTAGTGTGATGTTGTGTACTGTTTTGAGGCTAGGACCACAGAAATGCCGCAGTTCTCATTGCCTTCAGGACCCCATTGTGTAGGACATCCTCATTTCCTCCAGCTCCCTGCTGGGTTTTCCTCCGAGTTTCACACCAGAAGGAGCCCATTTCCCTCTTTTCCTCTGTTATAATGCTAACAGGCTGGCGGTGAAAAGCAGAGGGCTCTGCCAGCAAGGGGAGGACAGCCAGCACTGGAGAGGACAGAGCAGAGGGGGCTGGTTTCAATGTGTCAGCACAGCTACAGAGATAGCTGATGCTTCTGCCAGCAGCTGCATGGGCTGATGTTAAAGGAAAACCCTCTCTTTCACCAAAAGCAGACTCTCGGGGACATGGCATCTCCTAAGAAAGGAAGAGCTGAGGGGGAGCCCTGTGTTCTCCAAGTGCCAGTTTGATCTCCCTTGCATTCACCAGGAATTTGTTCAAATAATGGGAAAATAAGGGGTGTCTCAGGCCATGGACCAAATGTCCTAGAGATAATTCTAGTCTGCGTGCAGACAGCACCTGGAGCACCGTGGGATGGAGATGGTTCAGAAAGAAAGGGCTTTTCATTATGAACAAAGTACATAGGACCAACCAGTTCTAGCTCCACAAGGTCCAAAAATTCCTTTGAGAAAATTAAAGGTAATAAATCACCAGTATTTGTACTACACTGCCTCTCTGGCCCCATGTACACCAGCAATGCATGGCAGGTGTTCCTAGTCTCAGGGGCTACAGGACTTTGCCCTGAGTGAGAAACCCTCTCAGAGGAAATAACTATCTCTGGAATTAGGCGGTTTTGTTTTGGTTTTTTGGGTTTGGGTTTTTTTTTTTAAACTCATGGAAAATATTCACATCTCACCATCACCTCAGAATCGAGGCGACATTGCCCCAGGTCACATCTCAAGCCAGCGCAGTAGCATGGACTGCAAGGCTAAGAAGACACTGCTGCCAAGCCTCCTTTGGAAGTAGCTTTCCCTTTCAATATCTTTTGTTAAAAACCTCTTAAAGTGGCGAGGAAAAGGGCTCTTTCTCACGACAGTTTCTCCAGATAGCCTGGGAGAGCTGAGAGCTCAGCTCATGGGTGCCAGCAGCCAGCTGGAAGGGACTACTGTTGCCTATAGCAGGTCCACAGACAAGGACCAGCCCTAAGCACAGAGCAGGGCAGGCAAAACCTATGCAAAGGACTCAGTCTTCCTCTTTTCACACCTCCTGCTCCAGGCTTTCTCACCTTCATACATAAGGGCAGAACTTGCAAGGTTAGGACTCACAGAAAACATTCCCTGTATTTAACACCTTCTCTGCCCAACTGCAATGGACTGTTTATACCCCTTAACAACCTCGTTATCCTAACAATGGCATGAGCGAAAGGACAACTTGCAAAATGATCTGGCCTTCAAGGTCTGTTCTTCTGCCTTTCTGCTTTATACTAAAGCCTCACTGCTTTTTTTTTTTCTTAGGGACAATCCACATTTAAATTGCAAGTTCAGTAAGGGCAGCTCAACCTGTTGTGTGGTCTCCCCCTGTCCAGTCCCAGATTGCAACATATACTAGGATAAGAATCCCCTTCACTATGAAGGTGATGAGGCACTGGAACAGGTCGCCCAGAGAGGAAATGGAGGTCCCATTTCTGGAAACATTTAAGGCTAGGCTTGATAAGGCTCTGTGCAGCCAAATCTAGTGCAGGGGCGTTGGACAGATGGTCTTTGAAGGTCTCTTGCAACTCTATTATAAGCCTATGCAATCATTTGCAAATATGGGAAAGATAGAAAGGAACATTTTATGATCCCGATGTGACCATTGAGGTTGCCAGATTACAGACACAACCACCTCTACTTCAGCGAAATAAGCAGAGATGAGGAATTATGCATCCTGAACTTTAGACAAGGAAATCCAGGCAAGGAATTGGGGCAAAAAATTATTACATTTAAAGGCCAGGTAGGACAATGAGGACAATCATAGAATGCTTTGGGTTGGAACAGACCTCAAAGATCCAGCTCCAACCACCCTCCCACTAGATCTCAAGGTGGCAGGGGGGAGAGCAGAGAACACACCAAGCAGAAGGATCTTTCTTCCCTTAATTGCTCTTTTTTAACTTATCTCTACACCAAATCAATACAAACCTGGGTTGGATTTTAAACCTGTGATAATTGGAATTTGAGAAGAGTTGCACTAACTCGAATTTTTCATAGTGCGTTTTTCCTCCCTCCACCCACAGAAGCCCCTATTCTCTGCATTTTTAATAAGGGAAATGGGAAAACATGAGAGCTGACTGCTGAAGAGAATAAAAGGCAGTTGCTGAGTAGCTCTGAGAATCTGTTAAGTGCTGGAAAGCTCCCAGTGAAAAGCAGAGCAAAGAAGTCTCAGTTCTGCTTTCATCAGAAGCTGTGTATTGAGATAAAGCCTTTTAGCAAACCCCATCAGGCTGGAAAACAACTGCAGACTAAAAGCAGCAGATAAACCCAAGTCAGTCCCTACCAGGCCTTGGCACCTAGCTGAAGAGAGACAGCAAGCTGTCGGGGAAGGTCCACGAAGGCTCCAGAAATAGGAAACCTGAGGTTTTCTACCAAGAGAGGGCTGAGAACCCTGGTGCTGTTGACCTCAGACAGTGGCTTAGGGGGGCACTGAGCCAGCAGGTACCAGAGAGGCTACCCATTCACTAGATTTCTTGCCCTCTTGCTCATGTTTTGGAAATACTAAGAATTAGGTGCTTAAATAAAACATTCCTGATGGGAGACTCTTTGTAATATATAGGTGGAGACTCCAGAGCAGGTGCATGGTGGGGGGTTGCTGTTTGCCTACATTAGTACAAGCATTTCTTGCAAGTCATGGTAAGCTTCTATATACTCATGGAATGGTTGGGGTTGGAGTTGGAAGGGACCTTGAAGATCACCTAGTTCCACCCCCCTCCCCGCCATAGGCCTCCCACTAGATGAGGTTACTTACACTTTGCAAGCTCAGGTCTCTCTTGGTCTGCAGCTCAGCTCAGGCAAGTCATTGTAAGCTTTTACATACTCATAAAACCATAGAATATTTTGGGTTGGAAGAGACCATAAAAATCATCTAGTTCCAACCCTACTAGATCAGGTTGCTTACCTTTTGCAAGTTCAGGTGTCTCTCTTGGTCTGTGGTTCAGCTCATGCTCTCCTGGCATCTTCTCCACAAACGGAGCAGAAGGCCTCTTCTTTTTCTTCCTTCTTTTATTTGTGAGTGAGAAAACCCAGCCGGCAAAAGGGACATATTGTATCTCTGAGAGGTTTCCGTCTCACCAATGCTCCTCACCTGCTACAGAGACCCCCTGCCATTGCCCAACAACACACAGATGAGCTCAGACAGCACACACAAGTAGCACTGAGGTAACCCCAGCCCTCCAGGGCAGCCCTCCCCCTGCCTAACCAGCTGGGGGGCCAACAGGC
>VZTY01028733.1:812-18405 GCA_013400935.1 Turnix velox | reverse complement strand
TTGCCCAGAGAAGTGGTAAAGGCCCATTCTTGAAGTTATCCAAAGCCAAGCTTGCTGAGGCTCTGAGCAACCTCATCTAGTGCAGGATGTCCCTGTCACTGTAGGGGGTGGCACTGGATGGCTCACTGATTCCAAAGCGGAGTNGCTCACTGATTCCAAAGCGGAGGGGTTAAAATGGTAGGAGCTACTGGACCATGTGGATCACACATGGTTGCCACCCCCCTGACCTGGGCAGGGACCTCCCCCCAGCCCAGGTCGCTCCAAGCCCCATCCAACCTGGACTTGAACCCCTCCAGGGCTGGGGCAGCCACAACTTCTCTGGACAGCCTGGGCCAGGGGCTCACCCCCCTCACAGCAAAGGGTTTCTCCCTCACATCTCAGCCAAATCTCCCTCTTACAGCCTCAAACCCTTCTCCTTCATCCCACACTCCCCTCCCTGCTCCAAAGACCTCCTCAGCTTTCCTGCAGCTCCTTTAGGAACTGGAGGGAGCTCTGAGGTCTCTCCAAAGCCATCTCTTCTGCAGGCTGCACAATTTACAGCCCCAGTTCCAGCCCTTCACAGGCATGAAGGAGCCACCATGAACAACTCAGGTACTTACACCAGAACGAGGAGACACACAGAGCTCTGTGTTGCCTGCACAGAGAAGACACCAGTTTCTTCACTGTGGTTTCAGAGTCTTCTCAAAGTCACAGGAAACAGCACAAGTGGAAGTAATATCAGTAAGAAAATTATTCAGTTCAATAAAATTATCTCCCCCTCCCTTCCCACACACAGACATGCATATTTGGCATTTTCTTCTGTAAGTAGAGCCAATCTGCTGCTGTGTTCTCAGGGGGGATGAGGGGCACACAGTCCCCTTGAGCCCCTTCCCCCCTCAAGGAGGAGCTGGGGAGGCTGCTGGAGTGGGCGGAGGGGTGAGGAGCCCCAACATTCCATCCCAGGATACAGCAGAGAGCCCTTGGCAATGGGTGACAGTTGGGACCAGCCATGGACAGGCGAGGACACCAGCTCCACAGTCTCGGTCCCTGGGCCCCTGTGGCACCCCAAATGGGGAAGAACTTTTACTACCCTCCCTTCCTCCTCCGAATCAGTGATAAAAAAAAAACAACATGACCTTGTAAAAGTGCCCACTTTCAATGTAATGGTGGTTTCATGTAATTTAGTCTAACCCTGATAACATCTTTTTGTCTAGCTCTTCTCATGCATGGCAGCACACGGGTGTGTGAGTCCCTTTGCTGTTGTTACAAAGTGCTTAGATGCCATTACAATTAGTCTCTCACAGCTCATTAAACCTTCTCTCCAGGAAATCAACCCAAAGTTGAGCTGAGAGGCTGGGGATGCTGGCACATGAATACAGAGGTGTGCACATTTGAGTGGTCACAATTTACAAACTAAAGATTGATTATGAGTACACCCTCAGCAAGTTTTGGGATGACACTGAGCTGTGTGGTGCAGGTGACACACCAGAGGGAAGGGATGCCATCCAATGGGACCTTGACAGGCTTGAGAGGAGGACCCATGCCAACCTCATGAAGTTCAACAAGGCCAAGTGCAAGGTCCTGCACCTGAGTCAGGGCAATCAGAAGCACAGACACAGGCTGGGTGAAGAGTGGCTTGAGTGCAGCCCTGAAGAGAAAGATCTAGGGGACGAGAAACTCAACATGAGCCACTAGTGTGTGCTTGCAGCCAGAAGCAAACCCAGTTCTCGACTGCATCAAGATAAGTGTGGCCATCAGGGCAAAGGGAGGTGATTTTGCCCCTCTACTGGGCTCTGATGAGACCCCAACTGGAGTTACTGTGTCCAGATCTGGAGCCCTCAACATAAGAAGGATATTGAGCTGTTGGAGCAGGTCCAGAGGAGGCCAGGGAGATGATGAGAGGGCTGGAGCATCTCCCTCCTGAGGACAGGCTGAAGGAGCCTGAAGGTTGTTCAGCCTGGAGAAGAGAAGGCTCAGGGGGGACCTCATAGAAGCTTCTCAGCACCTGAAGGGGGCTACAGAAAGGTTGGGGCAAGACTTTATGATAGGGTCCAGGATGGCAGGACTAGGAGGAATGGATGGAGATTGGAAGAGGGGAGATTTAGGCTGGAGATAGGAAAGAAGTTCTTTGCTGTGAGGGTGGTGAGACACTGGGACAGGTTCCCCAGAGAAGCTGTAGATGCCCCCTCCCTGTGGAGGTGTTTAAGGTCAGGCTGGATGAGGCATTGAGCAACCTGGTGTAGTGGAAAGTGTCCCTGCCCATGGCAGGGGGGTTGGAACTAGATGGTCTTTAAGGTCCCTCCCAACCCAAACCATTTTATGATTCTATGATTAGCTGTCATTCCTGCCAGCCCTTTGCTTGGCTTTGCCTTTGGAATGACAAAGTCAGTTCTTCCTGCTGGGTTTTCATGCTCAGTAACACACCAGGTCTCTGTTATTGATGATTTACAGGTGGGACTTGCTCAGCATATCAGCCCATGCTGCCAGTGTCCCACAGCTGAGCTGCAAACCAAAGCCAAGCCAAGGAGATGGCTGGGATCATGGGTTGCATAAGAGGCTTAGCCTGGCTTCTGCAGCTTTCCCTCTGCTTCTATCTAAATCACTACCCAGAGGCCAACATCATGTCCAGGAACAACCCAGGTTCCCAAAGGCTTGAATTAAATCACCAGGTGCTTCCTCCAATGATAGGACAAGGGGCAATGGGTGCAAGCTGGGACACAGGAGGTTCCACAGAAACAGAAGAAGAAACCTTGTCAGGGTGAGAGGACAGTGGCAAAGGCTGCCCAGAGAGGATGTGGGGTCTCCTTCTCTGGACACATTTAAACCCCACCTGGATACCTTCCTGTGTGACCTGATCTGGGTGTTCCTGCTCCAGCAGGGAGATGGAACTGGATATTCTCTTGAGGTCCCTACCAGTACCTTACATTCTGTGATTCTGTGCGTGAGCTTTTCTTTGTTTTTTCTCTTTAATTTCAGGATACTGCTGTCTTCTGATTTCTACTGGCCATTCTGTGACATACAAGGGGGATGCAAGTGATGTGCTTCTAAAAATGGCTCCAAGAACTATGTTAATAACAGGGGAACATTTCCAACTAGGCCCAAAACAGTTTGACCACAACATACCATCCTATGGGAGGGATATAATTTTGTATTAAAGTCTTAGATTCCTTTTCTCTAAGGAATTAATCGCATGTCTTTGTAGCAGAGCATGCTCTCTTGCTCACAAGACCTACAAAGAGCTGAAGAAAAGCCCTTTGGTGCAAAATAAGTGGGTTTTTTTCCCCTCTGGACTGAGGTGCAGCCACAGGTCAGAAGGAATATTTTGTGCCTTCAGTACTTCTTAAAGTTGCAACTTTGATGCATCAACATCCTCCACAAAATAAAGACTTGACTGTCTCAGTATTTGTCAATTAAAAACCAAACTGAATTCAAACCCATTGTCTCTCGTACCTTTCTTTCAAGAAGGGGTGGGGATGGATGGACAATTTTTCCCTTCCTTGTCTGCTCTGCTGTTTGTTTTTTAAGCTTCTAGGAGCAGACTTCCCACCTGTTTCTGAAATGGGGATGTTCTCCCATTACTCTGGATGTTTAGAATGCTTTTTTTCACAGCATTTTAAGGTAAAGCAAGGCCCTACGTACGGTAAAGGACTCTAAATCATCAATGCTGTCAGCTTGGGATTGACCAGGCATCTAGATAAAAGTGATTTAACACTATTTAAGTGGTTCCAATCTATCACTGATTTGTTCCTGGCAGTATGTCTGGAGCCTGATTCTTCTCAGATGTCCCAGTGAAAAAAAGGAGTAGGGAACAAAGTCACAGGCACAGTGTAATGTGTCAAATGGGCCAATGGCTTCCAGTGGCAGCAATTCCTTAAACTATGACAATAGGAGAAAATATTTTGAGAATACTGCTGAACATCTATTAAGTTGAGAAGTTGACAGACTATGTAATAATTGGTGCCTAAAGCCATTCCTGTATCTACTTCCAGGTGGCTTTTTTGGAACCGTGCTAGGAAATAGGACTACTCAACAAGTTAACTCCAAGCAGACATTGCCCACAGCTTTAGTCTTCATGGCTAGGAACCAAATCCCCATGAACTTTGTCCTTGAAGTGGTCTTAAAAGGACATTTAAGTGGTTATTAACAGCATTTCATGGGCATGGAGGAAGAAAGCAAAAGGGAAAGCAAAGGAAGAGAGCAAAAGTTGTAGAGTCTCCTCTGTAGACATTCAACCTCCATCTGGATGCCTTCCCGTGTGATCTGATCTGAATGCTCCTACTCCAGCAGGGGGTTGGACTAGATGATCTCCTGAGGTCCCTTCCAATTCCTGACATTCTGTGATTCTGTAATAATTCCCTGTGCTCCTCTGCAGGGTGTTGGGCTACATTCAGTGCTCCTCAAATTAGAATTCAGTTTTTAAGCATTGGGGTGTTTTGTTTTGTTTTTTTTCCCAAAAGAAAAACATCCTTCTGGTTTTATCTTCAGGATAAAAAAAAACAGAGTTACAAAAGAGAGTGGGGCATTTTTTCCTCAAGATCAACCAAACCAATCTTTTGACGCAGAGCTATTCTTTCTAAGGCAAAGAGAAGAATCTTGGTGGGATCAGCACTGAGTTTGGTTCACACCAAAGGGAGTAGTGGAATGTTGGGCCAGAAGGAGCTGATACCAGGCCGTGTGGGTTTGGGTGAGACAAATGAAGTCACACAGCTACAACCTTGGGTGCTCCAAACCAGTGGGTGGGTGTTTTGAGTGAATTCACCTTGCACCCTTGCACCCATTCCATGTAGAGAGTACCCTACTCTACAACAGTGCAATGGTTGGAGCCACAGGATGAGGGGGAAGGTTAGATGAGAAATTAAGAAGTTCTTGCCCAGGAGGGTGAGGAGACACTGGCCCAGGTTGCCCAGAGAGGGGGTGGAGGCCCCATCAATGCCTGGAGACATCCAAGGCCAGGCTTGTTGAGGCTCTGAGCAACCTCATCTAGTGCAGGATCTCCCTGTCACTGCAGGGGGTGACATCAGAAGGCCTTGGAAGGGCCCTTCCAACTCAGTACCTTCAATGATTCTATAATCACCATCTTAGAGATGGAATGCCCCCCAAGATATGGCAGTGACGGGGTGGGAGCTGTATAAATATCTACACCAGTGCACAAGCTCTTTCATCTGATCTGTCACCAAATTTATCTTAAACTTCCTGTGTGTGAAGCCGTGTTTGTGACATTGTTTTCAGAGAGTTTGTCTCTGCTGGGAAAAGCAAGCGAGAGAATTTATTTTGAGGCATCAGGAACGTGTGAAGCGCTTTCTCACAGTTAACTACTTCTAAATATGGTCCTCAGCCCTTGAATTGTTGTTTTGGGTTTTTTTTAAGCTAAGTGGTGTTTCTAATAACCTGTCTGGGGAAGCAGAGGGACCTCATGTCCATAATCCAAATTTACTTTGCAAAAAGTATTACTTTGCCCACCAAAGCAGTCCCCTTGTGAGGGTTCAGTGGCAGCTGAGCTGCCACTGGGGCGGAGGAGAGGATTTCCTGAGCAGAGCTGAGTGAAGTGTGGGAGGTGTGAAATGGGACTTCCCAAACTCCCTGGCCAGGGGCTGGAGCTCACTTGCTTTTCCCCAAGCTCAAGAGCATGGAGATGCTGCCACTGTGTCTCATTGACCTCATTAATGTCTATAAATATGGAAATGATGAGTGTCAAGAGGATGGAGCCAGCTCTTCTCAGTGACATCCAGTGACAGGACAAGGGAAAATGGGTGCAAGATGGACACAGGAGCCTCCACAGAAATACGAGCAGCTTTGTCAGGGTGAGCATGAGAAAAGAGTGTCACAGGCTGCCCATAGAAGGTGTGAGATCTTCTCTGGAGACATTCAAACCCCTCCTGGATGCCTTCCTTTGGGACCTGATCTGGGTGTTCCTGCTCCAGCAGGGGGACAGGACTAGATGATCTTTTGAGGTCCCTTCCAATCCCTGACATTCTGTGATCAGGAGAGTTCATGTTGCTGCTTGCCTTAATTGTCTGTTTTTTCCCCGCTGCCACCTTTGTGTTTATTCAATGTGCACTTGGCAAACCAAGTCAACATTACTTTGCATTATTTTTTTAATATTTCTTACATGCCTCCAGGGATGGGGCCTCCACCACCTCAGTGTGAACACCATATAAAAGCACTGCTTTATAACACAGACCAAGGAGATGGAGTTTCCAAAAGGACACGAGAAAACCAGCAGCAGCAGAACGTGCCTTGGCAGTTATCCCAGCAAGGCCATATGTCCCTATAGTGGGGAATTCATTAAAGATTTTAGAAACCCTCTGTGATCCAGGTTACGTGCATTCTCCTGAAAGAGAGAGAAGAGCACCTAGTCTGAGATGCTGGACACTGACCTGAGCAATGCAAACAAGCTCTGTGATCTGTGGACTGTGAGGGACGTGACTCAACGCTGTGTATCGTTCCAGCAAGTCTTTGGTGACAAATGTGGTATTTCATAGAATCATAGAGTTGGAAAGGACCTTCAAAGTCCATCCAGTGTCACCCCCTGCAGTGACAGATGCATCCTGCACTAGATCAGGTTGCTGAGAGCCTCAGCAAGCCTGGCCTTGGATGTGTCCAGAGATGGGGCCTCCATCACCTCTCTGGGCAACCTGGGCCAGTGTCTCAATTGTTGCTCTGTGTCTTTCCTACCCCCCTCCAGCTCCAGTTAGTGCTAGACTTGCCCTTATGAAAACCAATAGTTGCAAATAAAGCCTTTTCTGGGTTTTATATCTAAATCTGGAGGTAGACTATGAACAAATGCTTCTAGCTGAGTGGTGTGGCTGGCAGGCAGCCCAGCAGTAAATGGGTACCTGTGAACTGTGCCAGCACCACCTCATCCTTCTGGAGGCAGCTGTGCTCAAGAGCAGATGAGCTGAAGAAAATGCATTTGAGGCTCTGGGCAGTACTGATTTGTCTTGTGCCCGGAGGCGATCACCAACTGAGGCTGACTTCAGTGGAGGAGCAATCAATAGATGAGATTAGAAGCTGGCCACCATCCCCCTACTCTACTCCATCTCAGAGCAGCAATGGCTGAGGAGAAACCAGATTTAGGTGGCTGTCAACTGCAAACCATGTGTATGACTTCATCCTTTGTAGCTTCTCTACAGCTCTTTAGAGAAACCCAGTTTAGAAAACAGTTTCTGCCTCAAAAGTGAGCACAAGGTATATTTTTCAGCAGAGGAATCTGGAAAAGGCATCCAAGGCCAGGCTTGCTGAGGCTCTGAGCAACCTGTTCTAGTGTAGGATGTCTCTGTCACTGCAGGGGGGTGGACCAGGTGGCTTTGGAAGGACCCTTCCAAGCCTGTGATTTTATGTTCTCATTTTGTGATATTCCTCCTGCCTCTGTCACGTGGAGGTAGAGAATGAAGGTTGTGTTTGCAGGAGAGGAGTTGCTCAAATGGCTCAGAAAGACAAGCAGGAGGGCAGACCCCAAACCTGAAGGTTCAGGCAGGTCTCTGTCCCCTGGGCTGTGTTTAAACTGTGTGGACTAGAGGACAGATGCCATAGTGTGATTTGCCACAGGTTTCAAATGTACCAAGAGCATTCAGGTCGTGATACAAAATTCAGTGAAAAAACTTGATGTTTCATCCCAAGAAACCTATGGAGATAAAAAGCAGTGCTGGGTTTTCTCCCATTTTATGTATCTCTGTTTTCCCTCATTTCTTTAGAAGTGAAACATGCTGTCTGTCATTCATGCAACTTTTTAAAAAGGCTGAGGCATGTTTCCTTTGCTGAGATAAAGGGGTGAAAAAGTGAAAAATCCTTAGACTGAAAAGGAACTAAATAGGTGCTGTGTTCCTCTAATAACCTCCAGATAAAACACCCACTGTGGCTTGTGATTAAAATGAGGTTTCCTTGAAGGGGGATGCAAATACAACTGCAGCAGCACATCACATTTACATACAAACTTAATTAGGCTTCATTAGCAATAAGCCTCTGGAAATGCTAATTTCCAGAGTCCCCTGGAGCTCTGCATTTCAACCCAGAGTGCAGCAAGGCTTTGGATGCTGGAGGGGCAGCATCACATGTTGTCTTCAGATCATGTTGTTCTGCACCAAGTGGAATTTTTTTCTAATGCAAACCCACGAGGTTTTTTATCATTCTGGGAAGATATGGACAACGCATTTAGGGAAATTTCCTGTACATGAAATACACTGAATCAGCAGGTAATCCCAAGCTTACATCAGGAACATCCACATGGAGCCTCTCATTTTGTCTCTAACGATCTGAGATTTTCTAAACCAGCACAATCTTTAGCAGTAGCTTCCCCAGGAAGCTTCCACTCCTCCTCATCCAGCATAATACTCATCCAGATAATCCTTCCAGCATTATCACTTCTGTTCTGAAATTATGATCCTACCGGGAATCTGCGACTTGGCATTTTTGCTCTCTCTCTTCAATATCCACAAGAGGTGAGACTCATGGTCATGGAAAAGCTACTCCTGGACATTCAGATCTGTTACTGACCTCACCAACTCCTCCACCAGCTCTTTCTCCAGGGCTCTTTGCCACCAAAACCAGTCTTGTGCATCCAGCCCTCCACTCATTTCTTTGAACTTTCCACCACCATCAGTCCCAGCAGTAAGGACACAACCCATGGATGGTGCCTCCTTGCATGGAGCAACACTACAGTGTTGGGATGGGGCCTGTGGCTCTGTTGTCCATCTGCCAACACTTCCAGCAGGAATTATTTGCTCTCTCACGAGCTTATTTTTAGGCAGGAGGAATCTGAAGCTTGTGCAAATGTTTAAACACATGTCTCTCTTGAATTATTCAGTGTACTTTGCCTGCTTCTGGAGTTAATTAAAATGGAGGGCAGTCGATAGCAAGATCTCACATTGAGGCAGCCAACTGGCTGAGGGAGAGCTGATGAACTGTCTTCCCCAACCCTTCAGCACTGGAAGCTACACCCAGTCTTGAGGAATTTGCCTTAATTTAAGGAGATGGTTGTCTGCATAGTGGTGGGGACATATCCTGAGCTACAGCTGAGGTTGCAGTGCCTGGTTTGAGAAGATCCAGGTAACCACCCAGATCAAGAGCCATTTCCTTCCTGAGCCACATCACACCCTTTACTCCTCCGATTTTCTGCTACAGTTGAAGGGGCCTTTTTCCAGGGTCTGCCCACCAAAAAACTAAGGGCAGCTCTCATCCTCTTGAAGTCAATGAGGAACTTGAGACGGGGGCCAGAACTTCACCTGTGATGTAGAGTACACGTCTGAGCTACAACCCTTTGGAAAGACAGAGATCATTTCTCTGACTCCAGCAGCCTTTGGTCCCAGAAAGTACAGTAACTTATACACAGCTCCATGCCCCCTCCTGCTCCAGAGGAATAAATATTATGAAGAGCAAATTACGTATGGAGCTGAACAATCCTGATTTTACTATCTGTCTGAATGAAGAAATGACGGAATCCTTGATGCCTTAACTACACCGAAACACTCAGCTCCTGAGCCTTTTGCCTCAAATCAGCCGTCAAAGTCAGAATTTCCTCTTGTGAATCAAGTCAGTGACAAAAACACAGGGTTTACACATTATTCCACAGCTCAGCTTGTAGCTGTCCCCAAAATGTGAGCTTCAGCCAGAAATATTTTATGCAGAAAGGAGAAATGATGGTGTTGTCCTTTGTTCAAAGAGTACACCTGGGAATTACACGTAACTGCCACTGCTGTTGCTGCATAGTGTTTGCACTGAGGGAAAAGGACCCCTCACCTGCACACAGGAGCTACTGCTCATAATCACAGCACTCCACTGAGAACAGCAATGCAGTNTACAGCTGAGGTTGCAGTGCCTGATTTGAGAAGATCCAGGTAACCACCCAGATCAAGAGCCATTTCCTTCCTGAGCCACATCACATCCTTTACTCCTCCGATTTTCTGCTACAGTTGAAGGGGCCTTTTTCCAGGGTCTGCCCACCAAAAAACTAAGGGCAGCTCTCATCCTCTTGAAGTCAATGAGGAACTTGAGACGGGGGCCAGAACTTCACCTGTGATGTAGAGTACACGTCTGAGCTACAACCCTTTGGAAAGACAGAGATCATTTCTCTGACTCCAGCAGCCTTTGGTCCCAGAAAGTACAGTAACTTATACACAGCTCCATGCCCCCTCCTGCTCCAGAGGAATAAATGTTATGAAGAGCAAATTATGTATGGAGCTGAACAATCCTGATTTTACTATCTGTCTGAATGAAGAAATCCTTGATGAATCAAGAATCAAGGAATCCTTGATGCCTTAACTACACCGAAACACTCAGCTCCTGAGCCTTTTGCCTCAAATCAGCCGTCAAAGTCAGAATTTCCTCTTGTGAATCAAGTCAGTGACAAAAACACAGGGTTTACACATTATTCCACAGCTCAGCTTGTAGCTGTCCCCAAAATGTGAGCTTCAGCCAGAAATATTTTATGCAGAAAGGAGAAATGATGGTGTTGTCCTTTGTTCAAAGAGTACACCTGGGAATTACACGTAACTGCCACTGCTGTTGCTGCATAGTGTTTGCACTGAGGGAAAAGGACCCCTCACCTGCACACAGGAGCTACTGCTCATAATCACAGCACTCCACTGAGAACAGCAATGCAGTTCCAACACATCCATCCCATTTTACTTGAGTGGAAATGCTACTATGGTTGAGCTGAGAGTATTTGTTACAAAAGGATAGAGTTGAATTTTCATTAAATTTGTGAAATTTTGCAGAGAGGATGCCCCAGCTGAGCTTTGGGAGAAGTAACACTGCACCTGAAAGAAAAATAATACTCCTTGGCTGAGCTGGTGACACTTCTGCTCACAGAGACTTTGCCAGACACATCCTCAGCTTGGTTTCTTCGTGGTACTTTGCCCAACACCTCCAGGCTTCCATTCAGAAACTGCTTAACCTGACTTAGCAGCAAATAACATCCTGGTCCATCTAATATTTACAGTCAGGCTGCTTGATTTGTAAAGATGTTTAATCAAGAAGGCTTGGGTTGAAGTTCAAGTGCTCTGCACTAGCCAGAGACAGTTTCAATAGACTGCAATTAAAACACAGGCTGATTCATACACAGGGCACTGCTGGACTTTGAAATAACACTTGTGTGCTTGGAACTCTGCTGGAAAGGATTCTTTTTAGAACTAAAATGAAAAATTTTGGTCCAAATGCTTCCACTGAATAATATTTTTTTAAAGAAGGCATCTGGAGAAAAGGTAAGATCCTCACCTGGTTTCATGGCCTAGTGCTAGCAGACAATGGAAGCCTTTTATCCTGCAATGTAAGAAGCTGATAGCGACTGGCCAGGAACTTCAGAGCAGAACCTTCGACCCTTAAAAGGAGGATTTGTGGATGGGAGCCAGGAACAGAACAGCTCTTGTCTGTGGCCTCGCAGATGTGGCAGGAGCAGAAGCACAGCTTTTCTCATGCAAAACGTGGGTGGGAAGGCGACAGCCTCCAGATGGGAAAGGGACTTTCCTGATGAAAAAAGCCTGAGAACCAGCAGGGCAGAACAAATCCTTCTGGAATGACAGCTGAGATGTGTCACTAGAAAACTGCCTCGCCTTGAGATCAGACCCTCATACATTACAGAAAGTTTTATCAGAAAATGGATGGTCCTGTGAAAGCCTCCTTTCTGAACAGAGAGCAGTGGATGTATCACTGCACCCCTGCTGCTGCATCTTGCTTTAACACAGTTTGTGGGAGGAAGTGCTCTGCTGCCAAAAAAGACTCGATTGTTTGCATGTAGTAATATTTAGACAAAGCAAACCCACCAGTACTTAGAAGTAGTCTGTCCCAACAGCTATCAGTAGGAAGCTACAGGAAAAAGAGATGGACTCTACATCCATTGTACCAGAGAGGGAGATAAAGGCTTCCCTCCCAGCCAATCTGATGGGAGAGTTGTTTTCAGGCACAGACAGCATTTCAGTCCCTATCCCATGCCAGAGCTTGAAGCTGTTACTTGTTGTAACAGGAAAGGAGACTCACTATCTGAAGCCAGAGGCTCCAACAGGCTCTTTTCTTTCTCTCCCTAGCCCTTGGTGCGTGCTGAGGGACACGGCTGGCAGAGTCACTGCACGTTCCATGGCGTGAGCTGGGTTGGTCATTAACCCCCAAACTTGACCCCAGGCTGGGAAGGTGAGGCACCTTATTCCTTGGACCCAGTCCATTTCAAGCCTTCTGCTTCTGAGCAGTTACTTTATTTCCCATGGGAAGGACAAGAACTTTTCAGTTTCTCATACGAGTCAGAGCCCTGACTACATTCATCAGCCAATACACAAAGCCATCCCGGGGCAAGCAGCGCGAGGAACTGGGTGAACACCACACTACCTCCAGCTCTAAATGCCACTGCCACCTGCCCTTCTCCCAGGAAAAGGAATGTATACTCCAGGAGCATTGGGTCCTAAAATGACAGCAAAACTAGCTAGAACACAACGAAACCCAATGTGCAAGCCTAAAAAAGCTCCCACCCCCAGGATCCCACAGCTCCTCAGGAGCATGGAACGTGAGGGAGAAGCACAGGCATGTCACTATCATATGGCCAGGGACAGTCACAGCTGCTGTGGGAGACGTCCACCTCCCTTTTTGGGATGAGCACATTGCTGCCCAGGGGTCCCTGCAGGCTTCCAAAAGAGGCAGAGAGGAAGCTGAGGGCTGACTCTTCTCAGATTTCAATCTATCTAGAACTTCAACTCTTTGTAGCAGTATGTCTTTTTTATCACTTGCAGACTTTCTAGCACAAGAGTCCTCCTCCAGAAGCAGACTCATACTGCTATCATAACACCAGGTGTAATTTCCCCATCCAAGTGAGGCACTCTGGCAAAACCTTCCAACATGGCTGTACAGCAGCAAACCTGCCTGGGCCCACAGACACAGCCAGTAGCAGGGCCAGGCAGAAAAACCTTCCAGTAAATAGGATTAGAGAAATCATAGAATGGTTTGTGTTGGAGGGGACCTTCAAGATCATATAGTTCCAACCCCCCTGCCATGGCCAGGGACACCTCCCATTACACCAGGTTGCTCAATGTCTGTTCCAGCCTGGCCTTAAACACCTCCACAGGGAGGGGGCATCCACAGCCTCTCTGGGCAACCTGTCCCAGCGTCTCACCACCCTCACAGCAAAGAACTTCTTTCTTATCTCCAGCCTAAATCTCCCCTCTTCCAATCTCCATCCATTCCTCCTAGTCCTGCCATCCTGGACCCTACTCAGAAGTCCTACCCCAGTCTTTCTGTAACCCTCTTCAGGTACTGAGAAGCTACTCTGAGATCCCCCCCTGAGCCTTCTCTTTTCCAGGCCGAACAACCACAACTCCTTCAGCCTGTCCTCAGAAGGGAGGTGCTCCAGCCCTCTCATCATCTTCGTGGCCCTGCTCTGGTCCTGCTCCAACATCTCAACGTCCTGCTTATGTTGAGGGCTCCAGAGCTGGACACAGTAACTCCCACTAGGTGAGGTTGCTCAATGTCTCATCCAGCCTGGCCTTAAACACCTTCAGGGAGGTAATGGAAATAATATAAATAATGGAAATTGTGTGACTGTCTTTTCAGAGCAGACCACTTATCCCCATCCTTGTCCCCAGAGCAGCAAGCAGCAGCCAGGGTGGTGCAGGAAAATACAAGGCAAAGCCCTGACCAGTTGTGAATCATCCAGCACAAAAGGAAGAGTTTTCTAAACAGCATTGGGTTAATGACCACACTTAACATTGCTGTCAGCAATTAATTGTGACCTCTGGAAATCGCTGCATCAGCCCGAGCAGCCTGAGNAGCTCTAACAATGTCATCCCATATGACTAAAAGCATTTTCTGCTTGGGGGAAGGGGGGGGGGGACTGATGTGTGGAGCAGGCACTGCCCTGACATGTCCGTAAGCCTCTGCTTATTTTATACAAAAAATCCCTGGGGTTTCCCACTCCCCGGCACAATTCAGCACACGGGGACCCTCTGCTGTTGTGTCCCAGCACTGCAGCGTGTCCCCGGCTCTGCATCATCTCCCTGCCCAGCCGAGCCAGGAACAGCTAACACCCTCAGCCCTCTGCCTCCCACCACCTTTGTTCACATGGCACAAAAAGCAGATAGCAGGTTCCTCTAAATCATGTGCCTTTCCAAGTATTTTGATGAAAGTGCTACAAAAATTACGCAGGAAATTTGCAGCCTCCCACTTGCTAGGGCAGAGAAGCCCCAAGAAAACCCTGCAAGGGGCTGTACTACCTCCACCACCCCAGTGAGATGAAATAACCTGCAACTCACCATCTATTTAGACCTACAGAAAATTAGTTAGGAGACTGGTTAGCCAACATTGTGGCTTCTTTACCAAGAAGTATTCAAAAATACCTTAAAAGGGCTTTGTTTCCTTCACTGCTAGTCCCTTCTCTTTGTTCTGGTACCAAGTATTACCTGCTGATCTGTGCCACTGCTCCTTCACACCTCAGCAGGCTGCGCAGGAACCTGCCTTCTGAACCACTTGTGAAGTTTTCCAAAGCACAGTGTTTCCTGGAAGATGTTCCAAGGCAAAAGAGTCAATCAACAGGCAAACTCTCAACGAAGTATAAAATTTTATTCGAGTAAAACTCATAAGTTTTTTTCAACCTTTCAACTTTTAAGCAAAGGGGTACATGAAAAAGGAGTAGATTCCTCTTCAGCAGGACGCTGTGCTGTACCTGTGTTGATCCATCTGTCCCCAGGGCCCTGTGAAGCTCAGATGGCTGCCATCCTTCAGTTATCACAGTACTGTACCTTTACAAGAGACAGCATCAGCACTGTGATAACTGAGCCAGGGCAGCCTGTCAGTCACTGTGGCCTCTCCGCAACACTGCCGAGCCCAGCGGGTGCCTCCTCCATCTCTGCACCATGTATTTGTCTTTAAAAAAACCCATACAGCCCCAAGAGAAGCCCAGACACCAAGTGAAAAGCTCAGGAACATCTGACACAAGTGGCTTTGCAACTGAGGCACCAGCCCAGAAAATTATCCAAGTAATTAGCACTATCTTAATGACCACAGTGGCTTCTACAGTGCACCTCAAGGTGTTTTTAAGCAGTACCTTTTTCTAGCCAAATCCGCCAGTGCTGGATCTAATGGAGAAAGAGGTAAGTAACTTCTCTACAGGGATCACTAGAGAGAACGGGGACAACCCTCTCTCCCCCTTAAATTCACCAGAGCCGGGAAGAAGCATTTGGTTTAGGCTATTTCAGTATTGAATGTCACGAACCAGACAGTCAGAGGGGATGATGGCAAAAAGCCATTGAAGTTACTGGAACTCCTCCACCTGTGACAGCCAAGGAACAAGATCACTACTAGCATGAATCTGAGGGCAGCACCACACCACAAGCACAGAGCCTGAGGGACTCCACTGGTGAAATTTGACAACCCCGTGGAGCATATCCAGCTGGGCTTTAGGGAGTTTGCATCCCAGATGCCCATTCCTACACCTCAGGATGGCTTCGAGGGGAGCAAGCAGCTGCCTCTGTGAGGGACTGCAGCTGGAGTCAGCAGAAGAGCCTAAAGGCCTGATATGCTTCAAGTACACAGCTGCCATTTTTAGGTCACAGGACCCAAATTGTGAAACAATCACTTCCAGACCAAACCAGTTCAATTACAAGTTTACATGAACCTGTATTTTAGAGCTCTTCTTTTATTTTTCCCTTAAAAGCATTGTGGTAAAGATCATAAAATTACATCTCTACCCCCCATTCTCTGCGTAAGGCAAATACATGAAGTTCTGAAACAGGTTTACAAACCACAAAGTTCTACACGGTACAAGTTAATGTGTTACTGAGATTTTATAAAATGTTACTTTACGGTGTTGATAGACTTCACCAGTACAAGTTTGTCACACATTTCTACCAGGAGCGATTAGAAATTCCCAAAGTGTTGTAACACTCTCAATAACTAACTGGGGAAAAAGCATGTCCCAAGACGTTATGGAGTCTGTTTTTAAGAGGGAAATACGTAACACTCTGCTGAATCCAGCCGTCAAAATGATGTCTTACAAGTTTTTAACTCAAGAGGGCAATGGAGAGACAAACACGAAGTATCGGAGAAGCACGCAGTGGAAAAAAAATATTTGTACATTTTGAAACAAACTACAAACATACATTACATAAAAAGGGGACAGTCAACAGATTATGCAATGCTGACGTAAGACAACACAGACAAGATTAAAACATATATCCCAAAACTTGCAGATTTACCACCATTTGTAGAATGATCACTAAAGAATCCGCTGCTGCAAGGAAAAAAAACAAACAACAAAAAAGTTGGTAAAAATAGGAATGAATTCTATACCTACAAGAGTGACTTCTGAAAAGGAAAGAAGCTGTATAACTAAGGAATCATTTGCTCTCACTCAGAGGTGTTTTCAGAACCACCATTGCTATTCCAGGAGAAAAACTACTATTTCAGTAGAAAGGTATAAACATAACCTGGGGAACTCTATGTTTCATGGCATGAAGTGATGAGAGAAGCAGCACGATGCTATAGTTCAAGTATGCCTCTACCACTGTTTCGAGATGTTACTCTGTGCTCCAGCAGTGATTTTTATGCTATTTAAAGGGAGAAGACATGTGACCACAAAGGTGAGAGGTGGCAAAGATGCCATTTTCTCTAGAGAGGATCTAGCTCGAACTCCCCATATAAATCCAGTTTGTTTCTCTGCACCCAAGGGGCACTGATTTTTGCCCGGCTTCCTTCAAACTGAAGAAGCACAGAAGCTCATTATCATCTTTAGAAGCACCTTTTAAAGCAAAACACTGCTATGTTTCGGAGCCTAGTGCACGTTTATGCTCATGTTGTTGCTAAGGCATTGCTTATTCCCACATGCTTTTTAAAAATATATTATGTAGCTTACAGTGTTTGCTGTCAGATCTCACATTTGAAAGCCCTGTAAGTCTGGCTGGATGGTTTTTTACCTCCTAGCCCTTTGGATTTGGTCACTCTGTGCATTTATTTTGCTTGTTTGGATGAACCAAAATTCCTTTAGCATCACACTGACGGGATTACTGACGTGGCCTGACCACAAGCAGCAAGACTTGTCCCTCCATGAACAGGTTGTGGAACTGCTTGAGTTGGAAGGGATGTTAAAGACAATCCAATTCCAACACCATAAGCAGGGACACCTCCCATCAGCCCAGGTTACTCCAAGCCCTGTCCAAGCTGGCCATCAGAGATGGGGCAGCTACAGCCTCTCTGAGCAACCTGGGCCAGCATCATGGCTCATCCACCACCACCAGCCCCACATCTAGAGCCCATGAGGGGTAACAGGTAGCAAACTCCATTTCTTAGAATCATAGGGATGGAAGGACCCTTCCAAAGCCATTTGGAGCCACCTCCTGCAGTGACAGGGACATCCTGCTCTAGATGAGGTTGCTCAGAGCCTCAGTAAGCCTGGCCTTGGATGTTTCCAGCTAATGATAGGGCCTCCACCACCTCTCTGAGACAGCTTTTCCAGGGCCTGCTCACACTCAAGGGGAAGAACTTCCTAATCATAGAATCATGAGGTTGGAAAGGTCCTTCCAAGGCCATTTGGAGCCACCTCCTGCAGTGACAGGGACACTGGGTTGCTCAGAGCCTCATCAAGCCTGGCCTTGGATGTCTCCAGGCATTGATGGGGCCTCCACCACCTCTCTGGGACACCTTTTCC
>VZTY01028724.1:0-12369 GCA_013400935.1 Turnix velox | reverse complement strand
CCAGAGAGGATCTGGGGGGGGCTAAGAATGCAGAGGGGGGGTGGGAAGGCACAGGGTGGTCACTGAGCTGAGGGCAGATCACCAGAGCAGGGATGTTCTTGCTGAGGGGGAAACACAGAGGTGGTTTGAGAAAGGGATGGATGGCAGAATGGGCAAAGGGAAGGCCAGAGGGCAGCAGTTGGATATGGAGAGAAATCCCAGCTAAAGAAAAGCTACACATCTCCCCTGGCAGGGAAGACATAGTCCCTTGATGTCTGCTATTCAAGTGAAGTGTTGAGGATCGCTAAGGTATCTCTGAAGGCTTGCTGGTTCATTCTGGTTCTTGGTTTAGAGCAGAGCTGTTCCTCTCAGTGAGAAACTATGCCCCAGTCCTATCATCTGGAGCCTGTTGCTTGTTTTCAGGGTGTGAGGACCCAGAGGGTTCTCCAAGGCTCTGAATTGTTTGATTCTTGTCTGGCGATTTCTGTGCAGGGCAGAGCTCATGCAGAGAAAACCTCTCCTGGTGCCGAGGACGATGAGGACTTGGATAAGACTTTGTCAGTGGAGAGATTTGGGGACCTGATAAGCAAGTCAGCATCGAGCAATCTGGAGAAGCAGACACGCAGCTACAGTGAGAGAGATTTTGAATGTATGTAGGTTTTAAATGTTGTACCCACATTCACCCTCACCCCTCAACTCAGCCCCACATGCTCTGCAGCCTTGTGCCAGGATCTTGCAGATCTCATTAGGCTGCTGTTAACTTCCTCCCTTCAGATCCTTCACAAAGTGTTCTGTACATCCAGTTTAGTACCACTGTCCTCTTCTGGATCTGTTCCCCATTTTTTCTATCTCCAATAGTGTGGCTACTGCCCAGCTCAGGGTGTTCACTCACCTCCTCACCACCTCTGCAGCCACTTCCCCCACACTGAAATTTCCAGTTTGAAATGTCTATTTTTCTTCCATATGGCTGCAAAGAAACATCCAAATATGGCCAGAAGCCAGGCTGTCCTCCCCGATCTGAAAGCAGATGGCTCCAATCAGACATGCCTGGGTATTTCTAAATAGCAACCACGAAACCATCAGGCTTATCTGCTCAAAGAAAGGACTGCAAAATAAAAATATATAGAGTGTGGATTTAAAATGCTGTATTTGTCTCACCTGAACTCCTCTGATCGGCCTGTTTATTCCTCTGAGTGTCCTTCCATCATGGAGGCAACCAGTCTGCCCAAATTCACTTTGGCTGTGAAATCAGAGTGTGCCTGGAAGAGTGTCTGGATGCTTTTGCCTGGTGTAGGTGGGTCATGTTGGCTTGTAGTAACAGCAATGGAGGGCAGGATGAGATGTCTCCCAGCCAGCAACTTGCTTGTGTGGTGGACAAGTAGTGATGTTTGAGAGACTTTTTTGCTCTATAGCTTTCCACAGTCAGATACTGCTTGTTCTCCAGCTTAGCTGTGATGAGATACAACCTCAGGAATATGTTTTCTGCTTGGCCATTCGTTTCCAACGGCTGTTGTAGAAGTTTGCTGGTAAAAAGTCTATTGCTGTGGTGCACCCCAACTGCTTGTGGCATTGCCATCCAAATAATACTTTCCACTTGAGCACATGGCTGCTGAAAGCTTTGCTGTGGAGTTGAGTACCTGTCCTGGGCTTGCAGGACTTCCCTGCTGAGAAGTTCTGCCTGTGTGTGCAGGTTGGCTTGGAGGACATGGACAATCTGCTTGAGCATGCATGGCAGAAGCTTCTTTGAAAGTTTCACTAGAGATTTGTATTGTTTGGTTGTTTTTTTCTTAATAGGAGAGACCTTTTTTTCTTTGTCAGACTCAAGCTTGTTTTCCTCTGAGCTACTGGTGCATCCCTGTTATCTAGGACTATGTCAACCCTTGTTATCAGAAGTTTTATGCAGTTTGTATTCATAAAGCTAGGAGGTCTGGTTGGGTTATTAGACTTTAAAAGATAATATATACGAGCTCATGGAGGTGAATGCTCTCTGGGTTTAGAAATGTTTCCTGCCCTATTGAAAGCCAGGAATTCCTAATATGCAAGCTCTTCCTTCTGGGCTCCCTATCCAAATAATGTTTTTATCTCTCTTGTATCAAGTTCACTGAGAAATGTAATCAAACATCTAGGACACTGCTTTGGCAATAACTTTCTTTTCAGGCAGGCAGTGCAAGGAAGGGAGCAGGGAAGGAGGGCAGGGGCTGGGCACATGGGAGTTGAAGGAGGTTTGAAGCCTTTTGTGTTTGGGAGAGGTATTTTTTCCCACTGGACCACCTTTGTGGAGACGTGATGAGTTGACAGGAGTGCTGAGGGCAGGGTTGAAGAGCAGTGCTACCCTTTTCTGTGCCACATGAGCCACTTACCCATCCCTGCAGCCCAGGGATCCTTCTGATCCAAATTCCAAATGTTTTGGACTGATGTAAACAAGCCAGAAGGGAAAGATGGGCCATGTCCTCAGCTTTGGGTTGTGGAAGGAGTAAAGAATGTCCTTCCTTGCTTCTTCTTTCATGAGAAATCCATGCCTGACCTACCTGTGGCAGTGCTGTGGGAGTGCAGAGGGACAAGAGGTCCTTTCTGCCAAAACTCATGACCAAAATAGGGCACAGCTAGTTAAAGAACCAGAGAACACTTTGGGGGGCAAAATGCTTATAAATCAAGCCCAAACTCTTTCTAATTTGCAGATGTCTGACTGTTCCTAATCTCCTCTAATCTTGCCACAAGCCTCTCCTGCTGAACCAGGGGAGTGTGTGAAATATCCCTGCTGTTCCCAAGGGGGGAAACAAGGGTGAAAAGACTTGAGAAACCAAAGGAAAGGAAACATGACAGCAGAACAATGAAACTGCCTGGCTCTCCCAGGGAAGGTTACAGCTTCCATTGAAAACGTCCTTTGAAGGTAGTTTTCACTATAAACAGATTTTGCTGCCATGTCACAGGAAAGCTGGGAAGGAACCAAATCAAAACAGACTGGAAACAATTCCTCAGGAAGAGCTGCTGAGCAAAAAACCCCTGGAGATGTGGCCGATGCCCCCATCATTTCAGCTGCTCTGGGTGCAGCCCCAGGATCTGTGCATCCTGCAGACTGTCTGTGGGAGGCTTTGTGCCTGCAGGGAGGTGCTGAGCTTACCCTGTTCCCTGCAGGGTGCCTTGGTGTTGTTTTTTGAGTGAAGGCTCAGAAATGCCATTAATTTCTTCTCTCTCTCTTAATTCCCACGACACCCAGGTCAAGCCTGTGTGAATTTCTCTTTGTAGATGAAATTAAAGTCATTCTGTCCTGTTTCTTACCCTGGTTTTTAAAAGGTGGCCTCCTAATTGAACCTGCATTTCAGAGGCTAGTAGGTATAAGCCCTCACAGTACCTGGGACCTAGATGGACCTGGGTTGCATCTGCACTAAAAGGCTTCATCTGTGGTTCCTGTGGTATGCAGGAGGGACTTTCTGAAGGCCAGGGGATAAATAAAGCACACCTATTTAACTCAAAGAATACTTGGCAGGAAAAGAAAGTTTGTATATGGCCAACATCATGCTTGTTTGAAGGTGTGAGAAATGTTTCCCCATGTTTAGGAAGGGGATGATGCCTCTGGCAGCTCCTTGTAGCCACGTGAATGGCTTTCAGCAACCTGAAAAGTGAAGCTGCCATGGGATGGATGGCTTGGCACTGCACTGGGGGTATCTTGCCAGCCATCCCAGACTGGACACAGCCTGCCACATCCCTGAAAGAGCTTTGCTATGTCCCTGTGGGCTGGTGGATCTCCTTGCCCTTCCTGGCCCTTGATCTCCAAACCATGCTGTTTCCTGGAGGGGCGCCTGGCAGGTTCCTCCCAGCCTCTTCCTGCCCCTGACTCTCTTTTTCTCTCTCAGTCCACCGCCAAACCTCGCACCACATCCATCATCCCCTTTCCACTCACCTCCCTTCTGCCCTCAAGTTCCAAAAGAGGCCTCCCCGTGCCAGCAGGAGGAAAAAAAGGAGGAGGAAAAAGAAGAAAACCTCGTTACCTCCCTCGGAGGTGACCCCCACCATCCAGGAGGAGGACGAGGAGGAGGGAGAAGAGGAGGAAGAAGAAGAAGAAGAGGAAGAAGGAGAGTCTGAGGCAGAGGAGGCCCAGGTGAAAGAGATCTCTGCAGACTCTGAGGGCGAAGCTCCTAGGAAGGACACCTCCCCTAAGCTGGAGCCCCCAAGCAAACCAAAGGCAAGGCTAGGGCATCCCTGCTTGGATGGGGCTCAGAGGCTGGAGGAAGGTGGAGGGAGGTGCTGGGTGGGTGCCAGGCTCTACAGTCATGGGAGTGTGCTGCTCAGGGGAAGAGACTGTGTTTGTCCTGTGTTGTGCTAAGAGTTGTTTTGTCCCTGCCCAGCAGAGATGGGCACTGGAGAACAGTGGCAGATACGTCATCACTTGGGCTGGATGCTGGGGAGGGAGTTGCATGATCATTTTGTGAGTGTAAGATCAATGTGGCAGTTGTTAGGGTTTGTAGGATGTGGGGAAGGGCTCGGTATGGCCACTCCCAGGGTATGGGGCACATGGGCAAAGTCAGTGTGGCCCTTCCTAGGCTGTGGGAAGTGGGTAGGATCTGCATGTTGGGCTGGGGCAAAGGCTGCCTGTCCTGGCTCTTGCTGTCAGGGCTGTTGTCTCTGCAGTTCACCATCGGCAGTGATGAGGAGGACTCTGGCAATGCTCTGGCCCCTGCACAGTTCCACGTGGAGGAGGAGTGTGGCATCCTGTCCCCCGTGCCACGTTTCACTGAGCTGCTGGAGGAGAAGGGTCCTCCCTCCCTCCACAGGTAGGCAAAAGTGTGCTGAGATGCTCTCCTGGTCTCAGCATCACTGCACAGACCCTGTCCCTAAAGATTACAGCTGTGCCCAGCTGGAACTTGCTGCCAGGGGGCACATGGGGCTCAGAGGGAGAGTGACTGTGAGCTGCACAGCTGCCTCCTGCTGGGTTTGTCATTCCCTGGGACCTTCTTGGGTCAGTGAGATCCCTACAGTGCATGACATCCCTAAAAGTCCCAATTAACTTGCACCTTTGTGCTGACTTGCAGACTGGGGGGGGCCCAGGAAGCTTGTCCAGTCTGTGTACCATAATGCCATGGACTCAGAGGTGGGTCCCCAACATGGACCACAAGTTCTGTGGTGGGAAGGGGGAATCCTTAATTATGGGGACAGGTGACTGCTGGCTCTTCTCCTTCTCAGGGACTCATTGGTCAGGACTGGGCTGAGGGATCTCAGCCCTGGGAGGGGCTAGAGCCTCTTCTCTATCCTTTTGCAACCATCAGTCTCTTTGGTTTCCTACAGCCTCCCTGGGCCTCGGGAACGTCTGTCTCGAGGGTGGGAGAAGCGCAAGCCCTGGGGCCAGGTGGCAGGTGGACAGAGGGCTACCTATGACTTGAAGGAGAGGATGTGCATCGGCAGCATGACCACCCTGGAGAGTGCAGCATACCAACGTGTCCCCACTGATGAAGCTGAGGCCCAGATGCTGGCATCTGCTGACTTGGATGGCATGAAAAGTGAGGCTTTGAGATATTCTTATGCTACTAGTGCATGTGTCCCTTGCTTCTCCCTGCTTGGTTCTCTTCCCTAGTAGCTCCAGGCAGAGTTTTTTACCTGTCTCAAGACCTGGTCCTCACCTCCCTCTGTCCCCCAGCCCCTGCTATCCCAGTCTTGGCGTCTCTCTTTCAGCTTTGCAATGTCTGCAGGTGTTTTCAGCACCCTTCCTTAGAAGGTGCTTGCTTTTCCACCCACCCCTCTACCCTCCCCGGTTCAGGGCTCCCTGTGTTTCTCTGAGACCCAACTCTCTCCTCTCCTGACACACTTTCCCGGGGATGTGTAACACACCAGCTCTGGCATCACACAAAACCTGAGGTGAGGAGCCTCCCCTCTCCTCCTCTCTCCTGATGGAGGGAGAGGCAGCTGCCCCCTCAGGAGAGCCTCAGAGGGGGACTGCCCCTGCGTGTGGCGAGAGGGCAGACAGAAGAGACGTCATGGAAATGCACACTCCGGGCCTGAGGACATGGAGAATTCAATAGGTTGCTCTGCAGGCAGGAGAGGGAGGGAGACACCAGAGGGGAGTGAGGGAGAGGAGCTGCATGCACAGCCTGCCTGTCCCCGGGCCACAGGAGCCACATCCCTGGGCAGCACCAGACCCTGCGGCAGAGCCAGGATCCAGCTCCCGAGGTGGGACAACCCCCTACAGAAGCATCCTCAGGTGGGGACAGCCTTCCCAAGACCTCCTCAGCCCCCAGGGGCTGCAGCAGACGGCACCTTCATGCCCTATGAGGAGGGGAGTGAGTCACCGGGGCTGGTGTCAGGACTGTGGTGAAGCTCCCCTCCAGGGGCAGCTTCATTTCTGCACCCTCAGCCCCTCCTCTGAAGGTGAGTGGCTCATGGCACCTGACCCCTGAACCTCACAAGGACAAAATGACAACGCTGCAAGAGAAAGAGGAGACAGAGAAGGGATCAGAAGGGGGCAGCAGCCCTGAGGTTGCACTGAGCACCTGCGTTCGCAACTCGCTTGGCTATGAAGACTTTGATGAATTTGCCTTCAACTTTGAAGACTATGATTTATGGGAGGCCATCAGGAACCATCTGGGCTTCCCAGGCGGGGAGCCCACCTGTAAGTACCAGAGCAGTGACCCCACAGTTGCAGCTGTAGATCAGAGCCCCCAGCTCAAGTGCTTCACCCTGTGTTTGCTGTCCATACTCCTCCCTCTGTGTCAGGTTGGTCTCCTGGGTTAGAAGAGGTGACTGGAGACACTGGAAGGAGCTGCCTGCTGTCTGTCTGTCTGTCCAAGGTCCTTGTATGGATCTGTGTCATAGTGCTGAGCTGCTTCCCTCTGTGTGTCTTGCTGGAGCAGCACCAAAGGCAGCTGCATCTTGCTGTCTGTGCTTATCAGGATGTGGCCAGAGAAAAAGCAGCAGCTCCAAGGTGTGTATAAGGACAGAGACATTTTCTCTTCCATCTGTGGCACAAGGTGACAGTGTGCCACTGCTCTCTGTTTCCTGGAATTCGAGCTGAGCTGTGGATCCAACAGCAGTGGTGGGTATCAGGTTCTTGGCTCTGTGCTGTCACCTAATGCCCCAAGCTAAAAAAATAACCTAGTCCCAGTGTCTGCAAGGCTGGAGTGTGGCTGTGACACTGGCTGATGGCAGGCTGGCCAGGGAAAAAAGGAAAGGAAGCAAGAGTGGGAAAAGCAGGGAAGGAGCAAATAGGAATCACAAGAGAGAAGATGTGTTCTCCACATCTCTTTCCATATCCACAAAACACATGCTGAGACCTGGGTCTCTGCTCCTGAGGACTGAGCAGAAACCAGAGCCTTGTTCTCACCTCACACAGGTGCTCCTTCCTTGGCAGATGGTGGTAACTCTTAGTTAAAAGGTGGCTTTGTGTGTCACCTTGGGGGTGACACTGTTGGTACCTTGTCTGGATTGTGTGTTAATTTTATCAGGAAATTCTAGTAGAGTGATTTGGTCCCAGGAAGCAAAAGGGGGAAGCAAAAAGGGACTTGGGATGTCTGCGTTCAGCTTCTGGCTCTGCCAGAGCCTCTCTGTGTGATCTCAACACTTAACTTCCCCTGCTTCCCAGCCTCAGGTTCATGATCTCTTTCTCAGCTGCCCCATCTTTATAAGCCTTTAGGGTAGAAATGCCTGCCTGTGTTCTCCTGCAGGGACCAGCAAGTGAGGATTTGCTTCTGGCTGTGTCTCTGCTTGTTCCAGTAAATCAATAGACAGCAAAGTTCAAAATAGAAACCTGGAGCAAATTGGTTCCATCAGCTGTCCCGAGCTGAGCAAACTGTACAATAAAAGGGTGAGAAACTGTGGAAATTGCCCCAGGTTCAGCCAGCAAGGGATGGGTATTTCTGGGAAGGTAGAAGGGGCAGATTGCTTCTCAAGGTGTGATGTGCATCCCTTGTAAAGCAGGTTTGCTAGCAGTTAACACATTCATTGATTGCTACAGCTAATTCTGCAGGTGCTTGAAATAGGATGTGCTGTACAGACAGCTCTTAATTGTTTCTGCACACTCTGGATTAATCTTGCAGAGAGATAAGGTGCAGACAGGGACAGCAGCAACACCACAATCAGTTCTGTGCAGAGCCAGCTCATGTAGTGCCACTTGCTCAGTTACTTACTCCATGGCAATACTTCTTCCTCGACCATCCAGGAGGAATTAAATAACTTTTGAGCAGAGTAGAATCCTGAGCTGCTGTCCTTGCACTCCTTTCAGTGTTCAGAGCATGAGAAGTGATGTGCAGGGACACCTGGGTGGCAGCAGGAATGAGCTGGGCTCCAGCTATCCCTGTCCCAACAAAATCAGCTTCAGCTAGGAGAGATTTGGGCTCAGCAGTGGGCAGGGTGGTAGCTTTTTCCAGAAGCCAGTGTAGGATTGTGACATATTGTATGTCCATTAACATAGATATTCCAGGAGAAGTGGTTTCAGTCCCTTTTTTTCATGGATATAAGCTGCTGGGGTGCATGGGAAGTGTGCAGCACTCCTGTGATACCAGGCTAGCAAGCTGCTAATGAAGGTACAACTACTTGCTTGTGGGAAGAGAGCAGTGAAAAGAAGGATGCAGGACTTTTCCCTTATAGGACAGGCTGGAGGATTTGGGGTTTTTCATCCTGGAGAAGAAAAGGCTCAGGGAGGACCTCATGGTGGCTTCTCAATACCTTAAAGGGGCTCCAGAAAGGCTGGGACAGGATTTTTTAATAGGATCCAGGATGACAGGACTAGGAATGATGGATGCAAATTGGAAGAGGGAGGATTTAGGGGGGAGAGAAGAAAGAAATTCTTGATTTGGAGGGTGGTGAGACCCTGGAAGAGGTTGAGGGGTATTTGAGGCATTGTGGGTTGGAACTAGATGATCTTGAAGGTCCCTTCCAACCCAAACCATTCTATGATTCTATGATTCTAACACACCAATTGAAGCCAATCTCTTGATGAGTTGGACTGAGTGGTACAAGCACTTTGGGAGAAGTCCTTCACCAGTGCCTTAGTCCTGTTTGTCATCTTCATGTTTAAGCTGGTGGAAAAGGAACTTGATCTTCCCAAGAAATGTGACTGGTGGAAGCCTATGTGGCAAGATCTTCTGAAGGAGACTGTAGGAGTTGCTGTGTGGGAGGGTGACGTGTTGGTTTGTTGTAGTGGAGCTATCATGGGAGTCATGTTCTGTCCTCAGACATTGTCTATGTTCCTGCTCTTGAGGGGAGGTACAGCAAGATCTGTCCTTGTCTGATTCATCTCTCTCTGGGCAGTTTGTCTTCAAGCAAGGAGGGCAGAGCTGTGTCCTGGGTGCATCATTATTTGGTCTCAAATCTCAAATAATGATCCTGAGTGAGGACCCTGTGGTTTAGCTGCTCACTTGAGCTTGGCTTTCTTTTGGGAGAAGCACCATTCTGAGAGGACATACAGGTTGTTCTCTGTAGATCACCCTGTAGCATCTGCCCTGGGCTCTGTATGGGACTTCCAAAGCCAGTGGCATCTTCCAAAATTAAGCCCACATGTCCACCATGCTCCTATGAGTTGCCACCCATTCTATGCATCTCAGTGACCACAGTCACTGCCAAGGGAGAGCAGCAGGTGGATCATCCCTTCTTTCTGTAGGCTCTGGAGGTGTGCCTTCACCAGCTTGCTCTGAGCCTGCAGCACTCCAGCTCTTGTCCCTCCTCAGCAAGTGTGGGAGTCACTTGAAGATGCCATCAGGAAACTTGGCTCCTCTCATTTCATCCAACCATTTGGTGGCTGTGGTTGCACACCCATGTGTGCTTTCAAGGGCTCTTGCTGAAGGGCACTGCATGGCAGGTTGACATCATCATGAGGGAAGGTTGCCATGCTTTGGGCAAGTGCTCTGTCTTGCCAAGCAGAGGGTCTTCTGGCCATATTCTTCTCAGGACATGTTGAGAATGAGTCCCAAGTTGCATGGGAGAATCAGAAACTACAGACTGTGGAAGAAAGGTGCTGGATACCAAGAGCCTGGTGGCCCATCTGTTGATGCACAAACCCACACCAAGTGTAATGAAATGACTGCCAAGAAGTGAGAAATCCATGGAGAAGTCCAAGGAAGCCTTACAGGTGCACAAGTCCCAGGAGTATTTGTAGTGGTGGGTAGTCATTGGCTCCTATTGATGTTGCAGAGCAGTAAGTGGAGCAGGGAGGAGCCCAGCCATCCACGGGGCAGCCAATGGGGAAATTACCCTCAGGCTCACTATTGATTCATTTTATATTTAATCTGGCGACCCAGATTTCCAAGGAGCAAGGCCATGGTGTGCCTGCCCTGGTGCTGGGCTGTGTCTTTCCATGCCAGAGATGCAGAGATATTTTCCTGCGACATCAGAGACCACTTGACCTTCAAGTCCAGTGGTTTTCCCTGCTTCTCATGCCCTGAGAGCTGCAGGACTTGAAGCCATGTGCAGGAAGGTTCTTGGAGCCTCAACATCCATCCCAACTAACAGGGAGCTGCCTCTGGACCTTGGCTTTGCTTTACAAGTAGAACCAGCAAACCTGGATGGACTGAAGCTGAGTAGAACCCTCAACTCCATGACCTGTGGGAGAAGCCTGCTTATCCTAAAACTGAGCTCTGAGGCTTTCTCCATTCCTGTGGGCTATCTATGCTGAGGAAGATACACTGGGTAGTATCCAGGGAAACTACTCTCCACCCCAGGCTGTTGCCCAGGTGTTGTTTCTCCAGCAAAAGGGGGCTGACACACTTGTGGCCACGTTTTTGTGGCCACTGGCTAGCCAGCAGCACTTGTAGCTTGATGATGCCATCTTCAGTGCAACCTCAGCAGCCTCCCTGGAGGCTTCAGGTGGCTTTAATTTAGCAAACTGTGTAACACAGACCTTCCAGAGGGTATTACAGCAACACTGCAGATCATCCAGAAACAGCAATACCCAGGGTAACAGCCCAGTCTCCATGCCCTGCACTCTTATCCTACATTTTCATCACACAATTAAATAAAACAGTCATTGATATTTCCCTGTTGCTCCCTGACCAGCAGCTAAATATCCTTCCCTTTCACTGCCCTTTATGTGCCTGCTGAGTGCCAAAACTCCTCCAGTAGGAGAAATGAGCCCCAGCCAGATGCCTGCTGGTGTTGTCTGAGTTCAGAGCTGGCCTGGCAAGGATTTGGGTTTCTTTTTGTTGTTCATGCACCACTTATTTAGGTACCATGAGCTAAAACTCTTACAGTGATGTTCCACTGTTTGCACAGCCTGAGAAGAAGCCAGCTTAGAATCCTAGAATGGTTTGTGTTGGAAGGGATCTTAAAAATCATCTGGTTCCAACCCTCTCTGCCATGGGCAAGGACACCTCCCACTAGACCAGGCTGCTCAATGCCTCATCCAGCCTGGTCTTAAACACCTCCAGGGATTGAGGGGGCATCCAAAACCTCTCTGGGCAACCTTTTCCAGTGTCTCACCACCCTCACCATGAAGAATTTCTTATATCAAGCCTGAATCTCCCCTTGTTGAATGGGAAGTCTCTAGAAAAACTATGAATATTTTAGAAAAAGATTTCATGCCAATTATGTATTTGTGGTTGAAATTCCACTAGCACCTAGACAGATCCAGGTGGTGACAGAGACCAGAAAAAAAACCCCAGCATCTTTTAGGAGAAACTACCTGCTTTGCCCCAGTTCATGGTTAATTGCTAAAGATCTTTTCTAAACTACCCTCACAGTAAAGAATTTCTTTCTTATATCCATCCTAAATCCACCCCTCTTGAAGGATTTAGTTCACAGGGTTTTGGAAGAGATGATGAGGCAGAAAGGAACTTCAGAGTCCTAGAGGATGGTGGTGAGTGCTCCAGCTGCCAGGGCTTTGCTCGCACAAGCAAAGAGAAGGGTGGCCTTGGATGTGTTTCCTTGCTAGTCAGTGTTTTTCCCCTAGACAAACTGGTGGTCTTTTTCCCTTTCCCATGCTTTCAGGCCACCGTTTTGAAGATAATCCTGGTGTGAGGAGGCATCTGATGAAGAAACCATCTCGTAGTCAGATCACCAGGACAAGCAAAAAATTAACATCGACTCCATCTGTCAAGAAAAAGAAGAAGAAGAAGAAGCTGGATAGAAAGCCCCATGAGGTACCCATGTACACACTCAGAAACCATAAATCAGGACTAGAAAACTAGAAGCAAACCCTTTATAAAGTGATAAATGTGGCTTCAGTGTCTTTATATGCCCTTGCAAGTGATGTTTCCAGGTCTTACCCATATTCCAGGGGAGCTGGAAATACAATTTTTTAATATGAATGCAAAGATTTTACTGAAATTACAAAGCTTTGACCTTAGGAAAGGTCTTAAAAATTAGTGGTGTTGTGAAAATTGGCAGCATGATAATGATAAGTGTGGGAAATTTGGGGGGAAATCAAGAAGCAGGCAGAGGACAGGGATGTCACAGTTTGGTAGAGGGGTG
>VZTY01028723.1:23246-47908 GCA_013400935.1 Turnix velox | reverse complement strand
TTTAAATAGAATTTTGCGGGGGGTGGGGGGTGGGCGCAGCCATGGGGCTGCCGGCGCTGGAGTTCAGCGAGTGCTGCCTGGACAGCCCCCAGTTCCGGGAGCGGCTCCGCTCCCACGAGGCCGAGCTGGAGAAGACCAACAAGTTCATTAAGGAGCTCATTAAGGATGGGAAGTCGCTGGTCGCCGCCCTCAAGAGTAAGTCTCGGAGCTTCGGGGGGGGTCTCGCCACCTCCCGTTTCGCCCCGGCCCGACCCGACTCGGTCCTGTCACCCCCCGACCCCTCCGTGCCCTTCCCCGGGGCGTGGGCTCCTGGTTCTGCTCCATCATGGACCTCCCGTTCTCACCTGTGTCCCCTCGGCCCCAATGTGGCTGCTCCTGGTGTTCCAGGGCGAGCGTGGTCCTGGGTTTGGTCCATTGGCTTGTGTCTGGTCCTTCTCCCTTGGGAAGCGTCTGCTCTCGGTCCACCAGGACGTGCTGGTCCTGTTCCTGGATCACCAGGGATGTGCTGGTCCCTCTTCTGGTCCACCAAGACGTGCTGGTCTCTCTTCTGGTCCACCAGGACATGCTGGTCCTGTTCCTGGATCACCAGGAATGTGTTGATCCCTTTTCTGGTCCATCAGGACGTGCTGGTCCTGCTCCTGCATCACCAGGGATGTGCTGGTCCTGCTCCTGGTCCACCAGAGCATGTGTGGTCCATTAGGATGTACCTGGTCCTGATTCCTCTGGAAATGTCTGCTGCTACTTCACCAAGATGTTCTGGTCCTGGTCTTGGTCCACCAAGACCTTCCTGGTCTTCACCCCCCTCTCTGTCCTTGTCCTTCTCCACCAGGTCCTGGCCCACAGCCCTCAGGTGTAGGATAATTTTGGGGTGTTTTGGCAGCAGTGATGGGTTGGGGCCATGGCCCCCCTGGTTGTCTTCTGTCCCCTCTCTGCTCAGGGAGAGGGATGCCTGCTGTCCCCTACCCTGGAGGAGCAGCTACATCCCTGCTTATCCCCTCCATGGGCTCATTTGGCTTTTTCTTCTTGAGTTTCTTTGGCCCAAATCACAGCTCGTTTCCCAGCTGTGGGTTTCCTGTGTGGGAGCTGCCACCACTCTCATCTCTCCTTGCTCTGCTTTGGGGTGGCAGGGACACACCATGCACCTTTCTGCCTTGGAGACCCCCAGGATCACCCATGATGCACACACCTGGCTTGGGGCCATTTGGGAGCTGCTCCCTGTGAGGTCACCATCCCACCTTGTCCCATTCTGGGGGTCTGGTTCCCACTCCCTGCCCTCTGCCCACCTCACACTGAGCCCCACGCACACCATTCCCCTCGTGCCACAGCAGCACCATCTGTGTTACAGGGACCCCCTTTGACCCAATCCTTGGTATTTTGGGTTAAAATGTCCCCCCCCAAACCCCCAGCTGTGGGTGCATGTGTGGCTCTGCAGGTCTGAGCTGGCTGCAGCGTGGAGCCCACGGCAGCCTGTGCTGGGAGCCTTCATTTCATTGCCCAGAAAGCCTTCCAGACTCCTTCTTGGCTGAAAATACCTATTTTTAGTAATTAATTTGTGGGTCCCAGAGGTGTTTGTGTCCGGGCTGACACAGCAGGCACCTTCAGTGGGTGGCTGAGCAGGTGCTGGCCATGCCCTGGCCACTCTCACACAGCTCAGCTGATATTTTGGGGAGTGCTGAAGCTCTGCCAGCTGCTGAGGGGCTTCTCTCTGGTATTTTGGGGTGTGCTGAATCTCTGCTGATTCTTNCTGGTGTTTTGTGGTGTGCTGAAGCTCTGCTGGATGCTGGGGGTCTCCTCTCTGGTGTTTTGGGGCATGCTGAAGCTTTTTTGGTTCTGGGGGGGGCTCCTCTGTGGTATTTTGGGGTGTGCTGAAGCTCTGCTGGTTCTGGGGGGTCTCAGGTGTTTTGCAGTGTGCTGGAGCTCTGCTGGTTCTGGGGGGCTCCTCTTTGGTATTTTGGGATGTGCTGAAGCTCTGATGGATNATTTTGGGATATGCTGAAGCTCTTCTGGACGTGAGGGGTTTCTCTCTGGTATTTTGGGATATGTTGAAGCTCTGATGGATGTGAGGGTCTCCTCTCTGGTATTTTGGGGTGTGCTGAGGTGCTTTTGGTGCTACTGGCTTCTGGGTGGGTTCTTCTCTGGTATTTTGTGCTGAAGCTCTGCTGGTTCTGGGGGGTCTCCTCTCTGCTATTTTGGGATATGCTGAAGCTCTTCTGGACGTGAGGGGTTTCTCTCTGGTATTTTGGGATATGTTGAAGCTCTGATGGATGTGAGGGTCTCCTCTCTGGTATTTTGGGGTGTGCTGAGGTGCTTTTGGTTGCTGGGGGGGGCTCCTCTGCCCCCACACTGCCCGGGCAGGAAGAGCGCATGCCGGGCTCCGGAGATAAGGATGTTTTTATGGCTGGATTGTTCTGTAGCCTCTATTGAATGCGTTCCTGGATTAGACCTTAATTCCTGTGCAGGAATGGGAATGGTGGTGTAGGGGAGGGGGAGGATGTTCCACTGGTGCCCAGTCTGTGGTCAGGAGGGGTGTGAATAATGAGGTATTTTGCTGGAATGTTAATTAATGTCGACGCTGCCTGGCCTCGTGGCTATGTCCCCTGCACGCGTGGCCACAGGCACAGTGGCATGTCCCCCACTGAGGTGGTCTGCAGGGCCTTTGGGGGAGGATTCTGGGGGTGTGTGGAGCAAGTCATCTCCCTGACTGAGGTGCTGGGTCACTCTGAGCATCCTTGTCCCATTCTTCTCCCACTGTCTGAGCAGCTTCACTGGCAAGCTGTGGTGTTTCTGGCTGCTCCAGCAGAGATTGGGCACAGGGTAGGATTTTTCTCAGCCTTTTCCACCTGGTGATGGGTCTGAGCTCTGTGTGGGCCATTGTAGACCCTCTGGACATCTCTCTGAGATACCCCACAGCTGTGCATTGTTCCCAGTTCACCACCACAGGTGTTTGAGATGATAACCAGAGTGGATGCAGGTGGTACCTGCTGGTCATTCTTGATGGCACTGGCTTCTCTTAGAATCATAAAGTGGTTTGGGTTAAAGGGACCTTCAAGATCATTTAGTTCCAACACCCTTGGCATGGGCAGGGACACCTCCCACTAGACCAGCTTATCCAGCATTCACTTTCCTTCAGTGTCTCCAGGCTGGTCCTGTCCCTGTGTCTGAGCAGGATGAGGTCATCTCACCACTGGTAACAACTATGCTTAGGTCCCTTGGCCATGGTGGGGCCAGGCAGGTCCAAGGAGCAGCAAAGCCCCATCTGAGTGTGGGCTGTTGGCAGAGGGAGGTGTCCTGGAACACAAGTGACTTGAAGTCTTGGCAATATCCTCTCTCCTTTTCCTTCCTCTTGCGTTTTCTGCTGGACGTTTCACATCCTCTTTGTTTTAAGACAGTCGTGAGGGGAACGTAACTCTTTGTGTGTCAGCCAGGAACCAGCCAGAGGGGCCGTGGTGTGGCTTCGTGCTGGGGAGGAAGATGCAGGAGGGAGGGAGGAGGACACAGGAGGAAGGAGAACCCCCTCAACAGCTCAGGGCTTCATCCTCTCCTGTTCCCCACCATCCCACTCTGTCACCAGCAGAGTTGCTGGGATGGTGAGGGTGTGGGAGAAGGTCCCTCTGGGTTTGCAGGAGGAGCTGCTCCATGCTTTTGCCCTCCATGAAGGTGTGGGGCTGATTTGCAGTGATTTCTTTTTTCTTTTTATAAAAAGAGAAATTCAGAAAGTTGAAAATAATCCTCTCTTGCCAAAGGGCTGATCTTGCTAAGTATCCTCTGATGCTGAGGGAGAGCATGTGTGTATATATCTATATATAAAAATACTGTGTGTTTTTCTTCCCCCCAGTGAGTATCCATCCCTATTTCCATTGTCTCTCTTTGCTGCTTGGCTGGCATGAGGACTGACCTGGTTTTCAGCAAAAATGTGTCCCTCTCCCTCCCTTAGACGCCGCACATCAATTATTCACAAAGTTTTGCAAATGCAAAGACCTGGAGCGAGACATAAATAATGAACTTGGATGCTTGGATGCTGCCAAACTTGTTCTCCAGCCAAGGAGAGCCCAGTGACCGTGGGCACCAGGGGTACAGCCAGGTTTCTGTGTCCCCCATGGATGGGACTGGGAGGGAGCTGTGTCCTCACCAGTGCTGCTGGATCCTTGTGCCAGGGATGTGGCTCCCAGTCTCTCTGTGTTGGTGGAGGGGATGTCACTTGCCCAGATGGTGATGCTGAGATGCTTTGCATCTTGCTTTGGAGCGTGAGCAGCGTGTGGAACCATGGGGGATGTGGGGGTGCTGGTGGCTGGCAGCCATTGCCTCCCACACACTGCTGCAGGGGGCTGAGTGAGGCACCATCCTGCATGGGCAGGGCCTTGTCCTCCCTCCTTGTCCTCCAGTTTCCCCACACTGACAGGGGCTGTGTCCCCATGGTGTGGGGGCTGCCACCCCCTCCAGTGTCAGGGCTGAAGCTCACTCACTGTCCTGCCACGTTTCTGCTCTTGGTTTGTTTTGCTCCTTCCTCCTGCTCCCAAGCACTAATTTGAAGCCACCAAAGCTGTCCCTGCCCAGCCACTGCCCTCACAGCCTGCAATTTCCCTGGTGGGGCTGGTATCTCTGAACCCCCTCCTCAGCAGGGCTGCAGGGGATGGACTCCCCCCACCCCACTGTGCCAAACCCTGGCCAGGCTGTGCTGTGCTCCAGACCCTTGTGAGAAGGTCAGAGAGACACAAGGTCCTAAAAATCACAGTTGGGCCAATTTGGGGTTTTGGATCATTTTTGGCTGTGTCACTGCAGAGCTGTGCCTGGTGGGAAGGAGGGACTGAAGGGGGATTTGAGGAAGGGGTGATGCTGGGGTGAGTGTCTGGCCCCACAAGCTTCTCAGGGTAGATGCTCCATCATGACCTGCTGGTCCCCCCGTGCTGGGGGTTTCTGGTCATGCAGCTGGTACCTTGGCTGCTGGAGGACACACAGTTGCCCTTTGGTCATTGCTAATTGTAATGAGCTGCATTTGGAACCATCTCCATTCACCTCCGTGGTGCCATGATGGTGGATGTGACCTGTGCCACCACCACTGTGGGCAGCACCAGGAGGACTGTCACTGCAGCTTTGGGGTTTCTTCTGGGACACATCCTTCTCCATGGTTCCTGTGCAGCTCAGGGTGGTTGTGAGGCTGCTGCTGGTGGCCCAGGCACGAGATGTGTTCCCATCTGGGTTTGCTTTCCTGTCTCGGTGTCCTCTCGGTGAGACCTGTGCTGTTGGGTGTCGGAGCTTGGAAGTGAAAGTGAAACTCAAGTGCAGTGTTTAACCTGAGCAGTTAAGAAGCAAGGTTTAGCCTGGTGATAAGGAAGTGTTTCAGCTTTCTGTTGCCTTCAGTCCCAACACACCCAGGAGGGAAAACCCAACCTGAGACAGAGCCTGGCTGGGGTGGGCAGAGCTCCTCTGCACAAGGGCTGGGTAGATAACAGGGTGCTGTGCACTGGGAATGTCTCTTTTTGCCTCTCCAGGGTGAAAAGACTTGGGTGTAGTGGAGAAGTAGCTACGTCTTGGGCTGCTTTGTAACCTGGGGATAATGAGTTTTCAAGTCTCAATGCTGCAGGTGCCCACCAGCACTGAGGAGAAGAAACCCAAAGCCTTTCTTGGGCTATTTTCACCCTTCTGCTCCCTTATAAAAGCTGTAACGGGGCAGACCTTCCATCAGAGAGTGGGGGAACACACACAGAGGTTCATCCCTGGCCCTTCCATGAATGTCCCTTATTTTTGAGGTGCAGATATTAGTGGTGAGAGGTGTGCTCCTGCCTGGGAGACACCTGTTCTTCTTCAGGCTTGGCTTTGGGGGGAGAAATGAGTGTTGTGCTTTCTGGAAGGGGGAAAAATAACCCCTTCCTGTTGGGTTCTGCTGTGGTTGTGCCATCAGAGATGGTGTTTGGCTGCTGCTCTGGAGCTTGGTGGAGCAGTGGAGGAGTGAGCTCTGCCAGTGACTCACCCCATCCTCCCACTGACAGAGAAACTGCTGCCCCACAGCGGGGAGGGTGTCCTGGAGTGGCACCATGTCCCTGCTGCCAGCACCCCCATCCATCCCAGGTGGTGGGACCCAGCTTTGCCCAAAGAACTCACTCCAAGGGTGAGAGGTGTCTCGAAAGTATGGCAAAATCATGGCCACTGTGGGCTCTCTGCTGTGGCCAGGGGAGCAACCACAGGGCCAGTGTGGGGGGAAGACACGTGTTTTTGGGGGTTGGTTGCTCAACTGAGTTGCTTTTGATTTTTCCTGCTTGGTTCACTTAGCAGAGGTATAATAGGGTTATTTTTGGGGCAAAAAAGACACCTTTTAAAGGGCTATAGGAAAAGTTCAGACCGGTGAAGACTTAGTGGAGGTATGTGGTGGCACTCTGCCAGCCCTGTGCCAGCAGGGCTGAGGGCAAAGAGGACTTCTTCCTTCTTTGCATGACCTGTGTGGCTTGTGCAGCCACATGTTTAATTGCTTGTCTGGCTTCTTATTCAAAGGAGGGCTAGGACAGATGATAGTGCTCTGCTGGATTTCCACACAGCCTCAGAGCTCCTCCTCATCCTCCCAGGTGGGAATTGACAGCAGGAATGTGTTCCTGCTGGGGAGATGCTGTGTCTCTGGTGGTGGGTCCCCACCAGGGGCTATGGAGGGATGGCTGTGGGGGCTGAGTTCTTAGCCTTTGTGGCTCAGGCTGCAAGAAGGACCACTTGGGATGTGACAGCCTTTTGTCCCACCAGGGTGTTGCTATGTTTCACCCTGTGCCCTGCTTGTGGTCACTGGAGGAGGTTCCCATCCCCAGGTGTCCTTCACCCATTGCTCTGGGGTTCCCCAGACACAGCTGTGACCCCTCAGAGCTGCTGAGGTTGGGGACTGGTGGGGACAGCCATGGCTGTGAGCAGGGTGGGCTCCTGGAGTCACACACAACCTGCAGGGCTGGTGCCATGGACCAGCTGTGACACCATGGCCACCACCTCTGGTTTCCTGGAAAAGGAAGCAGAAGAGCTTGTGCGTGCAGGGGAGCGTGTGCTTGTGATAACATCTCTTCAATTATGCCAACAGAAGGCTCATTAAGAGGGCTGGGAGATGTCTCTAATTGGGAGTGTGCCACTGAGCACCTCTGGGGGTGTGTCCTCATACACCAGTGGGGTGATGGTGTCCCAAAAAGCTGCTGGTCCTACATGTGGCACCAGCACTGAGCTGGATTAAACTCAACCCCTTTGGCTTGGTGAGGGATTGGGGAATGACCAGCACCTCTGGGGGCAGGGGCTGGGACTGATGGAGCTGCTGAAGCCTGGAAGTGTAGGGTGAGAAACTTGATGGATGGACATGGAGAGGAGGTTATGGAGAGGTGGGATGTCCTGATGGTCAGACCCATGTACCTACTCGATCATGCTCCTGCTTCCAGTGTAGAGCAGATTTGCTTGATTTGGGGCCAGGGACCATTTTCCCAAGATAGATGTGCCAGCACCTCACATCCATGTGTGTTCCTGCAGCAGTGTGTGGTGTTACCTGCCTGCCCCGGGACACAACCTGGGGCTTTTTTGATTTCCTTTTTCATTTTTATTTTTCTTTTTCCTTGGGGGTGGGTGGCAGCTCCCAGTGACGTGGTTGGAAGTGCGTGTGAGGAAATGCTGTTCCCATGGTTGCTGCGGGGGGTGGGGAGTGGGAAGCAGAGGAGAGGGGGCCCTGTGTGTGTCCCTGGGCTTTCCATAGGTTGGGCTCAGCAGTGATTCCCCAACTGATTCCTGATGGGATGGGAAGAGAGGGTCAGCCCTTTTTGTCTGGCAGAGGGGATTCATCAACCTGACTGTAGGCATCCTAAAATCATCCCTTGCTTCCTTTTGGCACCCAGGGAGCAATGTCATGGCCAGAGCAGTGCCTGGGTCTGCAATTGGGCTTATGGGACATAATATGATGCTTTTGGGGTTTGAATTCCTCCACCCACTCCAGGAGCAGCACCGTCCATGTGGCAGAGCAATCCCTGTCTGTGCTGTGCTGGCTTTGATTTGGGGCATTTCGGGCAGCCCATCACCCAGCTGTGGGGCAGGTGAAGGGTGGATTTTTGCCTGGTATCACTCACTGGATTTGTAAGGATGTTTTTGCTGGCGGGGTTAGAGGTAGAGCAATGGGATGCGTGTGTGGCTGCGGCGGGATGAGTAGCTGTAGCGTGACGGCGGTGGGCGGATGGATGGGGAGGGGGGAGGTGTGTACCCAAACCCGCACAGCTTGTTCGCTCCTCACCGTGAATCATCAGCCCTCCCCCGGCAGAGAGAGAGGCTGTCACTGCCACCGGCCCAGCCCGGGCTCTTTTTCCTCTTTTCCTCTTTTTCCAGCGTGATCCCATCCTTAACACCGAGGCTGCTTCTACCCACACCTCTCCATTGCCCCCGTGGTGGCTGCACACTCCTGCTGAGGTGTTTTCCTTAGGGCATCGTAGAATCCTAGAATACTTTGGGTTGGAAGGGACCTTCAAGTTCATCGAGTTCCAACCCCCCTGCCATGGGCAGGGACACCTCCCACTACACCAGGTTGCTCAATGCCTCATCCAGCCTGGCCTTAAACACCTCCGGGATTGAGGGGACATCCACAACCTCTCTGGGCAACCTCTGCCAGTGTCTCACCACCCTCACCATAAATGTTAATGATTTTGGAGAGAAGGAACAGCTGAATTTCTCTGCTGCTTGTTCTGGGGTTGCTGCATGTCATGGCTGCAGGATGTGCCAGGGAGGGATGGTGGCCAAGGGATGCTTTGCAAAGCAGGGACCATGATGTTGGAGGGGAAGGGACTGTCTCAGTGATGATGGTGATGATGCCAAGCTGGTTTCTAGCTGGAGTCTGTGGGAAGTGCAGCAGCCCCCAGACCATCTGGCTCCAGCACGTGGAGCGGCGGCACAGCCCTGCTGTGTGGGGAGAGGGGCAGCTCGGGGCCAGGCTGCCAGCCTGGCTATCTCCACTCTCTTTATTCCCAAATGACTAAAATCATGGAGTCATGGAAAGGGTTGGTCTGAAGGGACTTTAAATCCCATCCAATGCCAGCCCCTGCTCTGGCCAGGGACACCTCCCATTAGCCCAGGTTGCTCCAAATCCTGTCCAACCTGGCTTTGAACCCCTCCAGGGTTGGGGCAGCCACAGTTTCTATCTACAGACAGACCATAAATAGCTCAAAAAATAAAATACTTTCTTTCTCCCTGGGTTTGCCCAGCCCAGGTATCCATGTATGCTGCCCATGCTGCCCATCCTGCCCTACTGGTGTCAGGTCTGGCTCACGTTGTGTGTGGTTATGGGGTGATGTTCTCCAGCACATTCCTGCCATTCTCATTTGGTTACCATTTTTCTGGTGTCCTCAACATGCATTGCCCACTCGTGTGGGTGTCTGTGCTGTTTTCCTTTTAGCAACTCCTAATCCTGCCTCAGTGTCTGGATGAGGGAGGGGTGAAGGGTTCTCTGCATGGGTCGAGTGCCCTGGCAGATAAAGTGGCATATGCCACCTCAATAATCCAGCCTTGCTGGGTTTTTTTGGTTAGTGTTTCTAGCTGAAGCAGCATCTGCCCAGAAGGATGCCCTCACCCAGTGCTTGTTGCTTAGCAATGTTCTACACAAATTCCCCACTGCAGAGCTGAGCTGTGTGCTGGCTTTTCCCTGCATCGCTGAGGCCAGTGACAGCTTCTCCTTTAACTTGCAGGGTTCTGGGGAGTCCCTGTCCTCAGTCTATCTCTGATGGGGTCCCCCAGGACCTCAGGGCTTTGCTCCTTCCATACAGAAATGCAGCAGGGAGCTGGGGAGCAGCATTCCCAGCCCTTTCCTTGGTGGTGGCCACCAAGGCTGGGAGAAAGCCCAGGTTAAAGTCAGTGATGGGTTCTGGGCCACGTTTATCTCTGCCCTCCCAGCCTCTGCTGGAGATTTCCATTNCAACTTGGGCCAGTATATCTTATATCTCTATCTTTTATATCTCATATCTTACATCTCTATCTTTTATATCTTATATAATTCTTAAATATGTGGGTTTTTCCCCATATGCCACATCCTGCCTGGGACATGCTGAACTCCTGTCCCACCCATGGGGAAGGGGTGCATGTCCCCTCCCTGTCCAGGAGTTTGAGACCCATTGTCCCCCCAGGGGACCCCGGAGCTCTGGCACCTGCTCCTTGAGAAATCAAGCAGGCTCCCTGCCGGGCTGGCTATTAACTAATTAGATTTAATAATGAGCTAATCCAAGTGTGTGGCTGGTGCCCCAGACAATCTGCTCCCGCAGTGCTGTGTCTGGCCCGGGGGCTCTGCCACTGTCCCCCCAACCCCACCACCCTCCCAGTGAGACCCCCACCTGTCCTTCTGCTCCTCTAATGGTCGTTGCCTCTGTCAGGGGCAAATTTCTTGTGGATTAGCATCCCCTAAATGGATTAGCTGTCTCGGGCAGGGCATTTTATTCTAATGAAATGTGATTCTCGGCTCCGGTGGATGAATTAGGGTGGTGAGGAGGGTAAAGTAATTCTGCTGCTGGTCTGTAGGACCTGAGGAGAGGAGAGGAAAGGCCTGGGAGGGGGAATTTTAATCCTCCATGTTACTCCATCATGGATTTTTCTGTGCTACCCGCTGAGGGCTCAGGGCTGGAAAATGGGGAGCATTGAGTAAAATGGGCTGTTTCCATCAGAGGATGTGTTTGCAGGACCTGCCTGGGGAACAAATGCAGTGACTGAAATCCCTTTTGGCTTGGAGAAATTGGGAATGTCCCTGAAGGTTCAGGTGGAGCACAGTGGGAACAGCAGTGTGCCATTGTTCTGTGTGGCTGAGCTGTCCCCAAACACCTTGTCCTGATAAGAATTTGGGGATTTTTCCTCCTCTTCCTTGCTGCTGCAATCTGGCAACGCCAGCCAGGCCAGTACTTTTCCATTTCTCTCTTGCTTCCCTGAATTTTTCCAGGCATTTAAGCTGTCTCCTGTGTCTGCTGTTTTGTTGCATTCCTCCTCTGTGTCTCAGTGCTGGAGATTGCAGTTGGATTTTATTCTGAGAGCATCTCTGCTCCCACCTGAGCTCCTCCCTGTGGGTTCTGCTCCTTCAGGGATGGGCCCTGAGTGTGTGTGTGGGGTTTCTGCTGTGAAACAACAGCAGGATGTGAACAGAAATAAACCCAGGGCGCGATGCCAGCCCGGGCAGTTGGGTGGGGAAGTGGAGAAACCTTGGTTTGTTGTGTGCTTGACACACTCTGCTTGCTCCTGCCTGGGGTAGGATGAGGAGAAGGTGGCATCCACTTTAGGATGTGCCTTCTGCAGCTGCAGACACCCTTCAGAGGGTGGTTGTAATCATGTGTGGGTTTTGCATTCTCCTCACTCATCCTGACCATGTGTAGAGGCAGCTTGTGCTGCTGTGACCCAGCACCCACAGGTTCCTCTTACTGCCCAGTCCTGAATTTTTCATGTTGTTTAATTTTCCTTCACCCTTGCTTTGGGGCAGTTGTTTCTGAAAAATCCTGTTTGGGTGAGTAGGGAAAATAGTCCAAAGTTTCTGTGCAGGGCAGGACAGGCCAGACAGGAGCATCTTTCAGAGGAGGTTCGGGGGGACCTCAGAGTAGCTTCTTAATACCTGAAGGGGGCTACAGAAAGGCTGGGGCAGGACTTTTGAATAGGATATGTGATGGCAGGACTAGGAGTAATGGACGCAAATTGGAAGGGGGGGAGATTTAGGCTGGAGAGAAGAAAGAAGTTCTTTGCTGTGAGGGTGGTGAGACAGTGGAAGAGGGTGCCCAGAGAGGCTGTGGATGCCCCCTCAATCCCTGGAGGTGTTTAAGGCCAGGCTGGATGAGGCATTGAGCAACCTGGCAGGGGGGTTGGAACTAGATGATCTTGAAGGTCCCTTCCAACCCAAACCATTCTATGATCTTCCTTCCCTAGTGGGATGGAGAAGTCATTAAGCCCATCGTTTTTAGGGTGTTCACATCCCCAGCAGTGATTGAGGGTGGTAATAAAGATGACACCTTTTTTAATTGCTTTGTTAGCCCATCCCAGCTGCCTTGACAGGGGTGTTGGGAGGGGGAGAGACATGCAGAGCCATTTTGGGTCTCTGAAGCTTCTCAGCCACTCAGATAAAGATCTGAGTCAAGGTTTTGCTTCAATAGGAAGTGATGGGCAAGTGCTAAGAGAGGGCAGACAGGAAGGATGGAGAGTGTGGTGAGGCCCCTGCTGAGCACATCTGAGGCTCTGCTTTGGGCTGAAACGTCCAGAAAATGAGAAGAATCATGGCTGGGCCCAGGTCAGAGAATGGGGGTAGAAGTGCAAGGGTTAACCATCAGCTCCCTCAAACCAGGAGGTGGTCACTGGAAATAGATTTAAAGGAAGGAGCTTCTCTGCTCCTGTCACATCAGGCTGTGGTGTCATCAGAGCACCCAGCAGCCACCTGGGCTGTGAGCAGGTCCCCAAACACTGTTGTAGGTTTGGACTATTTCTAGTGGGGTGATGGAAGCAGGAGCCTGTGATGCCTTTTGCATCTGTCACCACATGTTTCTGAGAGTTTCAGGCAGCTTTTGTCTCCCTAAAGATTCTTTTACTGATTTTTAAAGATATCTCACCTCCAGGAGCCCAGGGCTGCAGCTGGGGAACGGGTCTGAGGCAGGATCTTGCCTTGCCCTGCCCCTTCACAGTGACAAGCCAGGTCTGGGTTCCTTCTTGCTTTCTCTTTTATTTTTAAAGCTATTTTCCTTCCTTGGCGTGATGGTGAAAAGTCCATCCCTACCAGCAAACCTTCCTGGGTTTTTGCTTTTGACCAGGACTGCTGTAGGTGAGGATCCCCTTGTGTCCCTGGAGTGCAAAACTTCCTCCATCCTCCTGGAAATCCAACCATCCTTCCAGGAGGCCAAGTGGTCCCTCCTGCTTTGTTTTTCCATCAGTATCTTTCATCAGAAACTTCAGGAAGTCTTGCAGAAACATCCCAGCCTGGCAGGGCTCCCCAAAGAACTTCAGATGTTACTGATTTAAGGGTGGCAATTTGAGGTGACAGCAGGTGGATGGTTGTAGCTGTGCCACCAAGCTGTCCTTCCTCAGCCTGGGTGTGTTTTTTCACAAAGCACCACGGTTTTATCTCATGAAATACCCTGGAAATAATTCATGTCTTCGGTGTGTCCCTCCAACCTGATCTGCTTGGGGCTGATCAATGGTCCCATTCATCCTACAATGGCTTCTCTGTCCCTCTGGCTGACATGTCACCGTGCAGAACCACACTGAGTGTGTGAAGTGAGGCAGACAGTGATGCCTTGGCTGGGCAGCAGCACAGCGTGCTCTCTGCTCACTGTAAAAAGCTGAGCAGGAGCTGTGGGATCTCCTGGATCTTTGAACTTGGGACCACTTCAGACAGATCACTCTCCTTTTTTTTTCTTGTGCTTGAGCAGTCAGGGGTTTTTCTTCCTTGAAGCATGGTTTCTAGCCTATAGGTATTTGTCAGATTTCCACAGTGAAATGATGATTTAGGCAGGGATAGGGCTTTTTAATAGGATGTGTGATGGCAGGACTAGGAATGAAGGAGTTGGGGTTGTTCAGCCTGGAGAAGAAAAGGCTCAGGGAGGACCTCAGAATAGCTTCTCAATACCTGAAGGGGGCTACAGATAGTCTGGGGTAGGACTTTTGAATAGGATGTGTGATGGATGGACTACAAATAATGGATGTAAGTTGGAAGGGGAGATTCAGGCTAGATATAAGAAAGAAGTTCTTTGCTGTGAGGGTGGTGAGACACTGGAAGAGGTTGCCCAGAGAGGCTGTGGATGCCCCCTCAATCCCTGGAGGCGTTTAAGGCCAGGCTGGATGAGGCATTGAGCAACCTGGTGTAGTGGGAGGTGTCCCTGCCCATGGCAGGGGGGTTGGAACTAGATGATTTTGAAGGTCCCTTCAGAATCTCAAACCATTCTATGCTTCTGGGTGGTAGATTTAGGCTCCCCACGTATACTGGTGAGAGGAGGCTGGGTGCAGTGTTTTGACTGGAGGTTGTGTGAAGTAAAAGCACTCAGGCAGGGTTTGGGGATTCTGCAGGGACTGCAACCCTTCCAGTTGTTTTTGTAGTCACCTCCCTTGGTGTGGCACCTTCAGATCTTGTCCTCTGGTGTGTGCCAAGTCAGGAGATACCTCAAATCCCTGGGATGTGGTGCATCATCCAGAGTGGCTGCTGGAGGTGGGGTTGCCTCTGCTCGTGTGGTTTTATGGATTTAGTCAAAAGCTGATGAGTCAGAGGAGGAACCTGCCTCCAGCAGCTGCACTGCTCTCCTAAACCGCTGATTAACTCAGGGCGGCCGGTGGAGGAGTTATTTAATAAACAAGTCAGTGCTAATTAGGTATGAGAGCAGCCTCCTGGGGACTGTGGCCGTGCCTGGTGTTGGCCAAACTCCTCTGGGAAGCACCAGGAGAGAGGATTTAAACCTCTTGGAACAAATGAAGCGTTTAAGGTTTGGTGCTGACCCCAGCAGCACGCGGGTTGGGGCCCTGGGAAGGCTCAAATTTGATGCTGGTGGCTTTGAATCCTGATTTTTCAGGCACGTGGTGGATTCCTGCATGGTGTGGTTTGGTCAGAGCATCCCCAGCTCAGCAGCAGGATGCTTGTGTGCATCCAGGGGCTGGATCCAGCCTTAACCAGCTGGCCATCCCCAACCCCAAGGAGTATTGCTTGAGCCCATGTTGGCTTTGCTCTGGTGCTGTGCCCAAAGCCATGGCTCACTGAGGTGGCTGCCAGCACTGGGTGCTTGCTCTGGGGTCAGACACCATATTGCTGCTTTCTAAGCACCCTCAGCAGGTCATAATCCGGCTGGTTTGGCCCCTGATTAGAGCGGCTGTTCCTGGGATTATCATCCCTGGTGGACACTGCTTGGAGCTGGCTGCTGTGGCCCAGGAAAGTATGGGACCATGGAGGTGCCACCAGGTTGGCCACACTGTGCTCCACCTTCCCAGCAGCCAGTTAGGGGGGTTCTTCATGGGTGACTCCCTCAAATCTGTCCTGTCTGGGCTCTTTCACAGAGTTGTAGGGAGGGAGGAGGCATGTTCTTAAAAGCCAGCCAGAAGGTGAACCTTGTAGTGGATGTAGTTCTCTTTTTGGGAAGCTTTAAGGAATTTGTTAAACCCAGGATGGAGGGGGAGCTGGTGGCTCCTGTCCTTGGGGTTGTCAGTGGGAGCGTGGTGGCACTGAGCAACCTGATCTAGTGGGAGGTGTCCCTGCCTATGGCAGTGGGGTTGGAACTCGATGATCTTTAGGGTTCCTTCCAACCCAAATTATTCTATGATCCTTTGCTGAGGGGACTGTGACCCCACTATGGGTATGGTGATGCTGGGAGGGGACATACAGTGCCACCACTGGGCAGAGGGACCCTCCTGTCCCTCTGCTGGGATTGGAGGGGACAAGCAGCCTGAGCCTGCTGTTCCCTGCAGCAGGGGAAGGAAGGGGCAGGAGTCTCGGTTCCTGTTGTCCCACTGAACATTAAATATAGGCCATTAGGCAATTTTCTTTGCAGGAAGTGTAGAAATGCTGTTCCGTGTGAGCACAACCTCTGTGGGACACACACAACCCTGGAACTTGCCTTGAAGCGTTGGACTGGCCCCATCAGCATCCTCTGCTCTTCCCTTTTGGCAGCTTTAACCCTTCACTGCTGGGTTCTCACCAGGTTTGTCCTTAACATGACCCTCTGTCTCTGCCCCACAGCGTCTCTGAACTGGTTCTACTTTTGTTTTTTCCAACTAAAGAAGCTGCAAAGTCAGCTTTGGGGAGAGTCCCCACTCACCAAGCCAGCTCTGTTACAGTTTCTCTGGCTGACTTCACCTTGCACACTCGTGCTACTGGGCTGAGGGGACACTTGTCTTCTTGATGTCCCTTCTTAATGTTATATATGGATGCCCCCTCAATCCCTGGAGGTGTTTAAGGCCAGGCTGGATGAGGCACTGAGCAACCTGGTGTAGTGGGAGGTGTCCCTGCCCATGGCAGGGGGGTTGGAACTAGATGATCTTGAAGGTCCCTTCCAACCCAAACCATTCTATGATTGTATATAGTGCCCCTCTGTGTCCCGTGGTCCTATTTCCCAGCTGCCCATCCCAGTCAGGAGAAGCACCCAGGTGAAGGATTTGCCATCTCTTCTCAAGCCCTTAGGAGCTGTGATTGAAGGGGAAAGTGTGGGAGACCTGTTCCTGGGCTGCCCCCCTGGTGCTGGTTGCAGACCTGGCAGGCACGGGGTCATTCCCATCCTGCTGAGCACATGGAAGAGGGTTGGGAAATCACAACTTCTTCCTTCTATAAATGGCCTTTTTTAATAGTTCCAAATTCCTTTGGAACGAGGCTTTTATTTAAAAAAAAAAATCCCAACCACTTCAGTCTTGTTGCAGCAAGAACAGCTGCTTCCCAGAGAGATTTGTCTGTCAGTAGCTGAGGAGGAGGGATGCTGGGGTGATGGGCTGCAGGAGTGTGAGGTGCTCCCTTGTGGCAGGGTTCCAGTGGGCTGGTGTGATGTGGGCTTTGGTCAGGTTTGAAGGATCTCTGGTGCTGGGCTTCTCTGAAACTGTAACAGGGCAGGGGTTTGGTCAGAGATTTGGAAGAAATCCTTTGCTGTGGAAGGGGTGAGCCCCTGACCCACAGACACTGTGTCTGGAGGAGTTCAAGGCCAGTTTGGATGTAGCTTGGAGTGACCAAGGCTGGTGGGAGCTGTCCCTGCCCAGGGCAGAGGGGTGGAACTAGATGATCTTTGAGGTTTCTTCCAGCTAAAACCACTTTATGATTCTATAATTCTGTGAACTTCCTCCTTGCCAGGGCAGACCTCTGCCAGTACCTCTGCCCTCCTTCCATGGAAGGTCACATCTCCTTCCATGTCATTTGCTCTGCAGTTTCCCCCCCCGATTGCACCCAGTTTGGGTCACAAACCCTTTTCCAGGAAGGCAGAGTGCTGGGTAAGGGGTGCTGGTGCTGGGCTACTCCCCTCAAGGGCTGAGTGGGTCACAGTCAGGATCCCTCACGTTGTTTATCAGAGGATGTTGGGTGTTGGTTCCTGGTTGCTGTAGTTACAGCTGAGCCCACACACACTCCTCCCTGTGTCTGCTCTCTCTCAAGTGGACTTTTCCTAAGGGATCATCCTGTCCCTGCTGGCTGAGGTGGGGGGGGTGAGTGGGGAGCTGTGGGAGGGGATGATGAGGAGGAGGAGGCCCACAATAGTGTACAGCCAGCCTCAGAGGGGATAGGAAGGAGCTGTGGGTCAGGATGGTCCTGCATTGGAGGGAGGACATGGTGGGGTATCAGACATCAGTGTAGCTGTTGCTTGGCCTCTGCTTTCTTCCTGTGGCTGTTTCTCACACCCTGGGTGCAGGAGACTCATGGCTCCACGAGGACTTCACCCTGAACCCCCCTGAGATGGCTGCAGCCCTGAAGTGACATTGGCCACCACTTGGCTTCCTGGTGTTCCAGCAACTTGTGCAGGGCTGTCCTCACCTCCTGGGATGCCTCTGTTGGATGTGATGCTTTCCTTGCTGCTCCTGGAGATCTTCAGTGTTGCAGACATGAAGTTTGATGAATGCAGGAGAGGCTTCAGGGCTGCAAACCCACCTCTGGACACTTCTGGTCTGCAGGCACTCTGTGACCTCCTGCCACCACCTGGGCATCCCCGCATCCATTCTGGCTGGCCATGGCCTGCACCCAGCAATGCCTGGACCCTGAGCTGATGGTGTTGCTGAGGCAGAAGGATTTTTCTGGCTTTGTGGTGATTTTTCCCCGAAGTTGTGGTTGCCTGATGAGCTGGAGAAGTTGGAATGGAAGCTTTCACATGGCAGTGACCTGTGTGTGAGGTCTTTGTGGTTTTACTCATGCACGAGAGGAAGCAGAAGTTTCTGTCCAGCCTTTGTAGGGTTTTGGGTTTGCTCGTTTCCAGCCCTGGAGAAGAAGAAGTATGAAGAGCTGAGCTGGCTGATAGAAGGACCTTGCCTCCCCAGTGCAGAGCAGCCCTGCGAGTTGGCTGCTCCACTGGAGGGGTTTTTTACCTAAAATGTAGATGAGAGGTTCAGGCTTAACCTGGGTGTGAAGCTCAGCTGTGAGAGCATCAGACTCCTAATCTGAGGGTCTAAGATTTCAAGTCCTTTTCCAGGTACAAGGTTTGTCAGAACTGGGTTGATGGTTGATGATCTGAAAGATCCTTTCCAAGGAGGGTAATTATTATTGCTACAAACTTCAAGGAAAACAGGATGCTGGGGCACAGGGTGCTCTCATGGTAGCACAGGGAGGACAGTGTGGCTCCTGCACAGCTCCTTGCCTGTCCCCAGAGGTGTGACAGGGGTGTGGGTGCCTCTCTCTCCTTCTCTGTCCCAGCCTGGGGCTAATTTTAGCATCTGCTTTGCCCCTGTGACTCGGGCAGTGAGCGGCTGCCAGCGATCCCCCTTTATCTCTGTCGGCAGGGAATTATCTCCTTCCCCCCTGCCTCTCCCCTGCCTATTTATAAGCTCCGTGGGGCTGTTGCTGGTGGATGCTGGAGGCTCCTCTGCTTTGCTGAGGCTCTTCTGTGGTCCCTGCTCTACAAAACAGGACATTGCTGAGGCCATGGTGTGGGGTGAGGAGAATGTGGCTGATGGTCAGCACGGAGCAGAGGAAATTGCTCCTTAAGTCACTAACGTCATCTTTGGAGGCCACCCAGCTCTGGGGACCAGGTTGAAGTTCCTGAGCCCTCTGGAGAGGAGACAGTAACAGGGGTGAGCTGGACCCTTTGTGTGAAGGGCTGGAGCCATGGGCAGGATTAGCCCCAGAGCTCTGAGCAGAGACACTCTGAGAGCGGCTTTAATGCTTTAGAGAAGGCTTTAAGTTCTCTTATCCCACAGGGAAAGCAAAACCCTGGTGTTGTGTCGTGGTTGTCTTTTGGCTGCTGAGAGGAGGAAACGGCCTTTTGTGTGCACACACACGTCTTCCACCTGTGTTTGGATGGGAAAAAAGGAAAAAAACACTGATTTTTTTTGGACTTTAAGTGAAGAAATGCTCAGGGGGATTAGCATTAGGTCATTCTGTTGTTGTCTGTGATCCCTTGGTGTGCATGAGTCCTCGGTATGAGTTCCCCTCCACACTAGAGTGTGTGTCTGTGGTGTATCTGCATGTGCAGGGATATGGGAATTGTTGGAAAAGCCAGTTCTGGATCCTCTCAGGTCACTGTGAGTAAGATCTTAATAGGATTCAGATCTCAGGGAGAATGTGCGTGGTGCCTTTGGTGGGAATGCAGAGATGGCATCTCTGGGTGGCAGCTCTGTCCTCTGTCACTGTTTGCCACTGCCCTGTGCAGCAGTGAGCTTCAGTGAGGTTCTCATAACATTTTGGGGTTGCTCCTCCAGCACGGTGGGTGCTGGAGGCACCCCTGTGGCGAGTGCAGAAGGACGGAGCTCTCGGGGGGAGAGCTATCCTGGGGGATCCCATTTGATGGGTCCCTCTGTGGGAACTTGCTGTTTGGGACTGCAAAACCTCCAGCATCATGCTGTTGGGGGGATTTTCCCTGTTCTAACATCCGTGTTTTCCCCTCTCCCCCACAGACCTGTCAGCAGCCAAGCGCAAGTTTGCCGACTCCCTCAATGAGTTCAAGTTCCGCTGCATTGGTGATGCTGAGACCGACGATGAGATCTGCATCGGTCAGTGAAGGGGGTTTCCCTGGGATCCACACCCCAAACTCAGCTGGGATAGAACCAGACAGTGTGTAGGACTGGGTTGATGGTTGATAGGCCACCCAGTGCCACCCCCTGCAGTGGCAGGGACATCCTGCACTAGATGAGGTTGCTCAGTGCCTCATCGAGCCTGGTTTTGGATGTCTCCAGGAATTGATGGGGTCTCCACCACCTCTCTGGAACACATTTCTCGGGTTCTCCCCATCCTCAAGGGGAAGAACTTCCTAATCATAGAGTCATAGGGTTGGAAGGGCCCTTCCAAAGCCATTTGGAGCAGTGACAGGGACATCAGGTTGCTCGGAGCCTTAGCAAGCATGTTCTTGGATGTCTCCAAGGATGGGACTTCCACCCCTTATCTGTGCAACCTGTTCCAGTGTCTGACCACCCTCCTGGGGAGGAACTTCTTCCTAATGTCTCATCTAACCCAACCTTGCTTTAGTTTTAAACCATCTTGTGGCTCCATGCCCTGGCAAACAGCCCCTCCCCAGCTTTCCTCTAGCCCCTTCAGGCATTGGGAGACCGGGTGAAGTCTCCTTGAGATCCTTTTCTCCAGTCTCACCAGCCCCAGCTCTCCCACCCTGTCCTTGCAGGAGAGGATGAAGCACAGCTGAGACTGGCAGAAGAGCTGGGAGCCTGGCAAACAGCCCCTCCCCAGCTTTCCTCTAGCCCCTTCAGGCATTGGGAGACCGGATGAGGTCTCCTTGGGATCCTTTTCTCCAGCCTCAGCAGCCCCAGCTCTCCCACCCTGTCCATGCAGGAGAGGATGAAGCTCACCTGAGGCTGGCAGGAGAGACAGGAGTTTGGCTGCTTCCTGCCCTCTGGAAATTGGTCCCTTTCTCATGGATCAGCATCAGCAAAACCTGAGGAAAAGAGTTGCTGATTCTTGACCTAAGTCTGTCCCTGCCCTTCACTCTGTGCCCCAGCTCAGCTCACTGAGCACGTTGTCTGCAGCAGGGAGAGCAAATGAGCTCTAACCCTGCTTTAATTCTGCTTATTTCTTGATGCCTGGTCTCTCAGCAAAACCAGCTTTCCCATCCCTGTCCCTTGTGGTGATGCAGGCATTGGTGAGGTTTGGGAGGGAGGTGGGGATGCTCTGCTACTGTTTGCATTTGTAGCAGGGAGAGAGCAAAGGTTAAAATAACCCCAAACAACCCCCCTCAAAACACAAACAGGTGAAAAAACACCCATTCAGTCTCTCTCTTAATTTAAAAAGCAAACGAGATGTTGTTTCTCCATGTTGTGGGTCTGTTCTTTCCAGCCAAGTCTCTGCAGGAGTTCGCCACGGTGCTGAGGAACCTGGAGGACGAGCGGATGCGCATGGTATGGGCCCATCCATTGGGAGCAGGCTGGGTGGTGGCAACCCTGCAGCCCATGGTGGCTGATGGTGGCACCCATGGCTACCTGACCTTTCCCTTGCCTGTGGCAGAGCCATGTGGGAAAGCAGAGGGAGGGGAGAAGGGACTTGGTGGGGAGTAAGACTTGAGGAGTGTCAGTGATTGTATGCTCATGTTGAGGAGAAGGTTTGGTCATGGAATCATAGAATAGTTTGGATTGGAAGGGACCTTAAAGATCGAGTTCCAACTCCCCTGCCATAGGCAGGGACACCTCCCACTAGATCAGGCTGCTCAGTGCCTTGTCCAGCCTGGTCTTGAACACCTCCAGAGAGGGGGCATCCACAACTTCTCTGGGCAACCTGTTCCAGTGCTTCACCACCCTCACTGTAAAGAATTTCTTTCTTATGTCAAGTCTAAATCTACCCTCCTCCAATTTATATCCATTGTTTTTAGTCCTCCCATCCGATATCATGTTAAAAATTCCTTCCCCTGCCTTTCTGTAGGACCCCCTCAGGTACTGAGAAGTTACTCTGAGGTCCCCTCTGAGCCTTCTCTTCTCCAGGCTGAACAACCCCAACTCCTTCAGCCCCTCAGCTTCCACAGAGCAGGAGGGACAAAACCCGTGGGTTTCTATGGGGAAAAAAAAGAAGGGTGTTGATCACCACTGGGCTGGGGCTGAGCTGGTGTGGAGTTGTGCCTGTCCTCTCCCACAGATTGAGAACGCCAGCGAGGTGCTGATCACGCCACTGGAGAAGTTCCGCAAGGAGCAGATCGGGGCTGCCAAGGTGAGCTGGGGCTGGGGAGCAGAGCCCAGAGCCACCAAACCCGAGTTCAGCCTCACACTTCTTTTGTTTTCTTTTATAGGATGCCAAAAAGAAGTATGACAAGGAGACAGAGAAGTATTGTGGGGTCCTAGAAAAGCACTTGAACTTGTCTTCAAAGAAGAAAGAGTCCCAGCTGCAGGAGGTGAGAGCAGGCTCAGGCTTTCCATGTCTGGCAGTAACTGGGGAGCTTTCTGAGAGCACTAAGCAGCCCATAGCGTTGCTTCTCCTGCCTCAAAACTTTATATTTCCCTTGTTCTGGCTGTGAGTGGTGGGTTTTCCACAAAGGTTTCTGTGGCTGAGGAGTTGTTACAGTGACTTTGAGATATTTCTGGCCAGAATATAGTAGGATCATAGAATAGTTTGGATTGGAAGGGACCTTAAAGATCAAGTTCCAACCCCCCTGCCATGGGCAGGGACACCTCCCACTAGATCAAGGTGTTCAGTGCTNGCCTCCTCTGGACCTGCTCCAACAGCTCAGTGTCCTTCCTGTGTTGAGGGCTCCAGAAGTGGACACAGTAACTCCAGATGGGGCCTCACCAGAGCCAAGTAGAAGGGCAAAATCACCTCTCTTGACCAGCTGGTCACACTTTGGTTGGCCTTCTTGGCTGCAAGTGTACACTATCGGCTCATGTTGAGTCCCTTTGGGGCCACTTGGGAGCCCAGAGCAGCAGAGTGGTGGGATGTGATGTGGGATGCAGGCAGTGTGTGTGTGCAGGACGCTGTGCTGGTGCGCTCTGAGCAGCGCTTGCTGCTGGTGCCATCTGCTGGCGTCTTCCACCTAGACATTGGGTTGCATCAGGAGAAGTGTGACCAGCAGGTCAAGAGAGGTGATTTTGATCAGAAGATGCTCTGGTGAGTCCCAATTCTTGTTTTTTTCTGCCCCCTGATGCCTTTATTTCTTCCCAGCTGTTGGAGATGAGCAGATGACTAATTTTTCAGCTGAAGAAAGAGCCTGCTCTTGTGAATCAGGTTTAGATTTAATAGTGGTGCCACCTTTCCCACCCTGGGTTGGGGTCTGCAGCTGGGTTAGTTCTGCACAGCCACATTCCAATCAGATCCAGTGTTCCCAGTACTCCCAGTCAGTGGTAACTTGGTGTTTCCCCTTCCCTCTCCCCACAGGCAGACAGCCAGGTGGACCTGGTCCGGCAGCATTTCTATGAAGTCTCCCTGGAGTATGTCTTCAAGGTGCAGGAGGTGCAGGAGAGGAAGATGTTTGAGTTTGTGGAACCTGTGAGTGAGGGTTGGAGCTGCCTCAGCCCCTGGCAAAGGGGGAGGATGGTGTGAAGGAAGGGGGGAGTGGTGTGGGGCATCCCTGCTATGGGGTAGCTGGGGGGGATCTTAGCCCACAGCCCCTCTTTCAGAGGGAGATTTGGGGGGAGAAAACACCCATTAGATTGGTGGTCATGTGCACACCAGAGTGTTACATCTTTTGCAGTGTGGTGGGGTCTGAGGAGCCTGCCAGCAATTATAACAGGCTTGCCTGGGGGGGAAAAAAAACCCAAAGTGTAATGTTCACAAGGGAGCAAGAGTGCAGGAGTGGTATAAACAGAATAAAAAAAGAGTTTTTTTCCTAAGATCCATCTTTGCTCAGGTGCTAAGTCCTCTAAAGCTGCTCTGGGAAGTGCCAAAGCTCTGTGGCTCTTTATAAAGGTGATTCCTGCTGAACTCAGAGTAACTCTGGGTTATGAGGGGCACCACCTGGGGATGGGCAATGTCCTGCCTGCTCTGTCTCAAGCACCTCAGAGTTTTAGAGGGGACAAGGGGTCCTAAGACAAGGACTTGCCTTGTGGAAAGGAAGCACAGACTCAACTTGAGGGTCAGTTCAGCAGGTTTTCAAAGTGAAATGAGGAGCAGAGCATCTTCCTGGGGGTTGCTGGCAATGCCCTCTGTGTTGCCCACCCTCCAGGAGCAGCTGTGGGTCTGCACTGACCCCTCTCCCTGTGTTTTATCCCCCAACAGCTGCTGGCCTTCCTGCAGGGGCTCTTCACCTTCTACCACCATGGCTACGAGCTGGCCAAGGACTTCAGTGATTTCAAGACAGAGCTGACAATCAGCATCCAAGCTGGGGGGGAGCCACATGCCCCTGGCACTGTGCCCATCACCATGACTGGCCCACAGAGATAGCTGGCACTTTAGATACACCTTAATGAAGTTTTATCCCCCTTTTTATTGTGTGCTGCCCCATTTCTGTGCTGTGACCGTGCCCAGATGTGTTTTCAGGGCTGTGGCACCTTGTCACTGCTAATTTCCCTTCCTCTTTTGTTTGAGGATTAATTTTTTTACCAAGGATTCAGGTTTGTTTCCTTCTTTTGGAACAACTTTTTGATAAAACTCATAATGTAAACAACTTAACAGCTGTCATAATGTTTCTCTTTAAGCTTAAACTCAGGTCCAGGAAGAAAACCTGTCCTGTGACTGTCCTATTTCCCACATGGCCCAGCTCTGGGGTCCCATCCCTCCCTGGCAGAAGAAAACACTTTAAGTCTATGCATGGGAGGAGACATCCCTGTTTTTAAATTGCAGACAAGGAATCGTTTTGAAGGAACAAGGTCAGAAGTTGAATCTTTGATGAAGAAGATGAAGGAGAATCCCCATGAGCACAAGAACATCAGCCCTTACACCATGGAGGGTTATCTCTATGTCCAGGAGAAACGTAGGTGCTGGGGCAGCACGGGGCAGTGTGGCAGGGACATGATGTGGGACATGAGGCTAATTCATGTCACAAAAACCCTGAGAGAGAGAGAGGGGACAGGTCACAAAATCTCAGAGAGAGAGAGAGGGGACAGGTCACAAAATCCCTGAGAGAGAGAGAGGGGACAGGTCACAAAATCCCTGAGAGAGAGAGAGTGGACAGGTCACAAAATCTCAGAGGAAAACGAATTTCTCA
>VZTY01028723.1:1598-20598 GCA_013400935.1 Turnix velox | reverse complement strand
GGGGGGGGGGTTGAAGAGTTGTCTTTGCCCCAGAAGTTGTGGTTCAGCCTTTCTCCCTGACTGCCCAAAGTGAGGGCTGCCTGGTGCTTAGTGTACAAGTTTCATGGTGTGCCTTCAGAAAGAGTGTTCCTTGTGAAAGATTTTGGGCTGTGAGGGTGAAAAGATAAGTCCTCAAGTCAGAGAGATGTGAATACAGATTTTTTTCAGACTGGTGTTGCCAGATCCCCCCCAGGTTTTAATGTGGTGGGTGCTGGTGAGGGGCACAAAAGCTGTTGGTTGTTCTCATCCTGAGCTGTTAGTGTTGCCTCTTCCCAGGGAGAAGATGAAGCTGTTACCCTCAAATCCTGCACGAGGAGGAAAACAGACTCCATTGAGAAGAGGTTTTGCTTCGATGTGGAAGCAGTTGATCGGTGAGTGCCTCACTGTCCCCACAGGATGTGCTGCCCTTATGTGAGGAAAGGGGATGCTCTTCCCTCCTTGGCTCCTCTGGGGAGTTCCTGGCTGGTTTCCATGTTTCTCTTCTCCTTTAAGTCATCCCTTTCTGTAGCTGGAAAGAGTTAGCCTGTGTGGAAGTGCTCCCAGCCAGGTGCTGTGGGTGTGCAGAGCGAGTTCCTGGCTTTACAAGGTGCTGGGTTTACTCAAGTCTCTCCAGCTTTAGTGGTGTTTTAGCACTTCTGCAGTCCCTGCTGAATGGCTGTGAGCACGGGGAGGATGCTCTGTGGGTGTTTTGGCAGAGAGATGGTGCCTCTTTCCAACCTTGGGTATGTGTTGGAATAACTTCAGCTTTTGTGCTGGAGAGTGGCTGCTGCCTGGTCACTGTGGATGAGCAATAACAGCACCTCCGGGCACTTCACAGCCACTTCTTTCTCTTGGGGCAGTAAAATCCTTTCTGATGAGATTTATCAGGGAGCAGCAGAACCAGATGTAGGTGTGGATTCAATCTCTAGCCCCTAGGAGTTGGGAGCCCCTTGTATCTAATTAGCATCACACGTGGCTGCCAGACATCAACAGGAAGAGCAGGCAGGGGCTGCTGCTGCGTGTGGTGTCACTGCTGGGGACCATCCTTCCTGCCTGTGGGAAGCTGACAGGGAGTCCAGACCTTGCTCTGAAGCCAGTGCCTTGTTTGTGCCCTCCTAGTTGTGTGTTTGCTCATGTCCCCACTGTTCTCCCCTCTGCTGGCTGCTGTGGGAGCTCGAGGGAAAACCCCAATGTGTCAGAACTCGAGGTGTTGGATAACATTGGAATATCCCACATTGGATAATGCTGGAAACCCCTTTGGTGCCTTTCCCTGCCCAGCCCAGCCCAGCTTAGGGTGCTGGATCTCTGCCTGCCTTGGCTGGGGGATGTGATAACCCTGGAGCTTCATCCCACTCTCTGGAGCTGTGCCTTCCTCCAGAAAGCTGCACCATTTCTGCTGATGGGAGGATTTTATTTTTTTTTCCTGTGCCCTGAGGCTATTTTTTTTTTCTAAATGTGAAAATCAAAATAAAAGTGGGTGGAGGAGCAGCCAGCCACCACAGTAGTTGTCTTCTGCTGCGTGTTGAGAGGTGGTTGAAGCTTCCCTTGATGTCAGGAGCCTGGCAGGCAAGGGGCCAGGAGCTCCTCCAGAGATCTGCTGCTGACTGTAAATAATGGCAGGGGAGAGGGTGGGGATGGGGAAACCTGAGAGACTGCTCATTGCACCCACAGCCCCTGCTGCCAGAAGTTTCCTCTGCTGAAGAGGACAGCCAGAGCAGGAGATGTGGAAGAAAAGCCTGGGTTTCACCCCAATAGACAGACAACTCTGAACAGTTTGGGTTTCACCCCAATAGACAAACAACTCTGCACAGTTTGGGTTTCACCCCAATAGACAAACAACTCTGCACAGTTTGGGTCTCACCCCAATAGATACACAACTCTGCACAGTTTTGGAATCAGAGTTTGTTATTAGTTGTCTAAAATAATGTCTGTTTCCAAAAGAGCTAAGATAAGAGGAGGAGGTGACAGGTTTTATGTCCCAAAGAGAGTGGTGTGCCCCATCTTCCCCTCCCTGGCTGAGCCTTGGGAGATCTGGGCACCATCAAGGCTTGGGGTGATGCTTTTATTGCCTGGAGAACGCCCTCACCCTTGCCTGACGTGTGTGTGTGTGTCGAGGAACTGTTTTCATGCCAGCCTGGGATTACTGGGGATTGTCAGGGTGTGGGTGCCACCCTGCTGCCATCCTGCCACAGCCTGGGGATGTGGGTGACCCAGTGACCTTGTGCAGAGGTGTCTGGTGGCAGCTGGAGGTGTTGGGGCACTGTGGGAAGTCATAGAATAGTTTGGGTTGGAAGGGACCTTAATAATCATCTTGTTCCAACCCCCCTGCCATAGGCAGAGAAGGAGAGAGCTTTGTGGCCATGCTGGGACAGGAGGATGATGACTTCTGAGATGTCTCTTACTCTTTCCTGCTGGGGCAGATCAGGTCTGGTGTAAGGACCCCCTCAATCCCTGGAGGTGTTTAAGGCCAGACTGGATGAGGCATTGAGCAACCTGGTGTAGTGGGAGGTGTCTCTGCCCATAGTAGGAACTAGATGATCATTAAGGTCCCTTCCAACCCAAACCATTCTATGACCCAAGCATGGGCAAGAACTTTACCCTCCTCCCAGACCCACTGACCTGAAATAATAGGGGTATCTCTGACCAGAGTCATGCTGGAGCTGTGTTATGTCTCTCCTGACAAAAGAGGAAGGCTGGTTGGTGTAAAGACCCTTTAGTTTTGGTCTGTGTTGGGTTTTTTTTGTGTTTTTTTTCTGTTGTTATGTCTACCAATAGGCAAGTTAGAAACTTGATGTCTTCTTCCCATGCAGGAAGTCTGGGTCTGATTAAGGCCAGCATCCCTGAGATGCTTCTCTGTCTGACACACTACTGGCTTGTGACTTGCAGCAGTTTTTCCCCCTTTTCTTTTCCATTCTCAGCCTCCTAGTGAAGGTGAAAGTTGCAAGAAACATCCAGTGAGATTGGAGTGTCCTGTGAGGGAGAGGTGCAGGTGATGAGGGGTCACTGAGCCAGGGTAGGAGAAGAGGGTAATGCTGAGGAACCCATGTGTTTGTGGTGCTCAGAGGGAAGGGTAAATCATGCCACTGGAGCAGAGTGTGCTCCTGCTGAAGGCTGACACTGTCCTCCCAAAGCTCAGCTGGGGGACAAGTGGATTCAGAGAGTGGGAGGGTTTTTCTGTGCTCATCACTGGCTTCTGTGGTTGGGTTGTCCCTTCCAGAAGTACCTGTGGAGTGAGAACATGCTGGGTTACCTCTGTGCCTTCCTCAGCAGGGGCATTGCTGTGCTGCTGGGGATGGTGTGAGATGTTCTCCTGGAGTGTATTTAGTCAGTTTGGTGCCATCGGACGCTGTGAGATGCTCTCCTGGACTGTATTTGTTCAGCTTGGTGGCATGGGGATACTGTGAGATGCTCTCCTGGACTGTATTTGTTCAGCTTGGTGGCATGGGGATACTGTGAGATGCTCTCCTGGACTGTATTTGTTCAGCTTGGTGGCATGGGGATACTGTGAGATGCTCTCCTGGACTGTATTTGTTCAGCTTGGTGGCATGGGGATACTGTGAGATGCTCTCCTGGACTGTATTTGTTCAGCTTGGTGGCATGGGGATACTGTGAGATGCTCTCCTGGAGTGTATTTAGTCAGTTTGGTGCCATGGGGATAGTGTGAGGTGCTCTCCTGGACTGTATTTGGTCAGTTTGGTGCCATGGAGATGGTTTGAGATGTCCTCTTGGAGTGTATTTGGTCAGTTTGGTGCCATGGGAATGCTGGGAGATGTTCTCCTGGAGTGTATTTGGTCAATCAGGTGCCACAGGGATGGTGTGAGGTGCTCTCCCTGAGTGTATTTGGTCAGCTTGGTGCCATGAGGATGCTGGGAGATGTTCTCCTGGACTATATTTGGTCAGCTTGGTGCCATGGGGATGCTGGGAGATGTTCTCCTGGAGTGTATTTAGTCAGTTTGGTGCCATGGAGATGGTGTGAGATGTTCTCCTGGTGTGTGTTTGGTCAGTTTGGTGCCACCAAGATGGCATAAGATGCCCTCCTGGAGTGTATTTGGTCAGTTTGGTGCCATGGGGATGGTGTGAGGTGCTCTCCTGGAGTGTATTTGGTCAGCTTGCCAAGTTTTCTGCTGTGTTTTATTCTGCCCTGACAAGTTGTGCCCGTGTTACTCATGGGGTGAGGAGGATGGAGCAGTGCCTGCAGGGCTCAGGACTGGGGTTATCCTAAAGCTGGTGGTTTAAAGCATTTATTAATTAGGGTTTGCTCATGCATGAAACCCTGTACAAACAGCCACACGTGCCTCCAAATAGAAATGAGGAAATTTCACTTTCTACCCAAGCATTTTTATCTCCCATCACCGTGAAACTCGTGCAGCTCTTGGAGCTCAGTCCCCACCAGTTCACCGGGAGCAGGAGGATGCAGGATCAGCCCAGGTTTGGTGGTGATGGGGACACAGGAGCAGGGGGACCAGGCTGGAGCTCCCGCACCAGTTGACAGCCTGGAGGTGGCAGCCTCGGCTGATTCTTCCCTGTTCTGTTCCTGGGCAGAGAAATGGGCTCCTTTCAGCGGTGCATTTTGGGAAAGTGCTCTGTGTGCAACAGGGGCTGCAGTCACCCAGCTCCTGGACAAGCTGCTCTTTGCTAGAGGAGGGGAAAAATTATCTTTTTTCTCCTGTAAAGATGATTCATGGCTAAAGAGCTGAGCATCTTGAACCTCATCTGTTGTTACAGCTTTGCTTCTTCCTCTTCTCTGATAAGGAGACACTGAAGTTCTTGATACTGATGGAGAAGCTGTGATAGAGGTTGGGGGAATCCCTGATGCTGGGTTTGCAAACTGTTTGCACACTGTGAGGAGTGTTTTACTGCTTTGTTACAGCAGAATTAGCCCCAGAATGGTGTTGTGGTGTCTGGCTGAAGCACATTCCCAGCCTGATGGATGGTGTCTTTTGCTGTCACTGCTTGGGTTTGGGTTGGTTTTTTTTTTTAAACTAATTTGTAGTCTCTGTGCATTAAATCAGTTTAGTAAACAAGGTGAAGAGGGATGGCAGCCAGGCTCACAAAATGAGCCCGAGGAGGAGGAGTGTCTCCTTTGGCTGGTGATGAAGGCTGTCTAATTCAGGATAATGTAGGTCACTGCTCTGGACCAGAAGCAAGGAGCTTCCCATAGCTCTGGGGTGGATGGGGAGAGGGAGACATTCAGAATTGGGGGGGACTTTGTTCTCTCAGCCTCCATGAAGGCAAAGAGCTCAGCACGTGATGCCCTTCCCCTGGACCACTGCCCGTGTGCCCCACAGTGGCTGGCACTGCACTGTCTGATGGTTGGCACTGGGATGGGTGAGCTGTGGGGTTTCTGCCACCTTGTCCCCAAGCAGATGGTGCTCAGTGGGGTTGGCCTTGCCCTGGTATGTGCTCCCCAGCTGGGTGTATTTCTGAGTGTCACCCAGCCTGTGGCAGGGCACGCTCCCCAGTGCCACCCCGGTGCTGCTGGTGTTCCCCGTGGCTCTCGCCAGGGCTTTGGACAGCACGTGCCAGACAACTTGTACTTGTTCCTCTCCTGGTGTCTCCTTTCCAGTGACCTTTCAAACAAAGCCATGGCGGGGTTTTCACAGGCAGCAGACAGAGCTCCTTCCCCCCCCTCAGCAGCCACAGGGACCCACACTATTCCCTGCCAGAACGTGCTGGTGGTTGTTCCGACGGTGCTTTAAGCTTTACATGGACAAGTGAGACTTTTTTTTCAACAGTCTTACCTTTATTTGCATCTTCTCTTTTTTTGGTTGCTGGTGCCAGGACCAGCACTCTGTGACCACAGATTCTGGGGGTGCCAGCAGCACGTGGGGATGCTGCCCTGCTCAGACTGGGGTGACAAACACCTCCCTGTGCCTGACCCCACTGCAGACCCTGTTATTAATCCTCTCTGATGTTTTTTCATTCAACAGTTTAGATTGTCTCGGGGTGATAAAGCTGCTGCAGGAGTTGAAAGTTCTTATCTGCTGCCATTGCCTTTGTTATTGGTTTGTTTCTCTGGGAGGAGAAGCAGCCTCCTTGTCTCCCCTTGCCCCTGACACCCGGCTGTTTGCTCACAAAGGCTGAGATATTGAGAGAATTCAAATTTCCTGTGTGGTCTCATATGGAAATCTCTCTTTAGCTGTTAGCTTGCAGCATATTGTAGATAAACTTTGTTGTCAACTGTTTATTGTCTTCTACTCTGCTCTCACACATCCACATCCACATCCAGCTCCTGCTGATGGCAAGAAAGTATTTTAGGGATCAGATCCAGGAGACTCCTTGAGCTGCTGTCCCCACACCACCATCTCAGGGCTGGGCAGGAGGCTCCTCCAGCATGTGTCTGTGTCACATCGGGCTTTGGGAGCAAAGATTTAGGTGAGATATTGGTGAGAAACCCTTTGCTGTGAGGTGTGGGGGTGCCCTTGAGAAGCTGTGGCTGCCCCAGCCCTGGAGGGTTCAAAGCCAGGTTGGATGGGGCTTGGAGCAACCTGTGCTGGTGGAAGGTCCTTGCCCAGGGCAGGGGGTGCCACTGGGTGGGCTTTGAGGTCCCTTCCCACCCAAACTATTTCATGGTTCTACGAGGAGCTGCCCAGTAGCAAAACCAAGCTGTGCTCCAACATTCAGGATCAGTTGTGTGGTAGCTGAGAAAGCAAAGATGAGGACTTCTTGTTTGCCTTTTAGGGAAGGAAGTTGGAGAAGGGCTTCCTCCACCTCAGGCTCTCCACTGAGCCATTGAGATACCCCTAATCTGAGGAGCACACTTCTGGAGACGTTGGATGTTGAAGGGAGCCCAGTGTTAGCAAGGCTGGGGATGGTGGTGTCAGCAGGAGGATGGAGTTTGAACTCCAACCACCCTACCTGGCTGTGAAGCATGTGGTGCTCCCCTGGCACACCCCAAATAAACAATGGAAGGGGTGTGAGGAGCTCGTGGGGCACCTTTGAAAAGCAGCAGCCGGGAGACGGCGGGTGCCTTGGCAGAGAAGGAGGCAGTGGGAGGAAATGCAGAGTTATCTGCAATGTAAATAGGCTTTTAATTCAGTTTCACGGGCCCCGCCCCTCACCCTGTTAAATAACTCTGGCTTTGAAGTGAAGCCCCAGGAGCTCTTATCTGCTCAAGGGCAGAACAAACATTTTCATGTTATCACCTCTGTGCCCTGCACACCAGGGAACCTGGCACGCCAGATACCAGGGACCTCGGGGCTCTGCTGCTGAGTCCAGGTCAAGTCTGAGGCAGATGAACCTTTTAAATGTCTTTGTTTTCCAGTATTTCCCTTCCCAGTGTCTCCCTAGTTGGGCTAGAGCTCTTCCAGGGCTTTCTGCTTGGGATAGAATCATGGAATAGTTTGGGTTGGAAGGGACCTTCAGGATCATCGAGTTCCAACCCCCCTGCCATGGGCAGGGACACCTCCCACCCGACCAGGTTGCTCAATGCCTCATCCAGCCTGGCCTTGAACACCTCCAGGGAGGGGATGGCTGTGCCCTCAGCAGGTGCTTGCCCTGATTTCATTCATACTTTAGCTCTGGCTCAAAGGGATGCCCCAAGGATGCTTCTCCTTCTGCCATGGGGGTGGCTTTGCTGCCAGCCCATTGCCAGGATCCTTTCTTGGGTGGCTTTGTCTCTGCGCCACGAGCAGCTTTGTGCAATGTTCTGAAAATATTTGGCGTTGGGTGTTTGAAGGTTTTACTCTGTCAAGTGGGGCGATGGTTAAGTGGTTTCCTCTTCCTTTGGAAATGAATAAACTTCCAAACCACTAAGCTGGTGAGTATTGACTGACTCACCAATGGGATTAGCGGCGATCAAATGCATTATGTCTGGTTTACTTGGACCTGGTTGACTTGTTGCAAGGCTGAATGTGGGGTTTCTGCTGGTGACACAGAGCTGCTGCCTCTGTGTGTGCTGAAAGCCAGCTGTTGGGTTGGTTGGGTGGATGAATCCTTTGTGTCTTGCCCACACGTACCACAGGAGTGACAGAAGATTGGCCAAACTCTCCGCTGTGGGAACCTCTGCTCATGTTTTTTTTTTTTTTTCCTAAGGAAGGATCAAACTCTTATCAACAACAAAAGAGGTTTGCAGGGTGTTGTTGGAGCTCACGTTCTGATGAATCACTTTTGGGAAGTGCAAGTTAGAAATTACTCTCCTTCTCAGACCTTATCAGTTCTTGAGAACTCAGTACCCAGAGGAGCTACGTGCTGTGCTGAGGAGCTCCTGAGGTTAAATCTCTCTCTCCTTTTGCTGGGGTGCCCCATGGATGGAGGTCTTGGCTCTTCACTGCCCTTCTTTGGCACTGCCATCCTGCAGATCATCTGTGAATGGACCTCCTAATATTTGCTGTACTACTAAACTAAAAGATTTATTTGTTAATATTTCACAGTATTGTCTTTGAGGGCAGACACCCACAAAATGCTTGTTTTAAATGGAAAAGGAGAGCAGACAGACAAAACACAAGGAGATGAGGAAGGAGTGTGTGGCTTTCTGAGGATAGGCTGAAGGAGTTGGGGTTGTTGATCCTGGAGAAGAGAAGGCTCAGGGGGCACCTCATAGTAGCTTCTCAATACCTCAAGAGGGCTACAGAAAGGCTGGGGTAGGACTTTTTAATAGGATATGTGATGGCAAGACTAGGGGTAATGGATGCAAATTGAAGGAGGGGAGATTTAGGCTGAAGGAGATAGGAAGAAGCTCTTTGCTATGAGAGGGGTGAGACACTGGAAGAGGTTGCCCAGAGAGGCTGTGGATGCCCCCTCAATCCCTGGAGGTGTTTAAGGCCAGGCTGGATGAGGCATTGAGCAACCTGGTGTAGTGGGAGGTGTCCCTGCCCATGGCAGGGGGGTTGGAACTAGATGATTTTGAAGTTCCCTTCCAACTCAAACCATTCTGTGATTTCAATTCCTACGTATTTCCATCAACAGAAATAGGCTCCTCTCTCTTTCTTAATTCACAATCCTATTAGTGACAGAAGCAGGAAAACCTTGTGAGCTAAAATCCTTTATCAGGATAACTATGAGAAGTTTTAAATTATATGTTTATGTGATGAGTTTTATGCAGAAGACCAAATGAAGGTCTGACAAAGCCTCTCCTTTGCCAAACATGAGATGAAGTGAACTCCCTGTGGATGGGGAGAGCTGCACTGGAAATTCACTGATTCTGATCTTGATGAAAACAGGGGCAAAGCAGCAGGTACCCCACAGCAGACAGGTCCATCAACACTGGGGCAGAGCTTGTGTCATGAAAGAGTGACTTTTGCTGGGTCACTTCCTAGGAGTAGGTGGAAAAGCTTTGCTGCTTCTCATACCAGTACAAGAAAGCTGGGGAGGGACTGTTTGCCAGGGTGTGTAGCAATAGGACAAGGGGCAGTGGTTTTAAATTAGACCAGGGCAGGTTTAGATTAGATATTAGGAGGACCTTCTTCACCATGAGGGTGGTGAGACACTGGAACAGGTTGCCCAGAGAGGTGGTGGAGCCCCCATCCTTGACATTCAAGGCCAGGCTTGATGAGGCTCTGAGCAACCTGATCTAGTTAAAAGATGTCCCTGCTCACTGTGGGGGGGTTGGACTAGATAACTTTTGAAGATTCCTTCCAACTCAGTGCACTCTATAGTTCTCTGCTGTCCCTTTTTGATGGATGAAAGGCCAGGAGCATTGCTGAAGGGTGCCACCAACCACCCTGAGCACACTGAGTCCATGCCTGTGTCTCCCCCATTGCCAGGGCTTCTGTCTGCTCCTGTCCCTGAAGAGATAGCCACCACACTCTGCTAAATTCCCAGGAGGGTGGGGAGCCAGTGGAAGAGGTTACCCGAGGTGGTGGAGGATCCATGATTCCTGGAGACAACCAAGGCCAGGCTTGCTGAGGCTCTGAGCAACCTCATCTAGTGCAGGTTGTCCCTGTCACTGCAGGGGGTGGTACTTGATGGCTTTGGAAGGGTTCCATGAATGCCTCTGAAAATAGGCTGGGAGGGGAACAGAATCATGAGAGACCAAACAGAGTAGATCTTGGCCATCTCCCTGAGGGCAGGAGGAGGTTTGGTGGGAGCAGGATGCGAGCTTCCCTTTGGAAGGTGGACACAAAGGCTGGGGAGGTGCAGGGCAATCTGGGCTTTTTGTGTCTGACCTGCTGGCTGTGAGATGGGCTTGGGCTGCTAGGGATGGAGGGGAGCACCATGATGGCTTTCACCCTCTACACCATGTTCCTCCTTGTGCAAACACACCTGGAGTTGTGCAAATACTCTGTTAAATCACTGTGACCTTGGTGGTTGTGCTTATCAGAGCTGGGTAATTCAGTTTTGACTTCCATGATGGAAAGGACAGTCCAGGAGTGGCTTCTGGAACCACTGAGGAGTGGTGGAGGTGGTGTTTGCCCTATAACCAGGGATGGGTCATTGTTGTCCCCCCTTCCCTGTGCTGTGTGTGCAGGCACTAGGACTCTTCTTGCTCTCTGTCTCTGGTCATCAGGGACATCCCTTGGAGAGCTGAGGCTGGTCTCAGCCCCATGCTACTGGGGCAGGGTGAGAAGAAAGTTGTGTTGAACATACAATCATAGGATGGTTTGGGTTGGAAAGGACCTTAAAGATCATCCAGTTCCAACCCCCCTGTCATGGGCAGGGACACCTCTCACTACAACAGTGCCTCATCCAGCCTGGCTTTAAACACTTCCAGGGATTGAGGGGGGGCATCCACAACCTCTCTGGGCAACCTCTCCCAGTCTCTCACCACCCTCCCAGCAAAGAACTCCTTCCTTCTCTCCAGCCTAAATCTCTCCAAACTTCCAATTTGCATCCATTATTTCTAGTCCTACCATCAAATATCCTATTCAAAAGTCCTCCTCCTGCCTTTCTGTAGCCCCCTTCAGGTACTGAAAAGTCACTGTGAGGTCCACCCTGAGCCTTCTCTTCTCCAGGCTGAACAACTCCAGCTCCTTCAGCCTATCCTCATGTTTCAAAAATGTACAGAAATGATTTTTAAAAATTATTTTTAAAAAAACCCAAAACATTGCCTTTTTATGTCTGCACTGTTCAAAAATAAGAGTTATAAAGCTGTCAGACTGTTAGAACCCCTTTCCTGCCTCCAACCCCAATTCCTCTACACCAAATAAACCAAAACCTCCACTACACACCCTCTTACTGATTTGTTGCACCTGCAACTTAGACTCTGGGAATTTTCATTATTGAAAGAGACTTAACCACATGGTTTTGGTTTACTATTTACAATCTGTTTTCCATCCTGCCCCCTTTTAACTCATGGCATCCCCTTTTTCCTCCACAGGCCCGGGGTGATCACCATGCAGGCACTGTCTGAGGAGGACCGCAGGCTGTGGATGGAGGCCATGGACGGGCGGGAGCCGGTAAGCACAAATATTAGCAAAAAAAAAAACGAACCAAAAAAAAAGCATTAAGCATTGGGGAAAACTGTGGAGAGCTTTCCATAGCCTGGAGCAGATTGTTTGCTGTGGAGCAGGCTGTCACACAGCTCCTGCCAGAGCCATATCTGTGGGGCAGCTCCTGCCAAGGGAATGGTTTTAATCTCTTGGTTAAATATTTGAGGTGATGGTGTCTCTCCCCTGCATGAGCTACTGGGAGGTGTGGTGGGGAGGAGGAGGAGGAGAGTAGGGGCAGGCTCAGCCAGCACAAACACTGCACTGCTGAAAGGAATAGAAAAACAGCAGTGGAAAAAAATGCACTGGGGATTTCTAGGGTTTTTTAAGTGTTCCTGGACCTCGCAGGGAGCTGCTGATGAAGTGTGAGTGGAGGATCGTGGCCCCTCTTCCCCCTCCTCACGCCTGTGTTTGCTCCTGCTGTGCCAGAGCTGTGCAGGTTTCTTGCCCCCTGGAAGGCATTATGGAGGTTTTGAAAAACTCATTATTCATGATTTTTAAATTTTTTTAATGTGTACGTGACCTTGAGTGTTGTGTTAGAAGGGATTTGGCTGGCTCTGAATGGGTTCCCCTGGATGTGGCAGTGTAAGTTGGGGCTGAGCTGTTAGACAGCAGTGGAGGGGAAAGGGACCTGGAGGTCCTGGTGGGCAGCAGGGTGACCATGAGCTAGAAATGTGTCCTGTGGCCATGAAGGCCAATGGTATCCTGGGGTGTGTTAGAAGGGTTAGAAGAGAGGTTCTTTTCCCCCTCTGCACTGCCCTGGTGAGACCACATCTGGGATATTGAGTCCACTTGTGGGGCCTTCACTCAGTTGAAGAAGGACAGGGAACTGCTGGAGAAAGCCCAGCACAGAGACACAGAAGGTCCCTTCCAACCCAAACTATTTATGATTCTCTGATAAGATGTGCATTCTTGCCCCTTGCTCAAATGTTGCCTTGTCCTTCATCCTGCTCCCTTCTTTCCCACTCCTCACCTTCCCTTGGAGCTCTTATTACAAGGACGCAGTCACCTTCATGACCACAGCCCTCCACTTGGACCTTAGAATGGTTTGGGTTGGAATTGACCCTAAAGATCATCTAGTTCCAACCCCCCTTCCATCAGCAGGGACATGCTTGACCTGTTGATGCTGGGTTTTGGCACAACAACTTGGGCTTGTGTTGCAGGAGATCAGGCAGAGATTTGACGTGTTTGTGAAGGTGCTGTGGAGTAAGAAGGGCAGGACTGCCTGGATTATCCTGTTTGGGAATCTGGTTGGGTGAACTCCTTCAAAACCAGCCAGGTCTTTGCTCTGCTGCCTGCGTGTTCCCCTGCTCCCCTATCGTGTCCATCAGTTCGGGGGGAGCTGGTTCATCCAGTACATCCAGGGCTGCTGCTCCACGCTCCTACAACTCCTCCTGCCACCCCACAGCTGATGGGGCTCAAAGCCAGCCTTCCAGGTGTGGTGTGGGAGCCATGGGAATGAAGCCTGTAGGGAAATGGATCCCAGAGCATTTTACTGACAAAGACAGTGGGTGTTGACAGACAAGGCAGCTCCTTGTCCTCACTTATCGCCCTGATTCCTTCAGAAATGGGGCTGTTGATCTGTTTGGGTTCTCGTCTTGCAACACCAGGGTGTGGGGTGTTACCTGCTCCACAGAGATTTCCTTGAGCGAGGGACAAGGGATTTAACCTTTGGACTCCTAAAAATATCCATTCTGCACCTCTGACTGTATCTGGACTCCTAGAAATACCCATTCTATGCTTCTGACTGTATCTGGCCAACTAGAAATACCCATTCTATGCCTCTGAGTGTGTTTGGACTCCTAGAAATACCCATTCTATGCTTCTGACTGTATTTGGAATCTTAGAAGTACATATTCTATGCCTCTGACTGTATCTGGTCTCCTAGAAATACCCATTCTATGCCTCTGAGTGTCTTTGGACTCTAGAAATACCCATTCTATGCTTCTGTCTGTATTTCTGTAACCAAAAAATAACCCTACTGGAAGGAATGTCTGTTTTTTTCTCCTTTGATTGGGATATTGAGTGTGGGAAAGAGTGACACGGCAGGGACATCCACCCCATGTGCAAATCCAGGCTGTGGAGAGATTGGGGTGGACTGGAGTTAATTTCTTGCCTGTAATTAAAAAAAAAACAAACCCAAATGTTGTATTACATTTTAGTCAGATCTAAACAAGGAATGTGGGCTGCATCAGCCAAGACGTTTGTCACAACTTGAAGAGATTTATGATCCACCTCCCAGTCAAAGCTGTCTCCAGAGAGCTGTCACCACTCTCTTACCCCTGGTTACTCATTCAACTGAAAACCCCACGTTGACTTTGGGGTCTCTTTTGATGTTACAGAGGTTGGAAATAGCAAAAAAACCTAACTCGTTGAGAGAGGATTGTGTTGTTTTTGTTAAGGGATAATTTTCTATGTTTTTTTCTCCTCTGGTGATGTGGTTTGAGCATGTGTGAGGTGGGGGGATTCTGAGACTTCACCAAAACCTGAGTGAGGAGTAGAGGCTCCCATCTTTGTGGGGCTGCAGGACAGGGAGAGGCACAAATGGGGCTGTTTGCTTTGTGGTTGAAGAACTCAACATGATAAGGGTTTCGTTAAGGTTTGGGGTTTGGCTGTCAGAGAGTCACTGCTGTCAGCACCTCCTGCCCTCACCTGCCAGCAGGTCAGGGATCTTAGAAATCATTCACCCAGCAGCCAGGGCAGACTGGTGTGTACTGGGCTGGAAGCATCTGGGACAGGAAAACCTTTCTCCAGGAAAGTGAACCTCCCAGTGTAAGGGTAGGTAGAGGGTTAAGGGTGTGAGACATGTTAGATCATATCCCCGTTGAGCTGTGTTAATCCCTTGTCTGCAGCCCTGAGTGCTGATGGAGAAGTTGGTGTTAAACGGCTGGGATCCTGACAGAGGGAGGGAGGCAGGGATGGGGGCTGGGCAGAGCTGTCCTGGCACTTGCCACGTTTGGTTTGGTTTTCTTTTTGGTTCTTTAAAGCAAGACAAGTCTCTAAAAACAGGAGTTGAGGTGAGCACTGGTGGTGTCAGTAGGGCCAGCAGTCAGTCTGAGCCCTTGCAGGGGAGGAGGGAGGACTCTGCAATGGAAACCTATCAGTGGTGCTTTCTTCTTTCCTTCTGTTCCCCTTACCCCTCTCTGCAGTTCTTTTGCAAACCTACAGGTCATGTTAAAGCAAGAAGGAAGTACAAACTGCCCCATGTGCTTTGGGAGGGTGGAGGCTGTTGGGACAGGGACTGCTGGGGTTTGTCCTGGCACCTCCTGGGGGTCTGACCTATTATAGAATCATAAAATGGTCTGGGCTGGAAGGGACCCTAATGATCATCTAGTTCCTACTCCTCTGTCATGGGCAGGGACACCTACTACACCAGGTTGCTCAAAGTCTGGCCTTAAACACCTCCAGGGATTGAGGGGGCATCCACAACCTCTCTGGGCAACCTCTTCCAGTGCTTCTCCACCCTCACAGGAAAGAAATTCTTTCTTTTCTCCAGCCTCAATCTCCCCTCTTCCAATTTACATCCATTATTCCTAGTCTTTCCATTAAATATTCTATTAAAAATTCCTCCCACAGCCTTTCTGTAGCCCCCTTTTAGGTATTGAGAAGCTGCTCTGAGGTTCCCCCCCTTCTTCTCTTGGCACTTGTGTGGCTTAGTCTTTGAGTGATTAAGCTCCATTCTCTGGAAGGCAAATAAGGTCTCTGTAGGGTGATTTGAGGACCTGACCTCTCTGGTGTCTGGAAACCATCCCACCCACCCAGGGCTGGTTGTGTCTGCTCCTCTGTGCCAGGATGCTGAGCTTTGTGGCCACCAGGCTGGGTGAAGCTGGGGGTTATGGAGGACAGTTGGGTGGTGGCTGTGGTGCCTGGGTTTCATGCTGGGAGCTGAGATGCCAAATTCACCTTCCCAGTCCAGGGCTGGGTCTGGCTGGAGACGTGATGCTGTTTGTCAGTGGTGGGAACTAAAGAGTGGTTATGGCTGAATTAATGGGAACCCCCAGGGCAAGATCTGCATTTTTGAGATATTATGGAGACACTTAAACTCTTTCACACCCCTCCCTGGGATCTGAAGGTCTACAGACACCAGCAGCCCTTTGTGAGAATGTTCTTCTGCTGAGATGTGCTGCTCCTTTGCTTGGGCAAGGACCTCCCTGTGCCTACTCCTGGCTGCCACTTCAGCTGCAAACTTTTTCCTTCTTGTCTTTAATTTCTTTTCCTCTGTTGGAACCCAAAACAAACCCTTTCCCAGCCTTCAGTCAGGACCTGGCTCCTACTGATAGGTGATGGCTTGGAGTTTCTTGTGGGTTGGTTGTTTATTATCCTTATCAAATTAGGCACCAGGTGGGCTCCATGTGTCTTGTGAAGCTGCAGAGTCATCCAGAGCCTTCCCTTGGTGGAGATGGGTCTAATACTGCCCAGTTCTTTGGGGTGCTGAGGGCTCTTGCAGCCACCAGGAGCTCAGGACCATCACATGGCTCATGGTGGCTGTGAAGGGTTGGATTTTCTTTCTACTGCTGGCCGCGACTCAGCTCAGCAAAGCCTGACTCCTCTGTGGCTCTGTGGGCCACCCTTACTTTGGTTGGAGGCCATCCTGACCTTGGTTGGTGGCCATCCTGGTGCTGATTGACCTGCTGAGGTTGTACCTCGGGAGGTACAGAGAGGTTTGATGCCCTCTCTGTGTGGGGAGGAGGGGATTGTCCCCATCAGCGTGGCTCTGTGGGCAGCACAAGATGGAGCAGGGTGGTGTGGGGAGAACCCCTGCAGCCACTCTCCACTAGATGGCAAGCTGAGACCAGCCCGCTCATTGCACTTGTGTCTCAGCAGGGACCAGGACTGCAGCCCCCCATGTCCCCAGAGCTATTTGGGGTGTTGGAGGGTGCCCTGATCAGTGTGGGTTTGGGGGACTTCAGTGACCCTACATCCCAGCTGCCTATGCTTGCAGTCCTCTTAGTGCTCCACAGCCTGAGGAAAGCAATGATGTCCCAGTTTTGTCTCCAAAACTAGAGCCACTTCCCTTTTCTGTTCCTCTGCCTTCCTTCTCCTGCTGCCAGGTGGGATGAGGTCCACCACTGATTCTGGAGCTGCCATGGTGGAGGTGCTGGAGTGAGATGAAGTCTACTGGTGATTCTGGAGCTTCCATGGTGGAGGAGCTGAGGTGGGATGAGGTCCACCGGTGCTTCTGGAGCTGCCATAGTGGAGATGCTAGCATGGGATGAGGTCCACCAGTGCTTCTGGAGCTTCCATAGTGGAGGTGCTAGCATGGGATGAGGTCCACCAGTGCTTCTGGAGCTACCACTGTGGAGGTTCTGGGGTGGGATGAGGTCCACCAGTGCTTCTAGAGCTGCCATGGTGGAGGTTCTAGAGTGGGATGAGGTCCACCAGTGCTTCTGGAGCTGTCATGGTGGAGGTGCTGGTCGTGGGCAGTGCTCTCCATCTGGCAGCAGCACAGTGGTGATGCTGGAGCTGGAAATGTCGTGTTGTGCTTTTTGTAGCAAAAGCCCAGGGTGACAAGAAAGCCCAGCCTCACATTCCTGTCCAAGGGCAGCTCCCTCCTCAGTGATTGCTTCTGGGAATTCTTTCTGAAAATTGTTTTTCATTTTCCTTGTCTAATTATACCAAATGGCAAGAGATTAATTTCCCAGTGGAAATGATGTCTTTTGAACTCAGTCCAGCTCTTTCAACCTCGGCATTCCTCTCCCTTTGCCTCATTCACAAAATAAATGAACCTGAAGTTCTGCAGCCCCCAGTGGCTCTGCTGGGATGGGGGACACCCACTGGTGCTCCCCAACATGTTCCCCCTATTCTGGGGCTCCCTGGGACCCACACTTCTGCTTGGTTGGTTTAATTAATTTCATCTTCCACTCCTCCTGGGTCACTTCTGTATTGATTTTGCTGCCATTCTGCTTCCCTCTGGAGCAAAGTGGTGCCAGTGGAGCTTGAAAACCCCTCTTTGATGGAGACCAGATATATGGGTGCAGGGTGTTGTGGTGTTTGCAGTCAGGAGATGTGCTCTCAGGGCTTTGGTCACCATCTGTCTCTTCATAGAATAGTTTGGGTAGAAAACCCCAGTTCCTTGAGGATAGTCAAAGAGCTTTTTCCTTTTGGTTATAATAGCATGGTTTGGGTTGGAAGGGACCTTCAAGATCATCTAGTTCCAACCCCCCTGCCATGGGCAGGGTCACCTCCCACCACACCAGGTTGCTCAATGCCTCATCCAGCCTGGCCCTAAACACCTCCAGGGATTGAGGGGGCATCCACAGCCTCTCTGGGCAACCTCTTCCAGTGTCTCACCACCCTCACAACAAATAACTTCTTTTTTATATCAATTTATTCCCTCCCAGCCTTCTCCATGCTGATCTTTTCATCTCCCTCCATCCCCCAGACATGCGTTCCTGTGGGTTTTCCAGAGAAAGATGGTTTTCTTGTCTGTGCTTTATCTTGGAAGTTATTTTCATGGCCTTCATCCTGTCTGGGTTTGTTTGCTGATGGCAGACTGCTTTCTGTTCTGTTTTCCATGACCTGACTGTGTTTCAGTTGCTCCTTCTTCATCTCCCTGTCTCTCCATCTTTGCTGAACAGGACGTTTTCCCCCCCCACTCTGCCCCATCTCCAAGTTTGCTTCTTTTTTTCCCCTCTAATCTGCTCCCTGGCCCAGACAAGCCAGTAAACTTCCCTTGAACTCTTTCTGTGGTCTTCCTTGTGCCATGCAGAACCTGGAAGCATGTGAAATACCTCCTGGAGCAGCACTTTTCTCAGTGGATCCATCACTTCTGTCACCCATGGGTGCAGTGAGGGCAAGTCCCACTCCCTGCCCCTGCTGTGTCCCAAATCTTGCCAAATTTATTGTCTCCATTCTGGGGCAGGGTGGTGAATGAACATCCCCATTATTATTCCTGGTCTGGTGGAAGGTGTCCCTGCCTGTGCCTGGAAGGAGGAACTACATGACTGAGCAACCTCATCTAGTGGGTGGTGTCCCTGCTCATGGCAGATGATCTTTAAGGTCCCTTCCAACTCAAATTATTCTATGATTCTGTGATTTTTTTTTTTAAAGGAATCTTCCCACTCTAATGATTCTGTGATAATTTGTCATGCTCTGTTAGTTTTTTTTATCCTTATCTCTCTTCCCTTCTTCTCCCTTTCCTTAGACTTTATTTTATGGCTGTAGCAGCAGTGACTTTGCAGTGAGTTTATAAGCTTTTATTTTGCTTCTAAAGTGCTTAAACCAGTGAGGTCCTACCTAAGCTTTGAGTTCTGGCTTCTATTTATGGTTCCACAGAGCTAGTGCAGGGGTTGGTGGGTCACCTGCCTCAGGCTGGCTGCTTTCTCCTGTTGGGATCATAAAGAGAAAAATACCCCAAGAAGCATGGGAGAGATGCTCCTGGAGAGTGGTGGGTATGTGCTGGGGGTGAGAGGTTTCCTAGGGAGGCCATGAGCCTGGAGGGGTTTCAGCTCATGTCTGGAAGGGGTAAATGTGGCTGCAGTTTTGGAGAGGGGGCAGTGAGACCACTGGCAGGGTGGCAAAGGGACACTGGGAGCTGCATCACAGGACTGCTCTGAGAAACCTCTGCAACCACCTGGGGCTGGTGGAGGTCTCTCTCCAGGGGTGCAGAGGGCAGG
>VZTY01028717.1:1022-12557 GCA_013400935.1 Turnix velox | reverse complement strand
AGGGTCCTGTGTTGAGAGCCAAAGGCTTGTCAAGGATCTGCCCCTCAGCTCTGCCCTGTCTTTTGGGGTTAGTCCTACAGAACTGATTTCCTTGGTGTAGCTTATCTCACCTGCTGAAGAAGAATAATTATCTTCTGTGCAGGTTGGGTTAATAAGTTTCTTCTCATATCTTTGAGGGAGTGACCCAGCAGCATGAGTGAATGTGTATGGGCATCATCTGGCAGCTGATCTTGGTCTGTGTTCTTCCTAGATGTCCCTGAATGTGCCACAGTCAGAGAGCAGTGGCACCAATGAAAGTCACTTCCAAAGACATAAGATTGAAGTTCTTATAATTACAAATTCATAGTTTGAGCATGTGATCTTAAAGTTTGCGAAAGTTGAGGGTGGACTGAGCAGTCAACAGAACCCACGTTTGAAGTTTTTTGAGTACCAGCTGGAATCTCTGGCACAAACAGTAGTTCCAAACCCTGAGGTTTCTGGCTATAGGTCAGTGGTTTAAGAAAGAAAAGATAAATTAAAAATTGTGGAACTCTGTTTTGGAGAATACTTTCATTTTGATGGGATAAAGTAGTGAGTAGTATCTCTGGTTAAAATACATGCATATCTCTAAAAATAAAGCCTGTAGCTTTATGAACAATGACTTTTTGGCTTGAGGTGTCTCTGGTCATGTCAGCTTTCCATTGGTTTGAATACCCAGTGCTTCTGTACTGTATTTTTTTAGGACTGTGAAGAAGTGAAAGTGGCCCTCTTCACAGACAACTTGGCAAGCTGGTTTATCTTCAAATTTTACTTCTAAAAGAATGCTATATTCTGAAATAAGCTCTAGATTTGTAGAAAACTGGTGCTTTTCTTTCTCTGGCACAACCCTATTGACCATAATGCAGTTATCCCAGAGAAATTATGGACAATGCAGACTCAGACTTGCTGCTGATGTGGATGGAAAACAGAGGGACAGACAATAAGCCCTTTCCTTACCCTGTAATATTAGTTTTCTTAGACATTTCAAAATTAAAATAAAAAAGCTTCTTGTTAGTGGGATGCTTTTGCTATGAGAGTCAAACAAAGCTGCAGTTCTATATATTTTACTTGAAAAAGTGAAGACAACAAGCAAACTTTATGCCACAAGCACCATGCTTGTTTCTTCTGTAGTATTTCTCTGTATTGGATTCAAAGTGTGAAAGAAGCAGCAAAATGAAGATCAGGTATTTTATTCATTTAGATGTAGGACTCGGGCAAGGAGGAGACTGGCTTAAGGTAACTGGGGGAATTAAAGAAGTGATGTCTGGTTAAAACTTCATGCTTAGATAAGCTCATGAAGTCCATGAGAAATGAAATTACACAATTATTTCTCCATCTTAGGCAAAGGGAGAAAAACCATGACTTGTTATTGAATTCTAGATATTACGTGATTGCACACTTCAATATTGTTTTAATTATTTCTATCCTGCAAGAGAATCAGGAGAGTCTCTTGAACTGGACAGCGATTTTCCAATTTCAAGAAACTTTTTGAATCTACAAATTTAAATATCTTGGTCTGCTTCACTTATTCCCAAATCCTTCTGTTTCAGGTAGTGATTTTTATCAGTTACTGCAGCGTTTAAACTCAGGACTTTGGAGTCTTTTGAAAATGACAAATGGTCAAAACTTTTTATTCTCAGTTTAAGTCAAACTTCTCACGTGCAGGTGCTTTTAGTGAAAACCACTTTATCCTGGTTTGTGATAAATCAGCAGTTTGGGGAAGCAGAGAAAGAACTTTGTATTTCTCTTTAAACTATTAAATCTAGTTTGGAGAGTGGAGTATTTAATGGATCTATGAATTACAGGTTTAATTTGGTTCCTTTTTATTTTTTCTTCCTCCTTGGCTGTAAAGTCACAATGACAAACAGTGTTATTTCCCTTCTCGGCATATGCCACATGCTGCTGGAAAATATGCAGCAAAATGTAACATTAACGTTTCCCTGACACTTCTAAAATTAAACAAAACCTTCAGGGGAAGGAAGCTTCATCTTGAAATTTATGTATCCCTCAGCTTTCAGGCCAGAGAGTGCGGGTGGACACCACCCTTAGCAACTACTTCAGCCAAAGTTATTTCTAGTTCAATACAAGTACAAAGCCAGAGCTGATGAGCAGAAGGCTTGAATGGTGATTTAAACATAAATATCCATTTTTCTCAATGTATTGACTCTTTCCTCCAGTGTTGGAAATGGAGAATCATAGAATGGTTCGGGTTGGAGGGAACCTTAAAGAACATCTAGTTACAACCACTTTGCTATAGGCAGGGACACCTCCCACTAGACCAGGTTGCTCAGTGCCTTGTCCTGACTGGCCTTAAACACCTCCAGGAAGGGAGCATCCACAATCTGGACAACCTATTCCAGGGTCTCACCACCCTCACAGTAAATAACTTCTTTTTTAAATGCACACTAAATTTTCCCTCTTCCAATTTGCATCCATTACTCCTAGTCCTGCCATCCTGGACCTAATTAAAAAATCCTACCCCAGCCTTTCTGTAGGTCCATTTCAGGTATTGATAAGTCACTTTATCTCCAGCTTAAATCTACCCTCTTCCAATTTTCATCCTGTACCTTGAACATTATGGGGTTCTTGAATGATTATTTAAACACCAGTACTCTATAGATTATGAAGCACAAATCTTTGATTTATTTCTTAATGGGAATAACTGCCAGTGACTCTGGATGTTCCTCAAATAACTTGGCAACTCAAAGCCTGTAATTTTCCTTACTCAATTGAGGTGACTGGTTTGTGTTGTCCACCCTCCCAGGCTTGGAATTTCATGTTTGCTGGCTGTAAAGCAAGACATATAGTGTGTCTCCTTGAAAGAGAGGCAGCCCTGCGAAAGTTTCAAAGCAGGGTTTTGGTTTGGTTTTTCTCTGGGTTTTTGGTGGTGAGGCTGATTAGATGAGTGTCCATTTTATTAGTTCTCATGTCTGCTGTTGTAGGTCTCTCCAGAAAGTGATCTGATATTTATTTTGTACTTGGACCTTATTATGCTGAAGCTTCTTTTTCAGTGTTCTAGACATTTGGGAAAAGTAGTCTTTCTACATAATGCATTTGTGATTTGACTAATATGGCAAATTCTAGGCTACCACATTTCACTGAGAAATAGCCTCTTTTCTACTCCTTCACAGCAACCTTTTTTGACTTGAATTTGTTTAATTAGCTGAAAACAAAGCAAGGAATGTACCTGGCTGTGTGAGAATGCTGTTGGTGAAGGTTACTTTGTGATCTGTTCTGTTGAGGACTGCCCTTTCTGTGGTTGAAAATGCTTGGTTTGGGTTGCAAGGTTTTGGAAGGAAGTTGTACTTCTGATTAGAACAGAACAAATGTATCTTAAAACAAAATAATGATGCTAATTTTGTCCTAAAAGAAATGGATATGGGATAATATGTTAACAGTAGCTACAATATTCTATTGAGAACAGGCTGAGAGAGCTGGGGATGTTAAGCCTTATGTAAAGAGGGCTGCAGGGAGACCTCATAGTGGCCTCCCAGTACCTGAAGGGGCTACAGGAAAGCTGGGGAGGAACTGGTTGCCAGGGCGTAGAGTGATGGGATGAGGGGGTATGGTTTGAAACTGGAGCAGGGCAGGTTTAGATTAGACATTAGGAAAAAGCTTTTCCCCATGAGGATGATGAGGCACTGGAAGAAGTTGCCCAGAGAGGTGGTGGAGGCCCCATCCCTGGTGAAATTCAAAGCCAGGCGTGATGATGCTCTGAACAGTTTGATCCATTGCAGTATATCCCTTCTCACTGCAGAGGAGCTGGGGATTTGGGGGAAAAGGGGCTGGAAAAGGCTTGGCAGAGGCAGGGGAAAAGAGGGGTATGTGGAAACTGCCCAGAGTCAAACTGGGGGGAAAAACTGGAAGGACTTGAGTGCTCACCATGAGGGTAGTGAGATGCTGGAATGGGTTGCTCAGAGAGGTGGTGGAAGCCCCATCTCTAGAGACATCCAGGCTGGATGAGACAGCAAGCAACCTGATATAGTGCAAGGTGTCCCTAACCATGGCAGGGGGTTTTAGAACTAGATGATCTTTAAGGTTCCTTTTAGCCCAAACCATTCTATGATTCTGTGATTCCAACTCAACGCATTCTATGATTCTGTTCTCCTGTCCAATATTCCTTAGTTGTATGCAGCAGCAAGAAACTAGGCTGTGTGGAAGGAAGATGGGCTATTTCCTAGGAATACAAGCCAGTCACCATGGCAGTGTAAGAGAAGTGAAATTTTGAGCAGCCTAGTTGTTGAAGTATACCTAGGTTTCACCTCTGTGACATGTCCAGTTAGTGTTCTTTATAAGAAAGAAACTCCAGGCTGTGTTTATCCTGTTGAGAGCTTGGCACAAAAATCCTCTTTGTGGGTTTTACCACTGTGTCAGTGATGTGGTATCTGAGCTCCCACTCTGCTTCCCAGTTACCTTTCCCATGCTCTTTTCCCTACTCCTTTTTTTTTTTGGAGTAGCTTTTAAAGGTACATTGCATGAACTTATGCAAAATGAAGTATTGCATGCCTTCTCTTGGCTAAACATATATAAGGAAGATACTGAACTTGAAGTGTGTCCAAATTTGTAGAGATATGCAAGGTATTTTGTCACAGCAATATTCACAATTCACCTTTCCTTTAAGAAAAAATCTAGTTTGGGCTGCACACATCCTTTTAGGCATTGATTTCTTTGAAGAGACATTCTGTGGTTCTATGATATTGTGATTATAGTCAGGAAGGGACCTTAAAGATCATCTGTTTCCAAGCCCCCTGCCATGGGCGGGATACCTCCAATACACCAGGTTGCTCAGTGCCTCATCCAGCCTGGCTTTAAACACCTCCAGGGAGAGAAGGGGCATCCACATCCTCTCTGGGCAACATGTTCCAGTGTCTCACCACCTCACAGTAAAGAACTTCTTTCTTAGATCCAGCCTGAATCTGCCCTCTTCCCATTTGCATCTATTTCTCCTAGTCCTGCCATGCTGTACCCTATTAAAAAATCCTACCCCAGCCTTTCTGTAGGTCCCCTTCAGGTAATAAGATTTTAGATAATGATCCTACTCCATGTAGTGTGATCATGCATTAAAACTTGAACTTTTCTTCATGGTGCATGGAGGGAAGCTTTTGCTTGTGAGGTGTGTAACATGGTGATATTTTGTTCTTTCCTTTCAGCTTTTCTTGGAAGACTTTCATGAATTAATGAACAAACCATGTGAAACAGCCAAGAACTGTAAATAACCTCAAAGGAATGGTAGAGCACTGAGGTACATGAAACACTTTTTTTTTTCCTCTTTGTATAAGCTGTAGTGGGTGTTTCCTCTTCAGTATACTTTGTTCTAAATTTAAGCATGTTTTCTCTCATTTGGTATATGTGGAAATTTCTCTTAGCTTCTGTTTAAGTTGATGGCTATCAGGTGGGGTCCAGTAAATCCACAGCACAGCTAAGACAGAATAGATCCCTTTAGTTTCTTTTCTTGGATGCTGGATTTTAGCAATATCTGTTCCCTGCTATGTCAACTGATTTCTGTGCTGATGCCAGAGGTTTGCAGCCACAGAGGTAGACTTGAAAGTGATTTTTCTGAAGTTCACAGCTCCTGAAGTGTTAAAAATAACTTTCTAAGTAAACTATACAGTATGGCAGGATTCCACTCTATCTCTTGCATCACTTGCTACTTACCCAAATGAAAGAGGAAGAAGGTGACCTGGAGACAACCACAGTCCCACAACAGCACGTGGTGTCTACCCATAGCTTTCCTGTTGAGTGGTGATGGTGTTCCTGAGTTTGCACTGTGCTAACAGTACGTGCTTCTGGTCTGGCATGCTTCTTGAAGGGATGTGGCAGGCTACCTCAGGGGAAGATGCCTTCTGCTGGGGTTACTTGTGCTTTGTGGGCTGCCAGAGAATCAACTTGTGAAAGCAAGGCTCTTGCAAATTGAGTCATGTAAGAGCAGAATGCTCATGTATTTTGTTATTCATATGTTTCAAGCAGACAGGGTGAAGGTCTATCTTGTTTGCTGAAACAGGTTACAGTCCAGGTATAGAGATACATCTGAGAAAACCAGGGTTTGTGTTGAAATACGTGTTGAGTGTATTCAGGCAATTATTAAACATAAATGTGTTGCTTTAAACTGTTCCATATCTTACTGAGGTAATGCCTCTGGACGAGAAACTCAACATGAATCATCAGCTGTGCTTGCAGCCCTAAAGACCAACTGAATCCTGGGTTGCATCAAGACAATTGTGGCCAGCAGGTCAAGGAGGTGATTTTGCCCCTCTCTTCAGCTCTGGTGAAACACCAACAGTATTGTCTTGTTCTGGAGTGCTCAATGTAAGGATATTGAGCTGTTGGAGCAGGTTCAGAGGAGAACCACAAAGATGATGAGAGGGATGGAGCACCTCCCTTATGAGGACAGGCTGAAGTAGTTGGGGTTCTTCAGCCTGGAGAAGAGAAAGCCCACTGCAGGTAATGAGAAGCTACTATGAGGTCCCCCCCAAGCCTAAGTATGGGCTAGGGTAGGACTTCTTAATAGGGGAAATTTAGGCTGGAGATGAGAAAGAAGCTCTTTATTATGAGGGTGGTGAGACACTGGAACAGTTTGCCCAGGGGGTTTGTGGATGCCCCTTCCCTGGTGGTGTTTAAGGCCAGGCTGGACGAGGGATTGAACAATCTGGTGTAGTGGGAGGTGTTCCTGCCCATGGCAGGGGGGTGTAGCCAGACCAACCCAAACTGTTCTGAGATTCCAATTTTTTCTGTGTTTAGACTAGCAGTACTGTTACGGCTGATAGAAGTACTTGGTGCCTTCACTGGAGATGAAGAACACCAGAACTGAATGTACCAACAGAGAGAATTCCCTTTGTGCCTGTTGAAGTCAGGTCTCTGTCTGCCCTGTGCTGTGTAAATGTGAACTTTTAGAGACAAGAATTAGCCAGTGAAGACCAGGGAGACAGCAGTCAATGGTTGGATTAAAGAGTGCCTCAGGGCTGTGAGAGGTAGTGCATGGAAAATCTACCCATCAAGTTCATAGAAGTGAGCATAATTAAAAGGAGAGTGTTGGTTCTGTTGCCTAAGCTTGGTAAGGCTCTATGTGGCAATTAGCTTTTAACTTTGCGACTTAGTGTTGAGTGTTTTTAGTTAAAAGGGGAAGGTGATGGTTAAGTAGGACCAATTGAAGGGTAAGGACAGTGAAACAATGTCTGCAAAACATTCAAATGGGGTAGAAAAAATGTACTACACAATCATGCTCAAGCTTCTTCAGAATGTAGCCAGTATTTTTAAGGCCTCTAGCATGCATACATTTAAAACTGTAAATCTGCATAAATTATAAAATTCTTTAAGGGTTTAGGCTGGCTTTATTAACCTCAGTGTGAAAATACTTTCTTCTTAATGCTATGTCATGGTCTAGACTGGGCCTTGTATATTATCACACCGTGGAGATCTTGATAAAATGAACCATCGAAGTTATTTCTATGTTCTAATATGCTTTTATATCTACAAATAAAAACCGAGTTGGGTTGTGCAAGATTCGCTGAAGGCTTGCAAGTTGGCATGTACTCAGTACATGAACATAAATACTTCAGCTGCTGGGTTTTGAGTTGAAGATCACGATTGCACAAATTATTTACAGACTTCTCCATATCTTCAGAAGGGGTTGTGATGAGAGAGGGGAACCAGCAGTTGGCAGTTGGTGTTCTTGCTCACTAAGCTTCATGTCATCAAGAGAATGATTTAATATGGCTTCTGCAGTAGCTATGTAGAGTAAGATTACAGAGAACATGCTCAAAATCATTATTTTCACTTGAGAAGATAGTTTCCATGAGCATGATTGTACTTGTGTGTAAAGTAATGACAAGGCTTCTGTTCTGTGTCTGTGAAAAAATGCTGGGACTTCAGGAACTTCTTTGTATTTTAAAATGAGTTAAAATCAAAATCAACCATAGTAAAGGGAAGAATGACATTTCATAATGCAAATTCACTGACTTCAGGTCAACCTCTTCAAGTCTCCTATTTATCCTTAAGTCATTAAACTTCTTTTGGATGAATTTGCTTCTTATGAACCTGTTAAGTTCATGGTGGACCTATACAATTTTTAATAGGATACATGATGGCAGGACTAGGAATAATGGATGCAGATTGGAAGAGGAGAGATTTAGGCTGGAGATAAGACAGAAGCTCTTTCCTGTGAGGGTGGTGAGACACTGGAACAGGTTCCACAGAGATTCCCCCTCCCTGGAGGTGCTTAAAGCCAGGCTGGATGTGGCACTGAGCGACCTGGTGTAGTGGGAGGTGTCCCTGCCCATGGCAGGAGGATGGAACTAGGTCTTCAAGGTCTCTCCCAACCCAAACAATCCCCTGAGTCTACTTAAAGTTGTTTTGTAAGCATCTTTGAATGAAGTGAATTAATTTAGTTAATTTTTGGCACTGAATTTTTATGGTTGAAGGCATCCTTAATTATTTTAGAGGAAAAATTGAAATGAACTCATCTCTTGTGAAATTTTCAGTAAATCACTATATGTTTGAACTGGTGGATGAGGATCAATTTCAGAATTTGAAATCTGGCTAGATTATGTGCAGTCTAAATCCCTGGCAACAGAGTGAGAACAGATTTCTAGCTTTATACCTCTTCTGCTGGAAGTGTTTACAAGAGCCACATTCTTACACTGTGAACTCATGACATTTTAAAAAAATAAAAAAACCCTACTTATCATAACAGTCTGGGTCACATAACACTTGTGAAATATTTGGGTTGCACTGAGGACTCTTAAAAAGGAGTGGAAAAAAATCTACCACCTTTCTTGGAGAGCTTCATCAAAGATACAGTATAAAATGTGAATTTAATACTGTCTTTGCATACCAGGGTCTGTTATAAACCTTCCACTGATTGCAGCCCACTATACTGAAGCTTTTTTGGTATTAAGTATTTTGCAATTCTTTCTCCTATCTGGTATTAAGAGCAGAAGTACTTAAAGGATTCATTTTATTTTGAGTATTTTGAGTTATCTTTTTTCCTGATTTAACAGACCTTCAAATCCAAACATTACAGATGTAAAAATAGAAACAGTCCCACCTACTTTTATACCTTTTGAAATGTCTGAGACACCTTGTCCCCCCCCTATTCTTTTTCCCCTTTGATTTGGTCTCGTGGGAGGGGTTTGGAACTAGATGATTAAGGTCTGTTCCAACCCAGACTATTCTTTGAATCTGATAGCAATTCCTTGATTTTTCAGGCTGTGTAACTAAAGAAATTTAGTAAAAAAAGTATGGTAGAATAAGGAGTAAGTTTAAATAAGTGAAAATAAGTTTTTTGTTATAAACATTGATAGAAGCATTGGGAAATTTATTAATATGGTAAAAACTGATAGAGAATGGTTTTTGTTTCCCCCTCTATCCTGAGTAATTGCACTTTGCAGATTTCTAATTGTTTTAATTTCTAATTATATTCTAAAATTCATTGAATGAATTTGCAAATATGGAGGCAAATACCAGCTTCAGCTTTTTTTTGTTTCTTAAATGAAGCCCCTACTAACGGGAAAGGCAAACACAGAGGAAGGGATACTGAATGTGCTGCTCAACTGTTCAGCAGGGGGTTACTTTGCTGTACAGAGTGTGCCATCTAAATTAGTTTTGCACTTTTACTGATGACCAGCACAAAGAAATCTGCAATACGTCTAACCAGTAGGGTGACAGAGTGGGGACTCCCTGGCTGGCACCTTGCCTGTGACCTCTGCCCACACACTTGATTCTGAAGTGAGCTTCTGCTGGCTCTCTCCTCTTTCACTGGGGCCTTAAATCAGTTAATCATCCACTAAAGGAAAACAAAGTAAAACTGAGATAAGAGTTTTCCAAGGAGTATCCTCCAGGAGATGCCAAATAGCCCCCCTTCTTTTGCAGAATTTGTGACACCCTTTCCAGCTTTCTCTCAAAAGTCAGTGACTTGTTCTTACCTAATTTAAAGAACTTGTAAGCATCCATAAATCTTTCAAGGGGAAAATGGCTATGGCTGTCACTTCTTAAGGTGACAGAGGATCAATCAAAAGCTGTATTTGGAATCTGAAGACAAAGATTATGTGGGAGAGAAGTGGCTTTTTGGTCTTGGAGTCCAACAAAAACATTGTACACTAATAATGAAAATTTATTACTATTTCATGGCTTCCTTGGAAAAAAGTACATCATCTATTGTGCATGGCATTAATGGGCCCTGTCTGTGTGTAGAGGCAGGATGTTTTACAATTGGAGAGTAAGGTGTTATGGCCTGATTTTTAAATCATAGCAGACAGAGCTGACTGAGTGGTAGGAAAGGTATCTAAGATGACAAAACTCTTATAATAAATGTGAGAATTAAATGATTGCCAGGAAACTCCCATGCAAAAAGCGAGCAAAACAGGAATGAAAAGATCATCTTGGCATAATGAAATGTGTATTCTAAACACAGCTGAAACTAAATCCACAAAAACTGAACTAGGCAAGATAGATCAAGTTGGTTTGGAAATGTTTTTACTCATTTTATTACAAGCTGTGACTCCCTAGTAGATTAAAATAGCAGGAAGTTCTGTGGTGATAGATGAATTTTGGTTTTAGTCTCAACAGAATTATTACATTGCTTTTAATTTCTTTTTATTTAAGATTTTGAATTACTAGTTATCTATGCTTGATCCAGTCACCTGCTCAAAGATGTCAAGAGATACCTTGAAAGCATGTTTGCTTTTTAATGTTTTCAAAAACAATCTTTATTTTACAGGTATCAATTTGATAACAGTTGCAAGTATAGTTATATTTGTTATGTTACATTACTTAAATTAAAAAGTAGACCAGACTTCATATTCCTTATTTCAAATTTCTAGATAAATCAACAGTTAATGTAATGTGAAGAGCAACTTCTGAGATCATACCCTTGCTCAGTTATCTGTACACCATTTTAAAAGTTTTCAATATTCTATTGTTGGGGAAAGGCACCATGCCTTGAATTCATTATAGAAATAGGTTCAACAGTGGAGAAATGAAAACTAGTACTTGAGTTGTAGGATGTGCATATGCAATGCTGAGAAAGGGTTAGAAAAAGGAGGAACACTTATTGCTGCATGAGCAACAGAGATTCAAACTTGGCTGTTTTTTAGCTGTTCCCCTAAAACTATTTTACTGCTTAAATAAAATAATGAAAGCAATCTATTAATAAAAAATACTAATCTGAGTATTAAAGTGTGGGCTATATCTACAGAATAATCCCTACTTTAACATGTACCTGTAAGTACTTCAATGTCCTTTTCCTGTGATGATAGAACAGACCAACTTCCCAGTCATCTGCTCTGATGTTTTAACAAGTATATTAAATTGAAGTCATGATAAAGACTACAACTTCTAAACATGTTTAGAATTATAGAATCACAGAATGGTTTGAGTTGGAAGGAACCTTTAAAATCATCTAGTTCCAAGCCCCCTGCCATGGGCAGAGATGTCTCCCACTCAGACCAGGTTGCTCAATGCCTCATCCAGCCTGGCCCTAAACACCTTCAGGGAGAGAGGGGTCATCCACAACCTCTCTGG
>VZTY01028712.1:2432-25828 GCA_013400935.1 Turnix velox | reverse complement strand
ATATGTTAAAGAACAGATTTGGCCTAAATCCGGTGAAAGCCCCTGGCTGGTCATTTTAGTTAATTTAACTAATAAATAATGGGACAATATCCACAACTTGTAATGTTTAAACTGTGGGGAGCCAAGTGTCCCTCTGCCAGTTTTCCACCTGACTTACTTCATGCTACCCAGCCCTGGGACACAGATTGGCCTAAGGCAGAGCCTGTCTCTTGGTCAGCCAGGTATTCAGCGCAGTGCTGGGGCTGCAGGCAAAGCAAGTATCTTGATGGTTGTTTGCTCAGATAAGGAAGAGGAAACTTGGGTTTTCAGTCCCATTGTATCAAACATGTCATTATGTGGATGATGTCATAATGACAGGAATATCCCTATTAAGATTTTCCCTTTCCCCAGTAAGTTTTCACATACTGTGTGAAAACTATTTTGGGTTATGCTCCCTCTCTGGAGGTGTTCAAGGCCAGGCTGGACAAGGCTCTGAGCAACCTGATCTAAAGTGAAGTGTCCCTGCCTATGGCAGGTGGGCTGGAACTCCATCTTTAAGGTCCCTTCCAACCTGAACTATTCTATGATTCTGTGTTTTCAGTTGCTTTGTGATGATGTTGAATTAAAGATAAGGAAGTCGAATTAATGAAATTTGATGATGTAAAGTTTGCATCTCTCCAGCAAACTTGGGATGCTCATTGTGGGGTTTTTTTTTTGTTTGTTTGTTTTTTCCTCATATTTTGTTCATCTGTGCAAGAGCTGTAGCCTACAATTCATAACCAGCTGCCTACCCAGCTCATTCCTGTTACTAGAATGGTTAAAGACTCTGGTTTGATGGTTTCATCAGCGGAGATGGGATAACTGTTGTCAGCTGTTTACTGATTCTCTCGGGGTTAAAAGTTTTCAAGAGTGCTAGTTCTCAGTCAGATCTGGCTGAAATTGAGCAATGTTGTGCCAAGGTGTTAGAGCACACACATCTTTTAACCTTGGGAAGCCACATTTAAAGAACATAGAAATCAACTTAAAGTTATAAGGCAGATTTAGTAGCTCCTGTTTCTCCTGGTGCCTGGGAAACTAAGATCCATTATGTACAAAGAAATGAGCTGTTCAATTCAGATAAAGGGGTAAGAGGTAAGAATATCTAACTTGAAATAGTTACCATAAACCTCATGCTTAAATTCTCAACTGAGGTAAGCAAATATTGCTCCATTTGCATCAGAACACTAACAAATACATCATAGTGCCTTAATTTATTTTAGAAGGAAATGATCTTGTATAGTTCAAAATGGATGGCAAATGATTTCTTTGAAGTGGAGTAGTTTCTCTAATAAAAAAAAGAAGGTATTTCTTCATATTCATATTAAAAATCTCTTTCCTTTTTATTCTGTGGAAGAAAGTGATACAAGAAACTGGGGGAAAAAAGGATAGGGAGAATTACTTAATCTTTCATTTTCAGATAGATTTCAAAATGGGAAACATTTTCCTTTGGAAGTCAAGTAAAATGGAGACCAGACTAGAAAAAAGTCAAATACATCTCACAGCCAGTGCCCTTAAGTAGAAATAAAAGTAATATAAAATGTAACAGTTTCTATTATGTCTCCCTGACTGGCTCCAGGAGAGAGCAATACTGTTCCAGCAGTAATGTGAGTGACTGGTTTTACAACCCATAACCCCTCTCCAAATACTGTCAGTCTATAATATTGGCTTTTGATGATGGGATGATGCATTTCCCTTAGCAACATGATAATAACCTTTCCCACCTCCTTGCTGTAGAAATGAAGATTGAAAAAGATATTCCATTCTGTGGTTCTGAAAACACAGGTGTAACGAAGCAGGGCAGTATAAGCACTCTGTCTCTTTGGGATAGTTGAAGATCTCTGAGCTAATGAGCTTTTATATTACAGTGTGAAGTGAAACTAAGTGCCTCTTCTCAATTGTGTCTGGCTTTATACCAAGAAGGGGTACTGTCTTTTCTTGGATTTTATCAATTCATCTTCAAAAGAAAGTCTGCATAAAGACAGAATGCAAATCCTGTCATCATACTCTTATGACATCCAGCTTCACCAAAGCAGATGCCTGTCATTTTTAATCCCACAGGATATGTGCTCTATAAATATGAAGGAGAACAAAAGCTTGCTCATATGCATTGAAAGACTGAATTTAATCTAAAGTCATAAGCAAGGCTCCCATATGAGTGCTTGTATGTTGCATCTCAGAACTCAGGTTCCACTTTCACCCAAGATTGCAATGTTGTGACATGAAGTAGTGCCTGAAAGATCCAAATCATGTAACACCATAATCAGGAATATTTGGAAGAAAGTGTTTGCCAGAGCAGCTAGAGTTCATATTATCTGGGATCATCATCTACCATCATGTTAATGCAATTATTAAATTTTATTTATGTTGAGCCAGTATCTTTAAAGGAGTGTCAGTGATATTTAGCTAAAAACAATAAAAACCAATTAAGATGTAACAGTAGTCCAGACCAGTGGTATTTAGTACTAAAAGCAGCCCTGAGAAAATTAAAACATCAGCATATTATTAATAATATTCAGCAACTTTCACTCCATAACTGTTGTAAGTAGGGATTTAGGAGAAGAGAATTTGGTTTTACTGGAGTAAAGGGCAACTTTGTACAGTAGCCAGAAGTATAACCAAATCTTCATGTGGCTTTTGGCTTCCTTCTACTTGTGGAGTTAGCAATGGACATCTATGTGAAGTATTCTTCCCCAGCCATGTTCTCTAAAAGCTTAGATAAAAAACCTTTCCATATATGTATGCAGACAGTGAACTTTTGAAAAGCTTTTTAAAACCAATTTTTGAGAAAACACAGGTATTTCTTCTTAGTGAGGATTATTTTTATGTCAGATTTCAGCTTTCAGTTCTCTGTTGTTTTCATTGTTAAAGCTATTTAAAAAAGATCTTTTCTCATATTATGGTAAAAGTATTTTTTTCCTCTCTCACAGAGGAATATCTTATTGGTTGGGTGTTTTGCACTTTGACTTTACTGTAGGGAGGCATATTTCTTTGCACAGAAGTTTATCCTTCTGTTCCTGCATTGTGTTTCTTAAAGAATTAGAGCCTTATCTTGGGGAAAAAGTTGTATTACAGTTGTAAAATTTTAGAATTAATAATTTGAAATACAACTGAACAGAATGGTATTTGTCATGCAGAATTAATTGAAGTGTTATTCTCTGTTATAATAGCAAAATTGTGCCCGTATTAAATGTGGGTGAGTTTTACTTATATATATGCTCATAACTGTAATTAAAAATAAGCTTGCCCTTCATTTAGAAAGGAGGGATAATTTCTGAAAGGTCACTTATCAAGTAATCCCTCATCTATTTTTTAGAACCTGTTCCTTTGTCTTAGCCATTATACTAAGCTTTACTATGTTAGTATTTTTTTAACTATTCTAAAAGATAGCAATAGGCACTTTTATGTGAGGGTCTTTGATAGCCATTTAGTATGTAGGATATCTAATATTGTCTAATTATACATTATCTGTAATAATGAGCACCATTCTTAGTGGTTATTAGCCACAACCAAGCTGTAAATAGTAACTGTAATTGTAATTTATTATAGCAGTGTTTAATTGCATTTCAATTACATTATTAATCTCAGCCATGCTTTACTAATAGGCATTAAACAGAAGAAAAAAACTTTATGTTCTCTGCTTTGAGGGAGCTGAGAATTTCCTTCAGTACTTACTATCTTACTGTGTTCTGTAATTAATACTCTCGATGCTAATTCCCTGACTAAGAAATGTAAGTCCCAGCACAAGTAGCTAAAGCTGATTTTCCTTTGCAGTTAAAACTACAGTAGGTCTAATAAAATACAGATCTATACTAAATTAGTTCTATACTAATAGTTCTGCCATTCATCCTGCAATGAGTTCACAGGCTCTCTAAAGGCAAGTCTGATAATAATGGCCTTTTCTCTGACACCTCATAACGTTAGTGCAAACAGCTTTAACAAGAGAGATTTTTCATCTGGTCAGTAATTGGATTAGTATTTCTTACTGCAGGTGTTTGGAATAATCAATAGGACAGTCACAATAATGATTGGTGATTAGCCAAGGTGATTTACCTGTGAGATTGTGACTTTACCTGTGAGATTGTGACTTTACATATCTAGCAGAACAATGAGTTCTTTATTTAGTGAAAGTTTGGCTTTAAACTTCAAAAAGTTGGAACTCGATGATCTTTAAGGTCCCTTCCAACCCAAAGTATTCTATGATTCTCTGATTCTAAGTTTCTTACAGTAGTTGACATGTAATCAGCCTATTTATTCTGTCTTCCTTAAATGCAAGAATTTTTTGTTTTCAAAATGGACTCTGAAATAATTCCATAGGCATTCTGATCCATGGGCAGATATGGGTTAAGGGGATGCAGAAGGATCATTATTACTTTTTTCAGTATACAGGGCTACCAGCATAACTTAAAATATAATATAATCAGTAGTACAAGGGTAAATATGGGGTTCATGCACGTTTCTTCCCTCAGGCACAGTCTCACAATGAATTTTGATACATACCTACAGGGTAAGTTTTTCCTGCTGAGTACCCTGTATTTTAGATTAAAAAGTCATAAAACTTGTAGCATTACTGGTTGCTGAACACAGGTTGTGTTATCTCTATGACTATGAAACAAGATTTTCTTGAAGCTCCACAGGAGGATCCTGATATACCCAATTAGAGCACTTTTAAAAAGTTCTAATCATCTCAATACAGATAGTAAATCCTCTGAATTTCCACTGGTTGGGGACCAATAGGCATAAGTAAATATCAGAATTGACATTTGGAAAATTATGATCAACACTCTTTTCAATAAGCAGAAATATGGGGTTTAGAGTGAGAATCTTTTAAAACACTGGCATGGTGCCCATTGACTATGGGCATGTCCCTTCTGTTCATGGATATACCTGGTTATTACAGAATCACAGAATGTCAGGGATTTGAAGGGAACTCACGAGATCATCTAGTCCCATCTCCCTGCCAGAGCAGGAACACCTAGATCAGGTCACACAGGAACATATCCAGGCAGATTTCACTGTCTCCAGAGAAGGAGATTCTACAATCTCTCTTGGCAGCCTGTTCCAATGTTCAGTCACTGTCACCATGAAAAAGTTTTAAATTTATTTTCTTATTTCTGTGGAACCTCCTATGATCCAGCTTGTACGTATTGTCCTTCCAACCCAAAGTATTGGTCACTGAGAAGAGCCTGGGTCCATGTTCTAGACACTCAATTTATAAATATTAATGAGGCCACCCTTCAGTCCCCTCTTCTCCATGCAAAGGGGATTATGTCAAAAGTGTCAATTACTTTAGAAGTAAAAATGTAAATACACACTGACAATTTTAGCTCCTTTAATTGTTTTCAAGGTGAAAATGGAAATATTGACCATCTAAGAGTAATTTTTGTGATTTTATTGTAAATGCAATAAAATTAGAGTGTTTTCTTAAATTTTATTCAATATAATTAAAATGAAAGTCTATCTGCAATGCAAGAATGTATTCAATATTAATGATTCCACTTCCATTGTATGCTAGAACAACAGATTTTTTTCTTCCTAGATTAAATTAAGCACACCCAAGTCTTGAAAATTGGTTTCCTACATCTCAGACAAGTAATCTCACCTTTGCAGGTAGTTACTCTCTTTCTGAACAGTGATGCCATTTTCCAAACAGGAAAACTCTTTCATGGAAACTTATTGTTTTTGAAAAAAGGTTTCTGCTTTACCAAATGACAAGTTTTCAAATGGAAAACAAACATTAAAAAACCCACATTGTCTTGTCTGTGGAAATGTATATGAACATCTTTTTCTGTGTCTAAATAAGTGATGTTAATGACTCAGCCACATGTTTTCAAACATAGCCCTTTACTGTGAGAAATGTGGGATTGGTATTTTGAGATCATGTCAAGTTGGATGTCTCTAAAGTGTATAATGCCAGAAATAAATGACTGATTCCAATAATGCTCTCCTAGAGTTTAAAGTGAGATATTTTTGTGGGCAATTTGGACGGCCATTAAGGAGAGTGGGATGTATTCTGCTAATCTGAATCTCCTGACACTGAAGGCAAGATTTAACTGCTGAATCCAGGCACCTGCTACCACTTAAGAAACTCGTTTATGTCCTGCATTTCCTCCAGCTGCTACTCTTGTAGGATAGTCAAAATGCTGAGAGAGGAGGAAAGCTTTGTAAGGATTTGTCTTCTGATGTTTGTTTGTCTCTTTAAGTTTGTTCTAAGGTTGTGCTCTGCCTCGTGGTAAGTTCTAATTTCTCTTGCAAGCAGCTTCTTTGCACGGGTGTGTTTGATTTTGCTTGGGGAACTGGCTTGTGGGGAAGGCTTTGGTTATGTGATAGATGGACTAAGTGGCTTGTGCTGTTTGTTTGGGTTTTTCCAAATGTTCTCCTTCTTGCCAGCAGCATTTGCACTGTTGTACAAAGTTAAAGCTAGTTTCAAGTTAAAAAAAACCCCATGAATGATTTTATCTATATTTAAATGTTAGAAGTATTGTTTTTCTTGTTTCTGAAGTGCATAATGTGCCTTGATTTTGAGGGATACCATGTGTATGCTATCTGCTCTTTGCCCTTCTTTTCCTAGTTTTCAGCACAGTCCAGTATGGTGATGATTGGTATCAAAAACATATTTGTGTGTTTAAGGTAACCATTTCATGCATCATCATTTATTCAGGAGTCATCAAGGTTTCTTTTACCTTATTTACATAAATTTTGAAGGATATGTAAAAGAGCATCCTTGTTTATTTGTTGAAGGATTCTTCAATGTTGCTGAATGATTTAGCTCTTAATAGTAATCCAAGACAGTTATTCACAGGATTATAAAATATTTTCAGTCAACCTTCTTCATCTGACAGGAATTAATAAGAGTTCTGAAAGATATTATGCACGGGCAGAATTGAAANTTACATAAATTTTGAAGGATATGTAAAAGAGCATCCTTGTTTATTTGTTGAAGGATTCTTCAATGTTGCTGAATGATTTAGCTCTTAATAGTAATCCAAGACAGTTATTCACAGGATTATAAAATATTTTCAGTCAACCTTCTTCATCTGACAGGAATTAATAAGAGTTCTGAAAGATATTATGCACGGGCAGAATTGAAAAGTTTGATTTTATTATTTTTTTTTCTAAATGTTGAAATCCCATTGTGTAAGTTGTGGGTAAGTTTCTATTGTTGTCAGAGGGAATATGTATAGTAAAATGCTGCTGCTGTTTTAAGTAACTTACAGACAACTGACAGTTAAAATAATACTGGACTTCTTAGGCAATACACATTTCTGAATGCTTTTTTAGTAAACAGATGTGGATATGTTTAACTTACAAATTCCTTCTTTCAAAAATGCAAAACAAAAAAAAAGACTACTGGTTGTGGTTGAAGAAGCTGATAATAGGAGGTCGGCAAAACCCCTTTAAACACACTTAGCTAATCCTGACCAGGTGAATAAAGAACAGTAATTCAGCAAGCCCTCTGACAGAAATTCAGAAGAGTAAGTGAACCAAGGAAGAAACTTCTTTCTCTCTTAGACTTGGTATCATAGGGTGCTATATAGATAAGAAACAAAGACAGTTATAGTTTGCATAATGCTTTTCTAAGTGTTTTCAACTTGTACACCTGTGAGGGGAAGAGTTGTGCTGCAGTCTTGTGGTAGAGCTTAATATTTTTGATGAATTTTGTAGTGTCCAACAGGAGTTCTGAAAGATTAAGTTAAGGTGAATGTGGACATAGTGGAAAAAATGTCTCCTTAGGTATGTGGTACATCATGGATGTTCCCATATCTGTAAAACTTGATTTTTTTTTTTTTTTTTTTTACTTAAGGTTGCTTTAATTTGTGATAAACTAGCTGAAAATCTGCAAGCTATAATTATGTTGCTTATCAAAATAGATAGAATAAAACCTTGGAGAAGACAAATAAGAAGAAATCTAATGACATTAAATGTTTAAAATGACGTTGTTTATTTGGCATGCCAGTATTCAGGAATGTAGGACTTTCACACACAAAAAAGCCATCCATGATTTTAAGTACTGTTTTTATGCTGGTATTGCAGCTGCGAAATAGGATGAAGTTAGTTTGAGAGGGGAGATAGGAGTATAAAGTTCACTAATTGTTTCTGAGGGGTTGTTTGGGTTGCTGTAGATCAGATGATTTTTCTGACCCATGGAGGTGTCAAACATTTCATGGCTTTTTCATGATTTGCACAGGCATAGAATGAGTGGATCATAAGCAGTGTCATTTGCCTACTCCTAGTTAGAAGCTGGGTTTTAGCTGTGGTAGTAAGATAAACAGAAAAGACCAGAATGGTACTTCGGCTTCTTGGCATTACTTTATGTTTTGCTATGTTGAGAATGCTCCTGTAATTGCAAGTTTTTGGTATTTTATGTTTATTTACACAGGTCTTCAATCCTTTAAGCCTTTTTCTTTATTCTCCTCTTCTTATATCTATATGTTCTTTCCTTCTACAGCTGAAGAATGGCTGATTCTAGTGCTTTTTGTCTGATTTCCATAATTATTCTCAGTGATGCAGGAGGATGAAGGCAAATTTGTTAGCAAAATGGTAATTCCTTATCATGATGAGAAAAAAAACAGTCATAATTAGCTGTCCATAAATTATTATTGGTTTAAATATATTCTTTGAAGAAGTATGCACCTTTTAGACAGAAAGAGGTCCTTAGAGTAAACAAAACTAAATGGGGGGAAAAAAAATGTTATAAAGCTGTCATTTTTTTGATCTATCAGTACTGAAGTCATAAAAATGCTAATCACATAACATCTAGATATCTTTGGCATGCAAATTTGAGGGCACTGAGGAGCCAAGGCTCTTGCAAAAACTAATCCTTGTAACACTCCCATAGGATGAAGAGGCATTGTTATTTATCTTTTACAGAAAGAGGCTTGAGGCATTTCCTCCGTGTACTCAACATGGATACTGATATTGCACCCTGTTCTGGTCTTGAGCTGGGTAACTGATTAGGCTTTTCCTGGTTTCAGTTTCTAGCTGTTAACTGGTACTCACTGACCTGTGACTTGGTCAAAAGCCTAATCTTCTCATTCAATGCAAGAACTCTGCAACTCCTTTGCTACCCAACCTGTGAAGGCAAGCCCACTCTCCAAATACAGCTCCGTTTGCAATCACGGGTGGGAACGGATAACTTCTCTTTAAATCAAGAAGTGGGGTCTGAGGAATGCTTACTATATTGAATTGAAATCAATGAATGCAAATTGATACATGGTGCTGGGCCAGGAGAACTGACTCTTCTGTATTGTTTATTTCTGATGCTGGGCAATAAACACAGACTGGCAGTAAAACAGAGAGGTTTTAACTCAGGGATACACTGGGGAATTCATTGTGGGTGAGATTTAACTCAAACACCCAGGAGTATTTTGATGCCAACTACAATCTGCTGTGGTTGAAAAGCAAAAGAAAGGTCTTCTGCAATATAACCCACAAAACCTAAGAATTATGAAATCACTTTTGTTCTTTGAGCTTCAAAATTAAATCCTTTTTATTTGAAGTCATTTGTGCCTTCTTCAAAGAGCTTCAGATATTTTTCCCATCGTATTTGTTCACATCTTGACCTGGGTGTGGAGCTCAGTTGAACGAGCATCAGACTCCTAAGCTGAGGATCAAGGGTTCAAGTCCATGTCCTGGGATGAGGCTTGTCAGATTTTGGGCTGATGGTTGGACTCGATGATCTGAAAGGTCCCTTAGAACCTAGATGATTATGAAACTATGAAAGTTATGTTAAAATAGTATAAATTCTACTTAATATTATACTGACACACTACATAACATACAATAATAAAACTTCTTTCCTTACTGGAATAGCTAACTTGAAAAAAATATTTTAAAATTAATTTTATAGTATTCGATGGAAAATGTAGAATGTTGAGTATTACTTTGTACTGTTTATTTTCAACCTACATAATCCTTTCTGTGTCATATGGAAGTGATGGGTTTTGGTTAATTTCTTTTGTATATAGTTTCCTCTCTGGATCTCTGTATATGAAAGGTTTTAATTGTAGAAATGACAGGCATTTGCAAAAATCTGGTGCCCCTCCTTCTACGAGGAGGTGAATTATAAGGAGGTGTCTAATTTGTATGGAGAGATATTCTCACAAAACACAAAAAAAGTTTGTGTGAAAATGGAAATCGCTCCACTGTTTGTAGGAAGGTCTTTCAGACCTCTGTGCTGTCTTCAAAGCAATAGTGCAGACAAGCTTTATGATGCAGTTAGCTTAAAAACAGTATTCCCAAAAGGCAAAATAACTGAATCTAACCAAGTGTATGCCTCAGTAGGGAGCAGTTTAACTTAAATTGTTTTATGATTGTTATAAGATGCATCAATTTTGTTTTGTAATATATCTTAAGAGGCTGCCATTTTGTTGTCCAGTTGTGCTGGCTTCATCCCTTCAGGTTGTACTGGCAGTGTAAAAAACACAACTAAATGTGGTGTTGTGAACTGGAGTGCTCGTGTACCTCTGACTGTAGGCAATTTGTCAGGAGAAAGGTGTAAAATACAGGAGCACCAACAAAGGTGTCAGTGTGAACCTCATGGCATAGAATCAAGTAGTCAAGAAACAAAGATGTGGCTTAAGTCAAAGTAAAGATGAGAACAAAAGAAAGCACCTGCTCTGTTTGCTTGGAGTGCTTGGTAAAGGGATTCTATAGGCTCTTCCAGGCTAGATCTGAGGCTTGTTCTTTCACACGGAGGAAATCCAAGTCCTGCAGTTACAGTGTTTCTGGGAAGTCAGTTTTGCCAAAGGTGTGCAATTCAACACAGGTAGATGAATGGGTGAATGGATGGGAGAGAATGTAAGATGGACCACACTGCTTTGGTGTAATGATGCCACCCAAGCTCCTTCCCAAAGCATAATGTGTGCTATAGGGGCACCACTGGTCTGTGGTTTGTACCAATGCCTGGAGTATTAATTAAAATTGCCATCTTAGTCAATGTGATTAATATTATACTTTGTACCTGCATTCAATTAGTCTGAAGGCAAATGATTGTAGAGGAGATCTTTTTAACTTCTACATTTCTAAACTTGGTGTTGCCAGGGAAATCATCAAAGGATTCAGCTAAGAAGATATCCCTGCAGATACATGATACACATGAGCTGTGCTGCACTGTTTTTCAGTCATACCCAGCCTGTTATCAGCTATTTATAACATTTTTGCATTTGAGCTTTAGTTTTTATAAGATTAGGTTAGACTTAAAAATGGTTAGACTAAGTTACTTCTGAGTCCTGTTTCTTTGAGGACCAGAAACAATGGATGTAAATTGGAAGGGGGTAGATTCAGACTTGGCATAAGAAAGAAACTCTTTCCAGTGAGGGTGGTGAAACACTGGAACAAGTTGCCCAGAGAGGCTGTGGATGCCCTCTCTCTGGAGGTGTTCAAGACCAGGCTGGACTGATCTTGACCAGGCAGCCTGATGTAGTGGGAAGTGTCCCTGCCTATGGCAGGGGGGTTGGAACTTGATGATCTTTAAGGTCCCTTCTAACCCAAACTATTCTATGATTCTTAAGGAGATAGTTTCTTTAAATGAGTTGAGTAACTTTTTCATGCTTGCTATGAGAGAAAAACCCCCCACCCTGTCTCTGTCACTTTATGACTAATGGAGCAATAAAACTGTTGAGCAAAACCAAGCATTTGGCAGCATTACCAGAATGTTTACAACCAAGATGTGAGTGGAATTCACCAATTGTCAGGTTAAATCAACAGAAGCCATCTTTTTGCCCTGCATTTGTCAGGTGGCTCTTTCCATCTGTTGTTTTGGATTTTTTTTTTTGCTTTTCTGTCTTGTCTTAAATAACAGTATGTTCATCATGTCGCCCTCTTCACTAAGTTTTGTCTCTGTGATACCAACTCTTACAGAACAAAATTATTGCATGAAATATTACAGGGTTGACACCAGAATATCTCTCCTTTATAAATATTTTGCCTGAAAAAGGGTTCAAATCCAGTCTGTGATGTGACAGTTGATGCTAAACCTGTTTTTAAATAAAAAAGCTTGTACTTTGTATGTTGAGGAGTACTGCTAATATGAATAGGGGGGAGGATTCCTTTTTTTGCCATTGCAGAAAGATGTTATGAAAAATATCAGCTTCTTATGAAATTTTGTAACATATATGCTTCCTGTGGATTGATTCTTACTTATTTACAGTCCTCTAGATAATTGAATCTTTAAAACTAAGAAGATTGGGGCTTGTTGAGGTTTTGAGAGACCTTGCTGTATTTTCTACTGTTACTCTTTTGTCTGCATTGTAGCCTTGTCCCCAGTGGTGTTATTTGGACTCAAAATTGGTTGATCTCCACTTGTTGTGCTATTGTGCAGCAGAGAGGAATGTGCTTAATGTTCTTGAAATAATTTGATAGCCATTTCTGATATTAAAATCATTTGACAAGAAAATTAGTATTTACAGGTGTCATGATGGTGTAAACAAAACAGCAGTAATGCAACGTACTTCAACCCAATACAGAAATCTTTATTTATTTAAGCAGCAAGACTAGCTGTAAAACTATTTAAAGTCACTGAATAAAAATCAGACAGAACATTCTTTATGTCTGAACTGACTGCAAAAGATCTTAAAAGATACGAACCCCAAGTCAGTTACTTAGGAATACCACAATGCCTCAAAATTATATACTTGTAAGGATAATATTGTTGGTATGGCAGCTATCATCTCATTGTGAAGAGTCAACTGAGGATGCCCACTGACACTTCAAAATTCTGTTTTAATGTCTATATTGTTAACCATTTCATTCCTCATCTGAAGGATGTGCAAGTGTTATAATGCACCCATCTTTTATCTATATAACCTCCTGTGTGTTTTTTGTTCTGATATTAACTGTTATATGCTGAGTGGGAGCACTATAAGAAATCTATTGGCCAAGAAAAGCTAGTAAGCATATTAAAATGGGCAGTATGTTCACTAAAATAAAGGTTGTATTGTCAAATCATATTGGCTAGCATGATACTCATCAGGTGTTAGATATGAGTTCTTTTCCTCTTTCTGTACTCCATAGTCTCACATGGTTTAACTTACTGCCTTACTTTCCTTGTCAAGAGACTGGAATAGTTTGTATATAACGAATTGCGTAATGTAGGAGTAATCCAGGAAAAATAAATACGCGTAATTTTAAGGCAACAGATCTCTTGCTTCACTGAAGAACACCAAAATATACGTAATACTATACACTTTTGAAAATTTTATTTTAAGAATTTGGCTGGAGGTTGTTAGTGTACAATGATTAGAGCTGAAGCAATTTTTTTAGTTTAATGCACTTAGCAGGCTTAGGCACTTTGTGTGATGACTGGAGCTCGTTGATTTCTTCTTGCTGAGCTTTATTGAATAATAGATTCATGGTATATGAGCAGGGATCCACTGTTTTTTTTTATGAAGGATGTGTGCTGTTTTCACATGGAGGTGGAATATGACTGCTTTCATCATTGAGTCTTGAGTTATGTAAAAAACCCTGAACATGTAAGCAAAAGTGAGTATCATGGATACTGTCCATTATAATTTGAACTGAGAAGACTTGATAGTCCAGACTAGCACTTGATAATCCAAAATTACTTTGTTTTAACTAAATGAAGTTGTTCAGAGAAGGGATGTAAAATAAATCTGTGTAAAAGATTTACTCCTGCATGAATTGTATTCTTGTCAAGCTGTATTTTGTGTGTGAAATTCTCAAAAATATTTAAAAAACAAAAAACCAACCCAAACAAATCATTGCAGCAAAGTGTATGTAGTACAGATTGGCAGGGCTGCAGAGCTCTATAATGCAGGCATGGAGCTGTAGTGTGGCTTTATCAAGGTCATAAACTACTTGGGAGGTGTGAACTTCCCTAGTTCTTTAGTAAGTTGATTATTATTCTTCAATTTTTTGAAAATTTTCCAACTTTTATCTAACTCAAGTGATAAAATGTAAGGGAACAGTACAGCATCGAGCTGTGAGTTACTCAAATATCTTGTCAGTGACATCTGTATCTCTTAATCATGCTACTTAATCTCTTTCCAAAATTAGTATGAAATCAAGCTTCTAGAGAAGCTTACTCCAGCCTTATTCCTCTTCTGTCATCACACCTATTAGTGTATGACATGCTTATTTTATTTGACTCTGCTTGCTTACGTACAGGTAGGAATGAGCTGGTGTTTAGAAAAAGGCAGGACTTTGTCTCTTGGCACCAGGTTCTACTGATTTCAATAAAATATTGAACTGTAATCCCAAGAGAAGTGACTTAGAGTAAGTGACAGTAAATTCTGGTTTTCAAAATAGTCTTTCTTCCTACGTGACTAGCAAAAGCAGAATTTTATGACAATACTTTTTCTGGGTAGAATATGATCCTACTGGAATGATTACCAGTGGAAAGCAGAGATGCCAGAAATGAGGAAATGGTGAATCAGAAAATGGGACATAGGTACATAAAGAAAAGCCCCCAAGGTTTACCTGAGAAGTATTGCATGTGATAGGACTGCTATGGGCACCAAGAGTTCAGCTTTGCACAGTCATGGGACAAACTCAGTTAACATTCTTCTATTTTCCATACTCTTATCTATGCAAGATGACCAATGCTTTTCTGCTCCAAAAAATACAATTCTTTTATCAAATTCTATATTAGCAAATGAGCATTGTCTGTTTTTGGGACAAGCCCATCCTAGTGGCTAGGGAGGTTGCTGGGGCTTTTGGGAGAGACCTAGTCAGTCTGCACTAGAGCAAGGAGCAGCCTCCTCCTCCCATGTCACCCTAGTGAGAGTGTCTATGTGATCCTTGTAGGTAGGCTGGTGTCCCTGTACAAAGCTCACTGTGAGAGGAGAGCTCAGAACTTTTCTCTGCTTGAAGTTACACATTTTTGCTTCATCACTAGCAGAACCTTTAGAGTGGTATGGATTGAAGGCCCTTGAGACTGATTTATGGAGTGCTTAGAAAGTTTAAATTAAAGTTTATTTTACTATAAATTTTACTAGCAGTCTTACTTGGGGACTGATTTTGCCTTGATATGCACCTACCTACAGATACAGGTATATATTTGTAACAAATACTGTAAACATGCTGTCAGTTCCTGGGCTGCTTTTTTTTTTAATTTTTTTTTTTTAATTACACCTGCTCTTCAGAACTGTGCTTTTGCTGACAGCAGCCAGCTCATCCTCTCTTTCTCCTTTGTTTCACAAGAGAAAAGGGCAATAAAGAGAAGGAAAAAAGGAAATAAAATGTCAATCAAAGGTTCTTATCAAGTGCCTCAGGAGAAGAAAAGACTGCATTTACTTTTGTTTTTTTTCAAAAGTAACACTGGATTTTTCTTTCTGGGTGGACAAAAGGTACCAGATTGCAAGGGCAGAAATTTCCATTTGTGGTTTCTGAAAATGTGTTTAAATTGCAAATAGTGCAAGATTTTTCCTACTTCAGTATTTTATTTATGGAGAGAGATGGCCTTGATTTTTCAGGTCAAAAGTGAAAAATCAGAATATGGAACTTCTGTCCCAGAAACTGTGTATCATCTTAGGGGAGATAATGTAGGTGCTTTCAGTTCTATCTGGAGAACTGCTAGTGTATGTGTCTTTTCAGTGGCATGGGGAGAATAATTCTGTTAATCCTCTGAAATACTCAGAAGACAGCCATGATAGATGTACAAAATACAAGTACTTACATATTTTGACACTTAGAACATTTGTAAGAATAGGGCAGTGAACATGATACTGAAGGCTTAATACCAAAAACCATAGGAGAGCTAATAAGTAATAAGAATATTAATTTACATCAAATAATCCACATTGTTGTCTGACTGTAATGATTGAATTACTACTTTTTTGGCAGGTCTGAGAATGTTTGATCAAACTGTAAGATTAGATCTGGCATGCATGAAAGGGATATGCAATGACTTACCTGATAGAGCTGTCTCTTAATTAGCTTTTTGCTATCTTGAGCATAAAGCTTCAGATGGATTGACACTCTGAGTTACAGAAAATACATTGGATTCACTTTGCTTTAGTTCTTAGGTTCTCCTCCTCAGCAGCATAGTCTTCTAATGAATAAATTTAGGTCAGCTGTTGTAAATAACATAAGAGGAATAAATTTGAAAAAGGTTGCTAATCTTAGAAAAATGCTTGAGTTCTTAGTAGTCATCTATTACATTAAATACATAATGTCTGAAATTTTAGGATGAGTCTTTGATATGTTGAGTTCTAAGCAACATTCAATATTGCTCTCTTTTTCAGTCACTTACCTCGTATCACAAGAGGAAAGAAGCACTTCTTTCCTGTTTAGCATATAATGAAATTGAAATTTAACTAATAATGAAAATTCCACTAATTGCTGTTTTCACTTTCCCATCACCGGGGTAGATGAGAGCTTCAGAACAGGTAGAGGGCTAAAGATGTCATGTAATTATAAGGATGACATGACTTCATCTTTTGAATTATTCAATCTTTTTTTTTAAAGGCACCTGAAAATCCTAAGACTTCTTTATATTTATCTTCAGTACGAAGTAAGCTTAAAGCTGATGCTTTGCTCAGAAGTAAAAGGAGGATAGAATTTTTGCATGAAAAGCAAAACTACATCACGTCTGGACAGGTGAAACTGCCTGCAAAGGCAGCTAGATTGCAATTCTATTACATGAATGCTAATTTCTTGCTCCTGAATACATCCATCAGATTTCTGTAACAATTAGATCCCAATAACAGTGTTTCAGTTAATCGGTAAAAATTGACTTTTACTGAAGCAATGAAAAATATGGAGAAAAAAACTTGATGTGTCATAATAGAAAGATTACAGGTATGATTTGATCATACACCTCATAAGGCATGAACATTTTTTTTTTGAGAATAGTATAAGATAATACCTAGCAGGAAAGCCACATGGCAAAGAGTACTATAAGGTAACTAAATTAGTCAATAGAAGTTGTGATAGTCAACAAGTGGCTAATGAGCTAGACTCCACCTGCCAGAAAGTCTGGGAAGGGAAAGCAGTCCAATATCTGCTGCTTCTCTAGCTAGTTGGACAGTCTGTGTGGAAGTGATGTGGCTCAGTTTTTCAGTAATGCTACTTTGACTGACCTGTAAGTTTTCTGAAGCACTGTTTAGTCCATGATGGGAAGTAGCTTTCTGCCCTTTGTCCAGGCTCTGCTGTGTAGGGACTGGAAGAGGCTGGATTGGGCCGGGGTGTCCCTTCAAGCAGAAGGTCTGGGTTTGGAGGAAGGGACTGGTAAGAGAGTGCTGGGTGGGTTGGAGGGCAGAGTCCCTCACAACATTGCTATGGAGGATATTTTATTCTAACTTTTTCTATGAGAAAGACAGATGCTCCTGTAATAACAGCAGGATTGTTCTACCTGCAGTCTGTACTATCACAAGCAAGGTACACATGGGCAGAGAGCTGAGCAGAGTCTCTGTGACCAATTTAAGCAGCTGATTGTCTCACTCATGGGTCCTCTATTTGCCATTATTTTCTCTGTTACTTGGAGTATGCCATCTACTTAGTATTTTGGGGAGAGGTAAATCGTGTAAAATACACCTGCTCATTCCAACTAGTTGGTTTTAGACCATAGGTTGGCCAACCCTGATCTAAGCAATCAAGGTTGAAAGACAAAGATGACATGAAGTGAGGGATTCAGACCAAATTCATTCTGAGTAGGTCAACTGCATCTTGCAGTTCTAATCTAAGTGGTGATGCTGAGGGAGGAGGTTTTTTTCCATTAGTCACCTCAGTTTGCATCTATTAAATCTTTCCAGTGATATCTGATGGCACATATCTTCTCATCCCTTTGTCCAGGCAAATTATTCAAAGCATTATGAAGGTAAAAATCTTAAACTCTTATTTATTTCTTCAGAAAACCCAGAGCTTTTACAATAAGCTTCTGCAGAAACCTTAACTTTCTCTTGCTCTTGGGAAAGTGTTGTATGTGAATTGTGCAATTCTGCCTGTGCAAAAAGGTGTGCATCAGCAGTGTCTTAAAAAAAAGTTCTGCCTGAGCAAATGAAAATCACTAAATTATTCTCTAACCTGAAAATTTACTTCTCCATTATTGGATCCTTCATGAGGGAGGAAGGGGCAGAGAGACAGAAGATTAAGTGGGTGTTTAGAGTTGAGTGTGCAGTTCAATGCTAAGATAAATCAGGGCAATATAGCTGTGGCTGAAGTTTCAAGGATGTCAGTAGTGAAAGAAATAGTTGTTTCCCACTGTTTGTTGGAGGATATTTTTTTTCTCACATTTTTGGGTGTCTGTGAAGTGAAAAATCTAGATGGAAATGGTTTGCTGATTTCAGGAAGAATCTTCTGTCTAAAATGTAGCTGTCCTAGATGTTATTCAAAACTGGCTACTTCAAGCTGTTATTTTCAGAAGTGTCCAGTGAAATAAACTCCTTATTTTTTGCTGCTATGCACTGTATTAGATATGAAAATTAATATTTTAAATGCAAAATATTAGTACTTTGAGGCAGGTCTTCTAATAATTGCTGATACCCAAAATTGAAGACTCCTTAAGCCATTGGTAAGCATCTCCTGTACAAATTGTGAATCCTTCTCTTCAGAGCAGTCAGTGCCTTCTCTGGTATAAAGCTTTGTACAGATGTTTAGTACTTGAAAGTTGCAAATAGAGCAACCAACTGCAGTGCTTAAAAATGTCAAGAATTTGTTAACTGTTAGTTAAAATATACCCTTTTCTTTGAGGGCTAGTCTGCGAACATATTATCTAATTCTTCAAGAGTGTTTGAAATCATTGCTGGTTCTTTTGAATTTGCAGCAGTGCTTAATGTCTGTAAAAACTATTCATTTTGCTATGTCACTGATGATAATTAAAATAGAAGAAAAATTACTATAGTTGTAGTAGGTGTTTAAGTTAAATCTTTACAGAATAAAAAGTAACTACACAGTTTACCCACCATGTGGAGAAATTTGAGAATTCTGTGTGGTTTGTAGAATACACCCCCAAATCTACATCTAGAGGTATACCAAGTTACCTACTTGTTTTGGTACATTGTATACATTTTCTGAAGAAGTAATATCAGAAAGCTCTCCTTTCTGTTTGAGTAACCTGTTCAAGGGTATTTTTACTGCAGTTCATATGCTTTTTTTATTTTTTGTAAAACCACCACAATGCCTATTTCACTCAACTTCCTACAGAAGCTGAAATATGAGAGGCTGCTAGAAATGTCCATATAACCTTGGTGTCTTTATCAGTACATGGGTTTTATAGTAGTTCTCCCAAATGTATTAATTGAGCATCCTTCAGTTTTCATTAAAAATTTCTGTACCTCAAGTGTCATGCTTGAAACAAGTTTTTCTGCACGTGGTCTTTGAAGAGACTCTGATGTATTGCATTTCTTGAATGAATAAATATTGTCTAAAATGCAACTTCAACTGCAACATCTTCCTTTTAAGATGTTAGAAGTAGTTATAATCACATGCTTATCTTTGCACATATGCTTGTGGTTGTTGGTGTTTGCCTTTAGCATTTTCAGTGCTGGAGGAATAAAATCCTAGAGTCATAAAAAGTGTACTCTTCAAAACAAAAGCAGCCATACTGAACAGGAATGCTTGAGGAAGGGCCCTAAATATTTTATCATGATACATAAAAGCAGAATTCACCAGCACTCAAGCAATTCAGCAACTGGATCTTGCATGTTTGTAATTTAGCAATATTCTAGTTGTAAGTGCACCGATTTTTTTCCTTTGAAAAAAGCCCAGTGATTATCTAGTATTCTTTTATTATATGGTCATGCCAAATTCAGATGGAAACATGATAATCTGCCTTCTTTACTTACAAGGCTTTCTTTAGGAATGCTATTGCACAAACAGATTAAAAAGCCATAAGAGCTGAAGTGGTGTCACGTTCTCAGGCATGTAGGCAAATCATTTCAAGAAACTTGGTGTCTCACAATGAATAGCCATCACTTGGCAAGTAGGCACCTTCAATGTTGTGCATCTGCCAAGTGAGTGTACAGCAATGAATAACTGCTAAAAGAAAGCACAGACCTGTAATCACAAAAGCAATGTTGGATGATTATCAAGACCATCTTATTTGTAGTTGAAAAATAAATCTGTTTAACCTTTGTGATAAGAGTACAGCTTCAATCTAATATTTGAGAAAAGATATATGTTCTTTCTTAGTTGGTGTAAAGTTACATGATTAATAGGTCTTTGGGAAATGGTATTATTTGAGTAATTCATGACATGTATTTTGCACCCTGGGAACATAGACACATAAAAGTTCTGTCAAATTACCAGTTTCCAGAGATCTCCAGACCCAAAAATTTGACTCGGGAATTGCTCAATTTAGCAATCTAAATGAGCATAAATTGTTTTCATTTCATCCTGATTAGATCTGGATAACTTTGGTGAAAATCAGGTTTTCTTAATTAGACACTTAAAAAATTATAGCACTGGTGATTAATTCCTGTTGTATTTGGTCATGTGTGGCATACTGCCACATTCCTGTGTTTATTTGGACACATTACGCTTTTTGGAGAGCTGAAATTATATTTTAAAGTGATTAGAATTTAAGGTGATTTATTGTGCATCTGAATTGTCAAGTGTTTTAAACTTGTACTTCAAAGCTCAGATAAGGAAAGATCCACATTTTCTGTCTGATCATAAACTTGTAATTTTTAGAAGTTAGTTGTCATATTTTGTCTGACTGTAGCAGGATGTAATCGAGATCATCACTTGCTGTGAGATGGCACTGCACTCAGTTTGATCTTGGTAATACTTTTCCCTCAGAGTTTTATATTACCCCATTCCACCTTCAGCATCACTGAGTACCTGAATCCTCCTCATTTCTGGCAAAAGGGGTTCCTGAGATGATGAGCTTTGAGGTAAATCTACGCTGAAACAATCAGACTTTGTTTTCCTGTCATTCTGGACATACATTCCATATACTTAAAAATTCCTTAGCCTTTTTATTGGTGTAAAGGTAACTCTATTTTTTTGTGTGAGAAGAAAAAAACATTTATAAAAGCCTCCACTGGACTTTCAGCCCTGGAAAACCTAAATGTCAAAATGTGTAGTCTCCCACACTTAATGGTTTTAAGGTTATTTTTTGTTTTGGAACTTAGGTTCACACTGATTCTTTTTCTTTCTGGACAGTATAGATTTTTTTTCTTCCTGGACAAGTTATTTCTTGTTTTGGAACTTAAGTTCACACTGTTTTTTTTTCTTTTTGGACAGTGTATAGGTTGGGTTGGAAGGGACCTTGAAGGTCATCTAGTCCAAACTTTCCTGCAATAAACAAGAACATCTTCATTAGATCATATACTTAGAGCCGCATCCACCTCAACCTTGCATGTTTACAGGGACAGGGCATCTACTATCTCTCTGGCAACCTGTTCCCTCATTGTAAAAAAGTTATTCCTTATATATAGTCTTCCTCCCTTTGTTTAAAGCCAATAAGAGTTATTTTCCTTAATACTAGGTAACTTAGCTACTTAGCAAGCTCTCCTCTAAAAGAGGAGGCCATCCCTTGGTTTTATGTCTTCTGCCACTCTCTGTTGCTAGTTTAGGGTATATTTTTCATGTCTGTGCCTCCTTTAATTGCTCTTCCTGGAGGCTGTGCTCTGGACTGCAGTATTCTCTTATCTGGGTGTCCTGTCCCTTTAGCAAGCTCCTGCCAGGCTTTGTAGTCACTATGATTATCAGCTTTGGGGTATGTAATTTGATTTCTCCAGCTTAAGAGGGACTTCCTCTAGCCAGAAAATGCTCTAAGAATAACCTTGGTGTTCTCCCTAGCAGCCTGAATAAAAACCACTCTCCAACAAATCACAAAAGAATAAACATTTTGTGTTGTCTTATGCTCCTTTGGTAAATTAAACAATTTTGCAAAGTGCTTTTCTTGTCCTCTTACACTTTTCTTGAGCAAATTAGAGTGCAGTTATTGATTCACCCAGTTGGAAGGCATCTCTAATGAACAGATTTTCAGAGGTACCAATATTCTCTCTCTTTTTTATAATATGCTTTTAAGGCTTGATAAGGGATAATCCCTTTCTTGGTTCCTAGGCTGGATATCTGAACACTAATGTCTGATTAGCTAGATGGTTCTTTGGCCTTTCTGTCTTTAAAAACAAGCCAGATAAAATAAACCATATCAGTTTTGCCTGCAATAAAAGGAAAAGAGTAATATTTAATTCATTTTCCATCCTAAAGATATAATGACATGAAGAATAGAGTGTGTTTTTTGTCAGTATAGAAATAATACCATCTAGTGTTTAATTTTTATTATATGAAGCTTAGAGTTGGCTTTAATTTTTTCTGTCAAGTCTGTCTCAGGATATACAGCATTCCTCCATTAAATCACATTTATTGTGGTTATCATTCTGTTGATGCTGAAATAGGTACCATATAAAGTTGTAAAATATTTATGAAATCTTAACTGGTGAAGCTTGTATGAGATGGTGATCCATTCTTCTTGTCTTAGGAGAATGAGCACGATGCACGGCTATTTTAAGACATGGGTGAAATTGAAGAGGCATAAACTAAGAAGTGCTCTGCCAGCCAAAATTATACAGAAATATATTTCAGAATTATACAGAAATAGTGTGTAGTGATCAGAGCATTGTCTGAGGACAGAAAAAAAGGGCTAAAGTATTAAGCATGTTTGCCTTTCTATCAAGCCCTGTGGTTTTCATTCAGCATCCAGACTTCTGTCCTGCTCATTTCCTTGTGCTGTCTCATTTGCAGTTACTCTTTGTCTGTAACTCTCTGCCTGCCCCAGTGAGAAATAATTCTTCACTTGTGTTCCTGTCTAGATGCACTGTCTACTCTAGGTAGGTACAGTTGATCTTTAGGTTTGGGGATTTTTTAACTCATTGAGGTCTTTCTCTTATGGTCTGTAACATCAAACTTCTTTTTCCTGTCTTTTCATTGATTTGAGTCTCTCTTTCCTGCTGGAACAGCAGTTTTTCCAGTGGGGCTGCCTTGTTAAAAATTACTGAATAGTCAGAATTTTCTGACTGGGCAATTCTTGAGTTCATTCCTTAGGCTGTTATTTCTTCTAGCTGATTTCTGCAGGACTGCGTTTTTAACAAGGCAATAGTGAAAGATGAATACTGCACCAGGTCTTTCGGCGAATGATTTTATTACACTTCAAAAGACTAGGCATGTGGTAAAATACTCAAATCAGATTCTTGTAAAAAAAATGTTCTGCCTGTACTGAATATATGGCCTATTTATGATGGGTATATATTGTAAAAAAAAATAAATTCAGATTTTGTGATAGTTATTCTATATTTCACTATTTTTGATAACTTAAACTCTTGTGACTTTGCTTGTACTTCTTCTGTCACATCATATTTTCTCTGTCTTATTAAATCCATTATTGTATTATTTTGCATACTGTTCTTTCACATTTTCTCCTCCCTTCCTATGATTGAGGGGTTGTTTCACTACATAACGCAAGAAGGGGCTGA
>VZTY01028708.1:108760-127869 GCA_013400935.1 Turnix velox | reverse complement strand
CCAACCCCTCTGATCTTGGGGATCTCAAGACCTCTGTCCAGTTTTCTTCCTTGACAACTCACACATCTTTTTCATCTGTCACCTTCTCGTATTGCTGAAAGTGTTCAGATCCTTAGGGACAAGCACAGGAAACTTCCTCTCATCCCTTTCTGCATCCTATGAGCTGGCATGAAACCTTTCACTCTTATCTTTTTAAAGTACAGCTTGTATCCTGTTGAAACACCATGGACTAGCACTGGAAGGAGTCTAAACCCTTACAGTATTCAGGCCACAGCAGATGGATTGCAGAGCTGTAGACTGAAGTTAGCAGGTAATTAACTTGTGGACATGCAGAAGAGTCAGTAAACATGCCCATAGTGATCAGCACATTTCATTGTGGCTTCTCACTGAGGCTGACTCTGTTATACTCCTCCTTCCTTTACTTAATGGAAATGACAGTGAACACCCAATCTGTCCTCCAAGTCCTTCTCCACCAGCACGTACCTTTGGGAAGGCTGGAAGTGCCCCAAGCAGAGCAGGGCTGCTGGCTTGTGTTCAGTGTTTTCTGTTGTCATTACAAAGAACAGTGCTTTCTCTTAACAGCCTTTGCTCCTCACCTGCTTGCTGGCTTTGTTAATAATCAATCACATTTTATTCACTTAACTTTTGCCTGCCTGCCCTCTACCTCATGCTTCTTCTTGTCACAGTAGATGGCACAACTTGAGCTGTTTGCTGATGAACAAATGCAGGCTGTATGTGCTGCAGCCATTTTAACTTCTTCACTGAATATTGTGCTGTAGCCACTTTAGCTGCTTCTTTGCATATTGATTGAACTCTGCTCGTGTTTAGTATTGACTGCCACAGACAATGTTCCTCACTTACCATTATTTCCCTTGTTTCTTTCTCCCTCATCATCTTTCCCATTGATGTTTATCCAGTTTCTCCTGCCCTTATGTTTCTTCACTGTCTGCATTTTTGTTTCATTCTCATACTTGTAAATCAACCACATGCAATACTTTTGTTTTGGTTTTTATTTTTTCGTTGTTATTGCATCCAAGGAACATTTTTCCTAATCATCAATCTCAGGAGTTCAGCATGGGGAAATCATGAGTCAGCCTCCCCTTTCTCTCAGATAAGAATACTGTTCTAATTCTTACTTTTTCTTTGTTTCCTAGGAAAAAACAATACAGGCATCTAACTTTTAAGTTGGGGAATAAACCTTAGCAGTAACACAAAGGCATTGTTTACAACTCTCAGGAAAATAATTTTATCTTAATAATAATACAATTAAAAGCAGCAGGTAAGGATAAGATAAGGATCCTACTGCTAAGTGTCTTACCCTCTGATTTGCTCTAAAACTGACAGAAAAATCAATTTACAACAAATTTTGGTGGCTTCAAAATTAGGCTTGTGCAAGAAGACTTAATGCCAGCCAGTACATCCTTTAAATGATTATACCATGTAAAGTACAGTGATGACAGATGTGGAGACAAACAAGGAGTCTCTGGTGTTTTGATTCACTCTGTCATGGATGCCTGTAAGAAGAGAAGTGACAAGACTCAGTGAATTAATCTCACGTGTATGAGTGAAAGTTTCTTGATTCTTGGCCTTTGGCAACAATATCACAGGAACACATTTAAGCAACTTTAATTATAACTATGTAATGACTCCTTCTGTGTGGGAAGTGCTAAACTACTTAATGGATACTGGCACTTTTATATTCTCTATCCCATTCGCTGCTTTTGGGAATGTTTCACAGTGGCACTAAATTTTCCTATTTAATTTCATTTCACTCAGACCTAACTGCTTTTCAGAGACTAACTGCAGTTTTGATAAATGTTCTTTCTAGACTATTTAATTTCTTAGGCTGATAAAAGCAATTTTAATAAAAAAATATAGCTCCTGGCTGGAACTCAGATTTCAAAAGATAAGAAAATCTAGTTTTCCCTTTGCTTCTTTTTTTCTGAATTAGTTACGTTAGTTTAAAGCTATTTTTTCTAGACTGATTAAGTAGAAAGACTGACAAATTGAACTTCAGTTTTACTCTTTCACCACACTGATACAAGTAGCAGGTAATGAGATCAACTCATTGCTAGTCATGAAGAGGTTTATTGGAATGAAACTTGTTGGACATACTTATCTCTTTAACAATCACAAGATTGATACAAACAAAAGCAAGATTCTTAGGCCTACAGTTTCTTCTTAGTTGTTAAAGCAACTAATGTGTATCCTTAAAGCTTCCCAGAGCTTCTGGTAATTTGGACACCTATTTGCATGATTGAAATTTAATTTCTTAATAGTAATTTGACAACAGCAAGCTGTATTTTTATTCTTTTTTTAAAGCTACTATTTGAAATTGTGGACCTTTCATCTCTGTCTCCTGAAGAAGCTAAACTTAGCTCTCATTTTTCTTGAAGACCCATATTTTTCTGTGTACTAGATGGAGGAATAGAAAAAAAATAGTGGGGTTCAGTAGTCTCAAGTACTCAGACTAACACCATGTTAATGGAGTGAGCTCATTTACAAAGGAATCTTGCCCCTTCAGTACTGGTTGAGCAGATTATAAGATTACATCCCAAAACAAGGAGTTAAGTCACATTGTATGTTTTTCCTAAATTGAGTATTCTCAGCACTCTGAATCTGGGACCTTGTTTGCCTAAAGTATCACTAGCAAGGTCTACAGATACTAGTCAGTCATGGGAGTTCAGATTTTCAGTCAGAGATGAAGGTTGATGTTGTGGCAGATAGTGGTTTCCACACTGCATCAATCTGATGGTTGTCAGGCTTTTCTAATAATTTCAGTAAAGGAAATGTTTGAGAAGGGGGAGTGCCCTGAAGAGCAGGCACAGGTTCCCCAGAGAGGCTGTCGAGTCAAAAGCTTGGCTCTAGGTGGCCATGCTTGAGCAGGGATGCATTGGACAAGATGACCTCCAAAGATCCTTTCTAACCTTACTTAATGATTCTGTGGTACAAAGAAGGCAATGAAGGGTTGGGCTGATCAGGAGAGACTGGTGTTGAGTCTGCTGTACATATTGTAAGGTATTTACTTTAAATACTGTGGGGAAGGAGGAGTTAATGGTGGGATTGAAAGAGAGAGGTGATATTGATAAAGCAGTGGCCTGAGGAAGTCATCTGAATGTAAGAGAATGGCTAGAGAGCAGATTGCAGAGAGAACTGCATTACCTTTAGATATGACAGCATAGCCTTTCACTGTACTTCAGGACATATATGGAGAAAATATTTATGCTTCACATTAACAGAAGAATTTTGCCATTGATAGTCATAACCTAAGTATATTAACAAATTGGTAGCAGCCCCACTCCCTGCTATTTATATGTCTGTACAGCACCATTGGATATTTGAAATTATCTTCTATCTAATATATATATTGTGTATTTTGAAGTTTTGGTATTTCTAAAACAAATAATTGCTTACTTTATGGCAATATGTCCACACACATTACTCTGTAACAGAAATATGCCTTTTTGTTGTACTCTGTAGCCATTAGTGTGGCTATATGTTTAAAACAATAATAGAAAATTTTAAGGAATAACAACAGAGGAAGTTCTTATTAACACTTGGATATTAGTAATGACACAAAACTGGCTTGCTGTGTAGCCCCTTTGTGCTGGAGGCCTGATAGGATGCCATGATGAGCTTGCTCTTTTAAGCCTAAGGGCTTAACATTAGCAGCATATGACAATTTTTTTTATTGGAGTCTGCTTTGCAAAGCACACAGGGACAGGGAAGTGGACTGGATGCTGTTATATATGGGCTGGTGTGGCAATTAAACTGCACTGTTCAAGCATGAAGAGAGCAAAAAACCAAGGGTTTCACTGTTAGGCTTCTTACACAATTGCAAAACACACCAGTGCAAAGCTGTTTTGCCTTGCAATAAGGAGGTTTTATTTTTTGGGGAAAAAAAAAAAAGTGCAGTTATTAAACTCAGCATGGAGACAATCTGAAACAGGATCTTCATCAATCAGATTAACTGCTTTCCAAGATGAAAGTAGACGAGGCACAGTGTGAGCCTGAGAAGATATTTATCAAAACCCATATTAATAACCACTTTCAGCCTTCTCCTGACAGTTTCATCTTGGCTTCCATGTTTAACATTTGAGTATCATATGTTTTTGTCAGGATGAGGCTGCTAAGAGCATCAATTAATTAATTCCTCTGAAGTATGGTTTGGAAAGGTAATAAAGTAACATTCCCTAAGGCCAAGACCAGTAATGGTAAGCAGCATTTTGGTGCTGTGCAATTTTTTACTTCAGAAGGAAATTAAAAGCACAAAATCATTTCCAGAATATATCCAACTTTATTTTAATAAAATTACTGAGAGGGATCAATTTTTTAAAATTATATTTTCAGGTAAAGCATGTTGCTGCTTTTTATTTGTTTTATTTTAGTAGGAGAAAGTAGCATACCTCTAGCAAAAGAAAAGGCAAAAAAGATGCTTGGAATATCTCTCAATATTATTATTTATTTCTTATTATGGCTATGATTTGCCTTGTTATTTGGGTCTCACTGTTCTGTTCTGAAATTTTCACTGAGGGGTGAAGGAAGCCTACTGAGAACACAGAGAAATTAACCCTCTCCTTGTTTGTACTGCTGCTATCTTTACACAGGAATTTTTCCATTTCTCCATCTTCTCCCATGTTTAAAGACAGTGAAATTCTTGTTTTATTTATTCTGTGAAAAAGTAGTTTTTTCTGCTTTGTATGTAGTGGAAAAAAAGCAAGGACAAAGAGCTGTTTGATGACAAAGGGAAGCATCAAGATAGTCTTTCTTGTTATTTTTAGAATCATAAGCAGGTATATTTTCCTTTAATCTTACAAAGTACAGCCAACCTTTTACTTCCACATCCTTTTAGTCTCACCACAAAGTAATAGTTCTATGCAAAAAAAAAAATCTTACATGTATGTCAGCTGTTGATACCACCACTTTTCTTGCTGCTTGTGGGCAAAGTAAGCCTGTATAATTAGTGTGTCAAAGACCACATGAATCACATCAAAATACTCTGCTTGCCAGTCTCAAAATAAAGTCCCCACACACTTTCTATCAATATATCTCAGTCTGATCTTGTGAGAGAATGAGATTTGGGTGGCCAAAGTGTACATCTGTATGTGTACTGGATAAATATGTCCCTCTGCTAATTCTGCCTGTCAGTTCTCATATATAACTTCTGAGTTGGCCACTCAAAGGCAGTCTGGGATAGGTCTGAAGACATTTAGATCCATGGAAACTAATTACTCTGTCCCCCAAGTGAGCTGGAGAGTTAATCCATCACTTCAGAACAGTCTGAGAATAGGAATCTTTGTGAAGTTTTTATGAAGATCCACAAGACAGGGATCTCTTTTCTCTCCCCCACAGGAATAGCTCACTTGAGATGGTCCTGATATTTTATAATGACTCTGCTGATTTAGCCTCCTATGCTACATGTTTGAGCTTCATCTGGACACAATTGTTCAGGGACAGCAGACCAAGCAAACCCTGTGCAGAATCATCTCCTTTCCACAAGGGTGGAGGCTGGAAGAAGCTGGATGAAAAAAGCATCGTACTTGAGTATCTGAAATGACCCTTCCAACCCAGGCAATTCTGTGCATAAGATGCAAAGTCCTGTGGGATTCCTCATGACTTGGAGCCTTAGATGTATTCAGACCTAAAAATCTTTACAAGAATATACAAATTGGAAGGGGTTTGGTTCAAACTCTTTGCTCCATGCTCTTTTCTAAAGTTTAAAGTAGTTTAAGTGAATTAGGGAGCATTTTCTGTGTAACATGGGTTGTGAGAAGATTTTATAACAGCCAGACAGAATCACCAGCTGAGGTCCCTTGATTTGCATTCAGAGGTTACAGAGCATAGAGCATGAGGGAGGATTATGGAATTGAAAGGTCTTGGGTACAGACAGGCTGAGTTTATAAATGCTGTAAATGAAACTGAGAAAAAACTCAAGGAGCTGGGAATCAAAACAAAGCTAGTTTGTCTTATGTTCTAATTTGGCTTCAGAGAATTAAGAGTTGATCTCTGCTAAAACTCAAGAGATTGTGGATGAACTCTGTGAGCATCAGAAGATCAACCGTTACTGTTTTCCCTCCTAGGGTGATTGTTGTTGCTGAATAACAAAGATGTACATCAAAGAGGAAGGATTTGTGATTTAATACCACTATTCTAATCTGAAATTCTGCAAGTGGAATTGATTATTTTGCTGTTTATAACTATGGAAAGTTAGCATTTAGAGATGTAAAATTATTCTCACAAAGGTAGTTAGTGTTAAGGAAATAATATCAAACTAAGTGATGCTAAGCTGACCCAAAGCTGTGTGAGCATGCTGAAAAGTCAATTTTACTAGGTGGCATCTGTGAGGCACAAAAAGGAGTATACTGTTTAAGATCTGTAAAAAGTATTGGTGCCAACTTAGAATAGACTTTACAGCTATATATAGGAAAACAGTTAACACCCTGGAGAGGCTTGCTGTAAAAAAGCCACACCAACCAGACTATAATTTCAGCTACAGCATACTGGGAATCAGAGACCTTTAAAAACAAATATTTCCTTTCATGAAGTTTTATTCTGTGCTACATGGGTTCATTGGGACAGGTCAAAATCATGATCACAAATATCTGCTCTGTTTCTCCTGCACTGAAAACATTTCCCTACTGTTTGCTGACCATCAGTTCCTGTTACATTGTGTTACCCCTAAAGCCAGAGGAATGAAACTGAAAATCAGCACCGTGCTGTTAAATACACAAAGGCAGACAACTAAAAAAAAAGAATAAAGCATTTCAGTGACTGTCTTTTACTGCTACTGAGATGTTGAGATTACATTCATATTACATGAATATATATGTGTGTAGCAGCACAGTATTATTTAGTGGAACTGCAACACTTAAGACACTGGTGTGCCTTTTAAGTAAATGATTACTGACACGAAGGTCATAACTCCTTAACACAATAATGTAGACTATAATTCTTTAGAAGATCTAGATGGAGTTGTTGTTAGGTTTTCTTTCTGTGGATGTCCACTTAGTTTAGGTCAAATTACAGCATCTCTGTTTAGGATGAAAGGGAGGAAATTATTGAAGGTTCTTTCTGACCACTGTCATTCTGTCTGAGAACCTGCCATTTGAGAAAAAAATATTACATTTTGATGAGTTGAAATGGATACTTCCCATGAAACAGCTCTTTCCAAATACTGTTTGGGACTAGTAAGGAAATAGTAACTTCAGGTTTTTAGCCTAGCATACTTGTCCCATTTATCTGGCTCACAGATGACCCCTAGAAAACTGTCTTCATTCTTTCCTTTCATTTTCATGAGTCTGTTCTCAGTGTTAATGTCCTTGGGCAGACTCTTAGGTACACAGATTGTCTGGGATAGGAATATGGACTCTAGCTGTTGACCATACAGGGATTTTCAGTAGTTTTTTTCTTCCCTTTCTATAAAATTCCCATTTCTGCCTCTCTTATTATTTTTTTTCATTTACTGCTTCCCATAATTTCAGTGCTCAGGATAGTCTATGTAAACCATTTGGCCCGACTGTGGATCAAAGGAGAGGAAATGTATGAAGTCTGTATTTATGTGTTATGCTTATTTTTAATAGCTTGATGTGCCTTTTTCACCTCCCTATGATTTTGAAAGCTCAGATGGAGTTTCTTTATCCTTTTGCTTCTTGTTTGCATATTGACCGAAGGCAGTTGTGTTTGCTGATAGCTACATGCTCAGAATTACATGAATCCCTTTTCAAAATGACATAGCTAATGCTGTGTATATGCAACTTTCATATATTCAGCTGCAAAACTACAAAGAACCCCCTTGCTGATATTTTGCACATGAACTGAAGGTTCCCCTATGGATTTGGAGCAGCAATGCTCTGCCACTTACTTTAAAAAGTAAATAAGAATGTATGCCTAGGGAAGAACAGAATCTTTTTAAATCAGGAATCTAGACAAATACTGTCAGCAATGAAACCAAAATAATTTAATTGCAATACTCGGTCTGCAGCATCCATGAAACCTATAATTCTCTAGAAACCAATTATTATGTATTAATGAACTTCTGAAAAACCCAACTGATTATTCCCTGCTATTGATTCTGATGGGAAGCATAAAATGGGATGTTCCATTTGGTTATTAGAAATTGTATTCCTGTCTGTTAAAGTAGTGGAATTAGACTGAACTAGACACCCATATATTTAGATAAACTTAAAAGGCATGAGGAGACCACTACTCAAATGTCCAGGTTGAAAACATTTCACCTTAAGAAATCAATCCATGCTCCTTGGACCCACAATTAGAGTACCATCTGGCACATATGATTTCAGCACCAAGCTCTTAATGAGATAAAATTGAGCCAACGATGGATTCAGGGTACAAAAGAGTTTAATAATCTTCTATTTTTCATAGCAAACATTTGCATATGCTTTATGAGAAAAGCTCTTTCAAGAAACGTTTCACCTCCCAGCATTCTTTAAAAACTTGTGGCACACAGCATTTTCTGCAACATCCAGAGTACTTTTATTTCTATTTTTTTTCTGTACTTAGATTTTTGTACTCATCCACTGGGATTCAAGCTGATGTTAAAGTAATTGCATTATGTCACAAATAATTAAACTCATTTTAACATCTAAAGGCAAATAATAGTGAAATACAATGCTCTCCTTTCCAATTTAAGGTAGGGTTATCAAACATTTGGAAGTTTTAACTCTGCAGTCCTTCTATCCAGTGAAGGCTGAGGGCAGCTTTAGTTGAATTTGAAGTGAAACAAAGAGATTTAAACAAAAGAATCTTGCTCAGGCATATCATGTCTAATGTAAGTGTTGGTGTTGTCATTGTCCACAGAATGGAAAGGCTCTGGTTAAGACTCAACTTGCCTTAGTTATATGTAATGTATCTGTCCATGTTTGAATTAATTGTGTAATTCCATTATAGTCAATGGAGATGTAGCCAATACAGTCAATGGCATTTGGAGAGCAGTTTGTCTTGTCCTAAATTTGGTCAGATGAATTGTTCTTTAAACTCCATTAACTGTATTGATTAGCTCTCCAGGACTATAATGGAGTCCAGACAGTAAGTCTGTTGTAGACAGACTACATGGTAGACATCTAGAGTAAGAATTTCATGTCCCCTGCTGTTTTTCATTGTTATGAAATCTAGTTGAAAAACTGGTGTCTTGAAGGCATTTCAGTGGAAGAAGAGTACTTTACAAAAGAACTTCACAGAGGAGCAGTAGTTTATCATCACAGCTCTGTCTACCTAAATAACAAACAGCACTGGAAAAAAATAGCTGATTTCTGCTTGCTTTTTTGGATGAGTGGAGAGACTCTCAGGATCCTTTTCCAACCATAATCTCCTATAGCTGTCCAGGCCAGCATATTTATCCTCAGACTTGAAGGAACTTTAACTGCTGTCTGAATGTTTTCTCTATATCTTTTACTAAGCAAATGGTGTAACATTGCAATGGACTCACGAGGTCACTCACACAAAGCTAAAACCAAACACTTCATTGTGCTTCTCTGCTGACTTGTCTTTTCATGCTGTTTTCTTTATAAAATCTGAGCTTACAGAGTCCAGCTCTCCTGGCAGGCTGAGCCACGAAATTTCCCTGAGAATAACTACTTGAACTTGGATCACATCATGGTTTTAAAAAAAAAACATTGGTGAAAAATCAATCACTGTCATCAGTAAACAGTTTTAGTTAAAACTTTTTCCCTTGTTTCCCATATGAATTTTTCCAGGCTTTCTAATGATCCAAGCAATGTGTTAGAATGGACAGATGTTACCATGTTTTTCTTCCTTGACATGTACCCATAGATAGAGCAAAGTAAGCAAAGGCTTTCCTGCTGATTAGATATGCCCAGTAGATCCAAGAATGTAGTGTCTTTTTCTGGAGCAGTTTCACATCAGATAACTGTTTAAATATTTACCATATATTTCTTAGACATACTTAGTACATTTATGAAGCAATAGTTTGTATCATAGATGGTGGTGTGTATAGTCTAGGACCATTCCAGTTAAAGACTTGGTTTTAAGAATAAGAAACTGCATTTTTACTTATTGTCTCCTTCAGTAGCAATAAGGCACCTGACCTACCACTGTAAGCATCTGAGGAGAGCTATGTCACTGCTGTTCAAGGATGTTTGAAGATATTGGGAAATTACTTAGTTCCCTCCACCTCTACACACTTCAGCTGGAGCTAGCTGGAAGAGTGGGGAAGCATCTAGAGGAGTGGGGAAGTACCTAGAGAGGTGCTAAGAACTGCTTGTCATAACATAATTACTGGAAGAACATAATTTCCAGTGCTGTCCCTGAGATGACATACACCTTTAGCACGTGTTCCAGTGTGAGTCCACACATTCTGTGCCTTAAATTTCAGATATTATTCAGGGCCAGACCCAACTCCAAATTTATTCTGTTTTTAAAGTGACTGAAAAAAAAAAGAAAGAACTCAAATTCCACTCACCATCAAGATACATCTTCATGGTCTGGACTTACTGAAACAAACTCAAACTAATTTAAACAATTTTATGTGCTATGTACAAATAGAGTTGGCTGGAAGATAGGGACACATTGCAGCTATATTTCAGATTGCAATATGTTTGTTTTTCATATTATATTATGATTGGAAAATTTGTCAGCGAGCTAGTCTACAAATGGAGCAAATTGCTCTGGGATGTATTGCAATCCACTAGTGTGTTACTTCCAACACTTTGGATAAAATATTAATATCTTCTCTTTTTCATTTCAGATTTTAGTTATTTTTGAGCATATCTAAGTATGGTGATTAGGTTATGGAAAAAAGAGCAAAACCAGCAAAATTCACTCTAACTGGATGTGACTATGAAGTAAACACTTCATGAACTCTATATGGATTCTTTTTGAAATATATGGCCTAGCCCAACTCATAAACAATATATGGATATGTGATTAACTGATGTGAGCCTAGAAAATGTTATTTATTTATTTATGTATTTTAAATCTGATCTCTTCATACAAGAGACCAGGGAATTAAACCAATAGTGGTTAAATGTAAATGATAATTTACAACTACATCAGCTACACAGGGTATAGCACAACTGAAATAACTTGACAATTGCTTTATAATCTCAGTAAGTGCTCAATTCAAAACATATATAATTACTCTGAGTAAAAGTTATTATAACCACACTTCTTGTTTCTCTAGGATTTGCTGCATGGAGAAGCTTAGAAGATTTCATAACTTAAAATCCGTGACATTTCTCCATGTATGGATTACATTGATGAAATAATTAGTTGATGATTGTAGGGTTTGCTAGTATGTCTACATCAGTGCCCTAATTCTGTGTACCTCGTTTTTAAGAACAAAAATGGTATATATAAACTTGTCCACATGGAACTAATAATGAAATTTGGCAGTGTGCTTGGGTGGAGGCTTTAAAGCTAAAAGCTTTTTTCCAAAAGCCCTGGCATAACTTACTTCTTTGAACTATTCTGTCCTTCAAAAATAGTTCATCTTATCTATGCACCAGCAAGGACAGTGGGATTTAGTATATGGATGTATTTTTACAAACAAAATTCAGTTTTCCTTCACATCCCTCAGTTTCCCATTTTAGTTCCTAGAAACAGTCTCTCTCTGAGAGTCTAAGAAACTGTCACAGGAAAAGAGAGATTACCGCCTGGCCACATCAAAAGGCTCTGATCCATACATCTCTCATACTTTTTGTCATATAAACTTAAGAGACTGAGCATGAAGGTTTATTTAATTTTTGACCAGCTGTTTGCACCTCCAAATGTAGACATTGCAAGTATGGCAAACATTTTTCTGATCCAGTTTAAGAGAGCTCATAGCAACATAAGCAAATGTAAGTCCTACTACCTATGGAAACTTGTAAAAGCAGAGGAATCAAGAACTGTGGGCATTTTATAACTAGCTTTGCTAGCTGAAAAAGTGGATTATAACATGTACATGGGAAGGTAACTGCAGTCTGAATATTACTGTCCACATAATGCTAAATAGCAGCAAAATATGTTACCAGCAGTTTCACAGGTCATATAAACCAAACTAATGAAGCAGAAGTAACAAAGGAAATCATAAAACCAGTTAAGCTGGCATGCTGGCTACAAGAAAACTCTCACTCATTTCATATACAACTGTTGTTTTGTGACTAAAGCAAGGCTGAAACAGACCGATAAATATGCACATTATTATAGTACTTGAAGAACTTTCTCACTTCTGTCACCAGTCTTTTCCCCATTATTAGTTTGATTTTCTTCTGCTCCAAGTACACTTTATCTCTCATATCAGTTGGGCTCTAGTTCCCTATTATAATGTGATTTTCCCACAGAGAGTGCTGATAGGTGCCCCAGAATTTCAAGGGCAAAATAGCAGAATTATCTCTTTGCAAAATTCAGAGACTGTACATGTTGTTGGGCTAGGGGCGAAGGAGAAACCTCCAGAATAAATTTCAGAGCAGAGTATGACATGATTATGAACAAATCTATGCACATTTAGGCTGCTTGCAGCTCTTTTACAGCTTTGGCTGGTGAGCAGGTGTAAACCACGGAAGGTGATAAATGTTTTCTTTTCATCGACTGTAAGTTGTCTGCCCTCTGAGGCCACCAGAAGTCTAGGTCTGAAGACAGATGAACAGAACATTATACAATATCAGGAAATTATGAAGAGCTGCATTTGTAGTCGCCATCTGGTGGATTCCAGTACAACAGCAAGTAATTTGGCAAAATCTCTGAATGGCTGTTAAAATGTCATGAGATGATTTTTTGAGGATTGCAAAAAGGTACTGATTGATGGAAGTATTTCTGATGTCTTAAGTTAGTGGCTGCCTGTCACTAGAGATGGAAGAAAGCAACTACTAACTGATCCTTTTGAAAGCATTTCAAAGAGGTAGCTCTCATCAGTTGAGAATTTCTCCTCTTGTTCATTTTTTAAAGCACTTGCTAGCAATAGCAAGGTCACAGCATATACACAGAGAGTATAATCACTCTTTCATTGCATAGGAAATGTACCTCAAAAAACTTAAACTTCAATTTGCCTATCAAAGCTACATTTTATATTAAGATCTCAGACTCTGCTGAAGCCTTAATTAATTATTGCAAATCAGGCAGGAAAATATTTGTTTTTTCCATCTTGTAGACAGAGAAGATACAATTTCTAACCAAATGTACATGGCACTGGGTAGGAATAAAAGGAATACAGGGATTTCTTTGACTAGTAATACTTCATTTTCCTAGCAGAATAAGTGCTACATTATCTAGAGATTAATATAAGCAACCACCTTAATGATAACTACTTGTCATATAGTAAATGGGGTTGATTTAAAGCACACAGTAATAAAAAGTTCTTAGTTTTATAAATATTTATTTCTAAGAAAAAATTCTGTTGACTTTAGATCAAGACAAACAATGTATGTTTTTAATGCTGTCAGAATTCTTGAAAACCCAATGAGCTGGTGTAATAGTTCTACTGACAATATACACTATAATATCAATTTTTGTTGAAGCTTGCTGTAATCCATGTTTGCTTTGAAGATTATAGACATAGTTGATGTGGGAATCAAAACCCAAGTATAGGTCAGATGATGATTTAAGTTACTAAACCTTTGTATCTCTCTGTCTGTCAAATCCCTCGGTAATATGTGAACTCAAACATCTATAGATTATAGTACAGCAGTTGAAAATTAATCCGTAAAAAAGTTGGGCTGAAGCTTGACATTGGTATAAACTGAGAAGCAGAGTTTATGTCTTGATATGAATATGGTTTCACTGATTAAAATTCACAGGCAATCTCAATCAAGACTGATCTGGAAAGTGGGCATGTAGAGAATAACTGGGGGAAGACAGTTATTGAAATAAAATACATTTTGCTCAATGGCTAAAATTTGGTGATGACAAAAATAATCGGGGAGGGAGAAACAGAACAGCAAAATATGGTGCCTTAGCTATAGTAAATTCATAGGCAGATGACTGATACAAAAAGCCTCCATTCCATAATAAAAATGTATTGCCTAGAAAATGTTTAAGGATTTGCAGGATTCAAGCCAAAATTAAATTCAAATTTAAAATACTCATAGATACATAAGATGCTCCATATCTCACAAAAGGCCAGGTGAGCCTTTTAAATGATGAACCAGAAGAATTTTTCCTACGTGTGTATTGATGTTGGGTTTTTTTTTCTACATTCTGTGTACATAATTTCTTTCATAAAAGTGTGCCATTAAAAATGTGATGTCTAATTTAATACACAGTGTAATCTTACTGAGAAGGGTCCATCACTGCAGTTGTTGGGGCAGGATTGTATCTTATTTGGTGTTCTGGGGGATGTTTACATTGCCTATGTAACTTGGATCAGAGCTCTCAGCATTTCCCTGTTGAATTGGCCTTGCAAACACGGGTCTCCTTGAAACAAAGAACACACAGGGGAAACTAGTGACAGGTATTTACAGAATGGTTTACAAACAGTTGATAAATTATAGTAATGCTCTGCTACAAAGTCACTCTGTGTTTCCCATATTTGCTGTCTTAGGTAGTTCAGCTAACAAACTGCTGAGAGATTCTGCAGTCAGCAGAGAAGTGACAGTCATTTGTAGGAAGATGGAAAAGAGTCAAGAGACTGAGAGGCAAATTTTGGGCTTACATTACACTGCTTTCTCTGGGAATACTAATGATTCTGTGTTCAGAAACCTCAGCTCTTTTTTGAGATCAGTAAAGTGTTAAACCTCATTGCCATCCCATAAAGATTAACTTCCTGCTACATGATAACAATGAATACTTTAAAACTGCAGAAGCTGTGCTTACTTTACAGTGCCTGATCAGTCAAGATGCCAGATTGTGATGAGGAGGCTGAGCAGGGGTGAGGCACTGGAGAAATCCTGTTTTCCAAAGGTGCAAACACTACAGTCCTAGGAACAGGTAGAAGGACTAATCTGAATCTACTGAAATTAGACTGCCTTTTTGTGCCAAGGCTAGGATGGATTGATCTAATGCTCAACTACTTACACTGTATGTTGGCCTGAATTCAGAGGCTCAGGGACAAAAGTACTCCTGAGTTGGTTTAGTATTTTAACAATGAAGGTTGTTAAGGGCTACACTCTTCTTCAGTTTCTCCAGTCGTGAATAATGCAGCCAGACTGGAATCCATATTGTGTGTCTAAGAATAGTATTTCGACAAAGTCAGAATTTAGACAACTAAATGTAGTCTTGAGACAGCCATTTTCCAGATGTAGTTAGGAAGGAGACAGTTAGGTGGTTGTAGTACGAGATTTTCCTTGCATGAGATGCAGAATAGAAACATCTTTAAATTTTTCAGTTACTTATCCTTTTTCTAGATGACAGAGTGCTGCATTGTGCCATAATATCAGTGCATAGACAGACTGAAATTGCATTGGGTTGCTTTTGTTGCTGTATTTCATACTGCTGTCTGAATTACTTTCCACTATCACTCCTGTCCTGACTGTCTAGGTTTCTTTCTGCCTGCAGAATTTATGTTTTCTACTATTTTGTCCCCACTTAATTGTATTAACCTGAATTATTGTTTCTTTTTTCCCCCCTCCCATTGTATTCTATCCACATTTCCAAATCTTTTACACTCCTTTTTTCTACCTTCTTCTTATTTCAAGTTCTTCCTTCTGTCCTAGGCTGATAATGTTTATGGAGAGAGGTAACAAATCCTTCTACACAATCATTACTAAGGATCAAAATTTTAAGAATATGGTTAATTAGTTTTTTAGATTTAATGGGGACATGGGACTTGCTGAGACCTAACCATGATAAAAAGGCTGGGCATGAACAATCCTGAGCTGCTACACAGAAGACAATAAATTGACAAAGGCTAAATAATGAGTGAAGAATAAACAAATCACACAGGTATTCAGAAGATGTGTATAGTCAAGAGGCAGAAAAAAATTATGAACAAAGAATCCATTGTTGAGAATAAGGGAATTAAGGAATAGAGTGGAAATAGCAAAAAGCTGCATTCTTCACTTGCATATAAACATAATAAAAACAATAAGATAGCTTTCAGCTGCACAAATAAAAAGACAGAAAATACTGTTTCTAGAAAACATTTCTAATAGCAAGGATGTCTATATGGCTAAAGGAAGTCCATGAGCCAGAGTAAATGGACAGTTTATTTAAAGTTTTGATGTGGACAGTATTGTGTAAATGGATAGTTGTAGGTACACATCAAACTGCATTTTGGCAAATAAAACATCCAAATCTAAGATGAATAAACTGTTCAGACTACTAATTTGTTAAAATGGCACCTCTTTTTGAAAATAGTAAAAGGACTGGAAAATTAATTTATAAAATCCATTAGTAACTATTTCAGCTAATTTGTTACTAGGGAATGAATTAGGATATTAAAAATTACAAATAAAATACTTGCCACTGTACCTGCTTTTGAAAAAAAGGAGCACGGTGGAGAGGTAGCACAAAAATAACTGCTCATTGCAGTGTGAGAATGTTATGTAAAGGACATATGTATAAATGGAAAGTAAAATGTAAAATGGTTTTATCAAATATATTTTATATCAAATCAACAGCCAGTTAACTGTTTTCTTTGAAAAATGAAAAATTTTTCCTTGAAAAATTAGTGAATTGTGTATAATTTCAGAAATGGCATTTTATTTAATGCCCATAAGTAATCCTTGAAGTGGAGATAATGGAATGCATGGAGTTTATTTTGTGGTGAGTAAGAAAAACCTAGGTAAAGGAGAGACCTTATTTTATTATTACTAAGAAGAAAGAAAGGGGATTGATCACTTGTTATTCACTTTGAGTGTGTTATTTTTTACAATATCTGTTTAATATTTTCCTTAATGAGTTTGATAATGAAGAAAAGCAGAAGATAAACCAATCCAAGCTTTGCTATGAGAAAAACAAGATTATTCAAGGAATGGAATGATAGAATGAGATAGATCAGATCAAGTACAAGGTCATCTGCATTGAACTGGCTGGTATAAAAATTGTTTAAATCAAAAATAGTTCATCAATGTAATGTGATGGAAGAACAAACCTGAATGAACAAGATGATGGTTAAACATCAGCCATGGAAAAAGGCATCAGATTTGTGGCATAAAATGTGAGAGATTTTCAGGCACTATGTAGTAGAAGCACAGTTAGAATATAATAATACTGTGGCAAGCAATCTGAGTTTAAAACAAACTAACAAAACCTTCTGCAACTAGAACAGGAGCAAAGCATGAGGACTTGTATAACAAGAGGAAATGGAGGACTTATCATATATAAAGAGATTAAAGGGAATTGGTTTGTGCAGCCTAGCAAAATAAAAGTTTAGAAGTATCTGACTATTTTCCATAAATACATTCAGGAAATAAATGAAAAGAAAAATACCAAAGAATGGAACTTACAGGAAATTAAACAGATAAAAAAAAAATAAATTAGAAATTAGAAATAGTTTTCCAATCTAAAAAGGAAGATTCAGAATGGCTTATATAGCAATGGAGGAATGTAAGTGCTTTTTGTGTATCTGAACATTGATATTAGCATCCAAATCATCTAAGTCCTTCTATAGAAAATCTGAAATTAGATGATTTGAAACTTAATTTTCTGATAAACTATGCATTTTTTTAACACCACAGAAATACTTTGATAATGTTGAAATAAAAGTCTGCATAAATGGAAAGTCAGTATGTTTAGATAATTAATGTTTTCTTGAGGAAAAATAAAGAGGGATGGGAGTAAATATATAAGTTTGTCTACCACAACAAAGAAGAAACAATACTGATCTCTTAACTTAATCAAACAATGAATTCTGATTTAGCAGGTACATTGAGAGATGAACCTCAGGGAGGTTCACCTTTGCTGAATTCATTCCAGGTCTGGGACTTTAATTTGTATCACGGTGTCTTGCTGTGCATGGACTTGGAAGGTGAGATCAATAGAAAACAGTTCAAAAGAGGAGTTTTAAACTTTATAAAGTTGACTAGAAGGTGGAAGACATTTAGTTCACTCTGCAAATATTATGTAGATTGTTATTGTGAGAAAGAAAGGCCAAGATGGTAGAAAACAGGAACATTAAATGATTTCCAGCTAAAAGTTTGGTTAATGTGGATTTCCAAGACTCTAGATTAGGTTAAGGACACAAAGGCTTAGAAGGATAGAGCAACTACCCACATGGAAACTAAAGTAAATTAAACAAGACAAGCCAGACAAGATGCTTTGGACATCTCTAATTAAGGAATTCTAAGCAACATACCCAGCTCACAGCATCATTGCTGTCATTAGTGTTCTGTCACCATCATCATCATCTCCACCCTGCCTAACACCAAAACCTGAGGGATTTGTCATCACACCATTGGGTATCCCATTTCCTTGATTCTAAGAATGTTTTGAGACACTGAATCTCAGTTGCTCTTCCCCGAGGAGACTGTATAAAAACAGAGCACAGGAGGGCTACTCTGATGTTGGCAGCTCTCGTGGCTTACACAGATGGGTCTACAGCACTCAGAGCCCACTGTGTCTTTTGAAAGTTGGTTTCATTCCTACATGCAGAAGATTAAAGTAAGGAAGTGTCAATCACAGATGTGCAGATTGCCAAGTCTGACTGGCTTTTGCATTCCTGGGTAGCTATCAGTCAGACATCAAAAGTCAAATGAAAAACTAATTGGCATAAGATCTATCTACACCATGACCATGCAGGACTTGGAAAAAGAATTCTGACAAGTGAAGAGCAGAGGCACCCTTGCTTGGGAAACAATACAATGAGCCAGCCTGGGCCCATGAGCAGCAGTTCTAGGCTTAAGTTAATAATCACCTCAGATTTTTTTCACTGAGATGTGACAGTGCAGGACTGGGAGCCATGGTGTCTTTGCCCACCAGGGCTGGGAGCCATGGTGTTTGGCCACCAGGAATAGGAGCCATAGTGTCTTCAGCCACCTGAGCTGGGAGCCATGGGGTCTTTGGCCACCAGGGTGGGAGCCATGGCATCTTTGGCCACCAGGGATGGGAGCCATGGCATCTTTGGCCACTAAGGATGGGAGCCATGGCATCTTCAGCCACCAGGGTGGGAGCCATGGTGTCTTTGGCCACCAGGGATGGGAGCCATGGTGTTTGACCACCAGAGCTGGGAGCCATGGTGTTTGACCACCAGGGCTGGGAGCCATGGCATCTTCGACCAT
>VZTY01028708.1:79836-108670 GCA_013400935.1 Turnix velox | reverse complement strand
CTTCTTGGGCCACTAGGGCTGGGAGCCATGGCATCTTTGGCCACCAGGGGATCTTCATGATATTTGGCCTTTCTTCATCATGGAATGTCCCAGACTGGAAAGGACCCTTCAGGTCATTGAGTGCAACCAACCATCAACCCAGCTCTGACAAAAAACAGCCCCAAACCCTTTCTCTGAGCTCTGTGTCTGCCCCTCTCTGAAACCCCTGCAGGTGGAGGTAACTTATCAGTTCCTGAGGGGGTCCTACAGAAAGGCAGGGGAAGGAATTTTTAATATGATATGGGATCGGAGGACTAGAAACAATGGATGTCAATTGGAAGGGGGTAGATTTAGACTTGACATAAGAAAGAAATTCTTTACAGTGAGGGTGGTGAAGCACTGGAACAGGTTGCCCAGAGAGGTTGTGGATGCCCCATCTCTGGAGGTGTTTAAGACCAGGCTGGACAAGGCACTGAGCAGCCTGATGTAGTGGGAGGTGTCCCTGCCTATGGCAGGGGGGTTGGAACTCGATGATCTTTGAGGTCCCTTCCAACCCAAACTATTCTATGATTCTATGATTCTATGACATTGTGGCTGTAAAAACTTCTGGTCCTGTTAGACTCTACCTTAGGGGGGCATAGCCTTGAGCACCGTGCTGCATGTGCTTTATGGACCTGTTGCAAAGCTCTTTTATGCACTCCAGAAAGCAAATGATCCCTCTATGCAGAGACTGCAAAAATATACAGGTGCCAGAGCATCTGGGTTACACGTTTTAAAATGGCAAGTTCTAAGGAGTAATTCCCATTTTAACTTACAATAAGTTAAGACAGTATCACCAGGATTCGAAATACCACTCTCATCTTGGACTTAGAATAGATAAATAGCTAGCAGTACTTTGGTTTCTGGCAAATTGTTTTTTAACTTGTTGAATGTCCTCTCCTGGAACAATTTTATAACAGGTAAATGTTTATACATTCAAACAACAGCAACTCTGCACCAATTTTATTGTCCTTTTATCCAGAAAATAATGAAAATTTCAGTTTGACATAATGAGAACAATTATATTGGCTTGTTGCATGAGACTTCTACTGTGGATTTTTTTCCAATGTCAGAAAATGAAAAGGTGAAGTCAAAGACATTTTGTAACCTTATTCAAGCAAAATTTATTTGAAGTGGAAAAATTTTGGAAAAAAGTTTTTTTTAACATATTTGAAAAAAATCCTTTTTTTAAATTGAAATTTGGGGAGGCAGCTAGATGAAATTGTTTTTGAGAACTTATATTTGACCTGCTCTGCTACTGAAGTGGTAAATGAATGCTCTAAGGGAACAGTGACTGTGGAGCCAGTTCTTTCCCTCCTGTCTTTGTAATTTGGGCTTAGCCATGTGTAACCCTGCACATTATGGGCAACATGTGATGTCAGCAAAAGCATGATTAAGTGCTACCCACAGCAGAAACTGGGCCCTGAGCTATGATTTGTGGGGCAATAGTCATCAAGTTAGATAACTACAGTGTTTACTGTAACTTTGAGGGCATACATAACATTTTTAAAGGGAAGGAGAGGAGGAATGTATGCCTCATTAATATCTACTTGGTAAATTCTCAGAATATATGTATTTGATATATCTCATCCTATTATCTTCAAAATGCTCCAAGTTTGGATATAGCTCCAGCTTCACTCTGACTTAATAGAGTAAAGCTGTATTTCAAACCTACAGAGTCATCAGAGAGTTGTTTATTTCACTTGAACTGGTGTAAAACCTCTCCAGTGTCATCTGAGACATAAAAAATAGCTGGAGTGCCACATTTTTTTGAAAAAAAGAACACAGAGATATCTCTTAAGTTGGAAACTGTCATTTTGGATACTGTTGCTTTAAATATGGGATTATTTCTGATTTTGCTTTGCAGCAATGGTGGTTTTCTGAGAATTAAGGCACAGGGTGACGACACTTAAAGTCTGCATGTGGGAATTTAATAACTTTTGTCTTAGTATTTCAGCCTTACTCCCTGGAGCAGGCAATTATATCCACTGAGCCAAGAAGTACTGATGCCTCTCTACCCCTCCAGGTGTGCTTCAGTGAACCTCCCAGGACAGAAAACACAGTGAAACTGAGCTCTGACTGTACTTTGCCCTCTTTTAATTTTCTGCTTTGCAAGAGGCCAGTGAGGAGAGTACATAGAGCCTACTGGTTTTGTGTTTCTATCTATTAGACCCAGGGAGACTGCAACCATCTGGAGGTGATTCCCAGTTATCTAGACAGTTGTAGTCTTCAGGGAATGTGGTTCCACTCCAGGAAAAAATGCTGTCTGGGTCAGGGCTCCAATGCTGAAATGTAGCCTTGACAGATAGAGACACAAAATAGGCTGCATAACACCTGCTAAAGACTCCTTGATGCTTAGGTGTTGTAGTTTTAGTAAGAGTCCAGTATTAAATCTATGGACAAATGGCAAATTGGTATGACAGGGAAATTTCTTTCTTAGTATTCTACCAAGACATAAAGAAAAATGTTCAGGATCCATTTTTTTTTTGTCTTCCTTTTGAATCATATGTTGGTACTGGAAATGGAAATAATGCTATAGTTTTGCAATTGAAGCCACTGTTCAAACAAATTTGATTAATTTTTAAAATACTGTCATTCCACATAAAACTAAGATCAAAAAATGTAAAATTATGCATACAAAATATATTTAGAATAATCCTCATGTAGTTCTCAGTTGCTGAATTGATTAGATCTCCTTATCATGGGGAGAAATTGGACTCTGAGATACTATCAATAGCTTCTAACTCCAATCTGATTATTGCTATAATCCTGACAGTGATTGATTCTGAGTAATTATCTCAGAAGGAGAATTAGATTAAAAAACAATATTCCAGATTATAGAAGACTCCAGTCTATTCTTGTAATTAGTTCCATCTTAGAATGCATGATGCTATCACATTTGAATAATTTAGGGGGAATTAATTGCAAGCAGCCTGTTTGACTATACTTTAATAGGAAAACAGATAAACAAGTAACTAGAGTATTTTAAGAAACATTACACTGTGGATTAAGAGCCTCATTGCAATAAAGTTTACTTTGCCAGTGATTTCAGTTTACCATGCAGCTCCTAAAATATTACTGAGTGCTAAGCAAAAGCCCAGTGCTACAATAATCAGTGATCATACATTCATAATGATGATTTATGATTACTGATGGTGTCATTATCATCATAATTATAGGCTATGAATTAATTTTTCGCAATTGGCATCTGAATAATTTTCAGCCATAGGCCCTTCCTATGTGAAAATTACTAGCAGATAATGACAATAAAGAATGGGCTTGTGAAGCTTAACCCAAAGAAAAAAAAAAGAAGTTGAAGTTCTTGAGCAATATTCAGATATTATTTTCCTTAATTCTGTTTATAGCAGTGATGGCCAGGACCAAAAAGAGATGAAATTCTGTTGTGCTAAGCACTTTTAGGAATGCATGGAATGAATGGTCTTTGTCTAGCAAATAGATAAGTCAGTATATGTGTTTTAGACATTGTAATTTATGGAAATTATATCAGTTTTTTTATCCTTCAGTGGTTACAGAGGCAGCTGGTGCCCTCTTTCTAAAGAACTAACTTGCAATGACAAAATCCACTGAGTATATCTATCATCTAGCAATCCAGAGGTTGAGGGACCTGGCTCAAGTAGACAATGCTTGAGCATTTAAGCTCTGTGCTGAACCAGAATGTAGAAAGAGCCTGATTGTCCATGCTAATTTACCAGGAGTATCCTAAAGCTTTGAATTATTTGCAAACTTTTGAAATTTTTTATTTGAAAACAGTGAAGTGAGGAAAAATCCTCACCATGATTTGATTTGAAAAGTTACCCATTCACCTAGCACAGCCTATACTAAAAATAATTTATCAATAAAGTGTCTTCCTCACTTTTAAAGATCACTGGAAAAAAAAAGAATCCTGTAGGTCAAAATGAGAGCTACCTGTGAACTGCATTGCTCCTTTCAGTCCTCTGAGAGTTATCATGACTCCCACACTATTGTTTGGGTGACATTCTCATAGACTACCTCAGCTAATGCTGTCCAGCAATGAAGTCCATCTAATTCCCTGGATGAAAGAGATTGACAGGGAATGACAGAGGTGTTTTTGTGTTGCAGTGTCTCCTGATGTTTTTTTTCTGAGGTGATGCCTTTATTATAATTTTCTCAGCTCTATGCATTATTACTGTTCCTGCAGGTACAGGCCAGGTTTATTGGCTTCTGGTGCGCAGGGCTCAGCTGCATGGAGGTACCTTTGCCCAAGAAAAAATGCTGTCACATTCTCTCCACAAATAAAAACTACAGACTATGAGACTGACTGCATATTTCCAGGAGAGGAATACTTTTCAGATTCTAAGATGCTTCTGAAAAAAGTCATATTCTTCTATTATGTGAGCAAAACAATCTGATATTGAAGAGCATGACAATCTATATAACTCTTTATTCCTGTATTTACCCTTTTCTTGTATTATTTGTAACAGCAAGACTTCTTTACATCATTAAAGCAAACAAACAAATCCTCTAACTGACAAGCATCCTTCTACTGTCCTGAAGCACTTTGAAAAGGCTAACATCCTACTCCTTTTCAAATCTGTTGTTCCCAGATAAAAATGCAAGCCTATTCAGGATGTTTATTTTTAGTGAATATCCAACTAACACCTGTAACAAGTGCCAAGTGTCTGTTCTTTTATGTAGTTAAGTGCATAGAAACAGTACTGAGAAAACTCTGTATTAAAATTGTATATTCTGCTTTCTTTTCCACATGTCCTACATGTAAAAATACATATACTTGAACATCAGAATCACTCATACCACTGCCTAAATATCTTTGTAAGTAAATCTCCTTCTATAAAATATTGTGTTATCTTTGTTAGCTCATCTTCATTATAGCAAAACCTAATTCTCTTTCTTCTAGAGGATTTGTTTTCTGACAGGATTAAGGAAATGCCATTTGAAATATTTCCTTTGGAAACCAAAGGAGCTATAAAAACCAAGTATTTAAAACTGATTAATATTTGTTACTTTAATGCAATTTTAGCTCATGTAGATGCACAGCACTTTCCTCCATTTTCAAATCCAATCATATAAGACAATACTGAACAGAACCCTCCACATGCATCACAATTCTTTTCTTGCTGCAGCCATTTCTGATATACTTAGGTGATACATCCATCCTCATTAGCTATTGTTATCTTTTATAGGCAGGCTACCTTGAACAATCTACTATACAATATCTTACACAAGATAAAAAATAACCTAGCTTAATCCCTTTAGGCCCTTCTGCAGTTTCTTGTCCCTTCTTCCAATTAATACTGTCTTTTCTAAATCATTAAAGACTTCATATTTAATTTCCTGTGTGTTCATACATGACAGAATATGTTAGATTTTACTCTGTTTGAATAGAACAGTTCAAATACATCTAGAGAGAGTAAGATATATTCTTGTGTACTTATTTAGCTTCCCAAACAAATATTTTTACACAAGTAGTTCTGTAAGATACAAGTATTGTATAATAAAAATTAAATATAATATTAGGACTATAATCTCACCTGGACAGAAGAGACATCTTTCCATGGAGGATGTGAACTCTTTGCAAGTAAAGCTTTCTAAATTTATTTCTTCTAATATTATATGTGAAATTTAGCAGTAAAATTCAGGAACGAATGTTAAGAAGCTGCAAATTTCAGTGAACACTTATTCACAAAGGCAAAACTGGACAATAGTACCAAAGTGTACTGAGGTAAAGCAGTTCTCATCTCAGGATGAACTCAAGTTCATTTGTAGATTGAAAAAGCATTACCCATGCTTATGTGTTTTTTTTTTTTAAATTAAAAATTAATTTTAAATTTACTTTCTGTAAGTTATTAGCAGGCTCATCACCATTATTATATTTCATTAAACTTCTACGCCTGGACACATGATCTGACTAAACTGAAAAAACCAGCAAATAAGCAAACAAATCAACATCTGAACAGGAGGAATTTCAAGAAAAAATGTCTGCTGCTCTTGGAGACACATTTAGAACAACCATTTGTTTCCAAACACTGAGCTACTTGCAATGCATTTCAGTTCTTTTTCCACCATCTGTAGTTTTCCTAAAATTAAGCTTAATTTTCCTGCACCTGTTTTCTTTATTTTTATGAAAACTCTTATTACGTCTGATATTTTAAGTATCTTTCTTCAGTTTTTCTTTTGTACTTTGTGCATTGGAGTAGAAAATAGCTTTCAGTTTCGAACTCTGCTCTGTTGCATCAATTGTATATTCAGTCTTCCACAGGTTTCTAGTTTCTATCTCTAATCTACAATAATAGACTATATTTTGCTCTGCCAAAACTTCTACAAATGTTACAAATATTTCTTCAGAAATTTGTCTACAAATTTCTCTTCTACAAATAGAATGTGTAAGAAAAACAATGTGTTTCTTTCTATGTCTAGTTGCAAAGCTTATATCAAATGAATCTTTCAGCACACACATGAAGCCTAAACATGAAAAGGTTTACCTACTGTCTTTGATTCAATTTGTTTCCATGTCAAATCAGAATTCAATTCAGGAAAACTGCATGATATATCTTTTGTGAGGATGCTCATTTAGCATAAGTAAAGACTATCTCAAGTGACTGTGTATGTACATTTTTATTTGGCATAGTGTTTTGCATATTGCTACTGCCATGCTGCTCCCAGAGGGCACAGTACAGAGATGCCACAAAGTGAACCATTTTAAAGTTAATTAATGTGGCAATGGGAGCTGTCATGGTAGCAGGGAGCATCACAGAGGCTAAATTACCCAACTTCTCAGCCAGCTTTTCAGTATATTAGGCTTCACTTCAGCTGAGACCTGTGCTGTTGCAGAGGAAGCCTGTGACAATGTATTCCAGATTTCTGTAGTTTTCTATGAAGAGGCTCCAAAAATGCCACTCACCAGCTCATGGTCATTGAGAGGACAATTTGTTTGTAGCCACACACAAATTCTAATCTAAAAATTTGGATAATGAAATGAACAAAAACAAACATGACATTCTGATCTTAAGAATAACCCTGTAGAACAGTTTTGAATACTTCTATGAAATACAGTCTGTTTCCTGACTCCCTTCTGTAGGTGCTTTTCAATTTTGTTGGATCAATGTAGGGGAAGAACTGCTGAATAGTTAGTGCAGGTAGACTTCTCCCAGTACAATGCAAGTAGTTTTAATCACATGAGATAATCCTGACATGGCTTCTTGATATCTTCGTGAATTTATGCAGCTTTTCATCTTTTCTACAATGAGGCTCATTTATAAACCCCAAATATGAGTTCTTTGCCATGTAAGAAGCACATTTGTCTCCTTAGTTGTCTAGTTGTATAACTACAACAAAAAGATTTTGTAGTATCTCTGGGGACCAACCAACACAACTTTCTTTTCTGATGGATCCCCATCCTCATACAAGGAGGAATGGTTCCTGCTCTGGGTGATACATAGTCACATGAAATTTGATAGAAGCTCTTTAAGATCAGAACTGGGAGAAAAAAGACAAGGAGGAATTTTCCATGACTTTATAGTTAATATTTCTTCTATTGTGAGGAAAAGAAAAAGTGGCACTTTTAAGGTATGCTTGTGATTCTCTTTTTAATTGGCACATGATTAATTGCTGTTTGTTCTGGGCATTGGTTGACATGAAGCCAGATGGAAAAGGAGACCTAATGCAGATTGTAACCTAGACCCTCAGTCTCAGACCTAGTAAGGAGTACATTGAATATGCTTGTCAGCTCTGACATAGTGGATTAACAGAAACTTTACAGGAGACTCACTGCAGATACTTCTAACTGTGCAGAGTAACATAACAGCCATCTAACTTTAAGCCTTTGATTATATAAGCTTTACATGTTGTTTACTTCCTAAAGCTAACTGGCTAGCCCACAATATCCAAGGACTCCCAAAATTGTCCTAGTTCAACGCATGTATTTATCATAAATAGTATTACCTAAAGCTACCACACATCTAATAATTGCATAAAACCCCTGCATGGACAGGTTAAAAACATAAAGCAGGCAGCTTTCATAAGCTGTTGGGAATTAGAGGTTTACCTTAGGATACTTCTAAGAAGTGAGAAAGGTTCTGTTTTATCTTAGCTTTCTGCTAGAGAAACATTTGATTCTTGATATGGTGTTTTGGGTGGGTGGTAAAGCCATTTCCTGAGCAGAAATTCCTTCCAGTTTATTGTTGCCATTTCAATTAAAACTAACTTGAATTGAGTTGTCAGTAAAATTGTCTGTTACCTTTTTTTTTTTTAATTCATCTCTGGACTGTTAAATGTTATTGCTTCAAACACAATACTCTCTGGCTACTGTTGGGTGCTTACAGCTAAGGTATGGAAACAGAGTTGACCAAGGTCATTCCTGACATAATTTACTGGAATTCAGCTCTGTCACACATGGACTGAATTTGGCTCAATGTTTTGGCATTAGCAGGAAAGGTCATTCCTGCAGTTTGACCTCACTATAGAAAGTGTGATCAAAAAGTTTTCCATTTTATTTCTCTTTTGATGGTCACATTAAATCTTATTATACTGTTGGTACTTACCTCACTGGAGCATCTGCGGGTTTTCTTTATAGTCAAATCTTTCATCCCTAGAAATCCATAAATAACTCTATTCACCACACTTTCTCCTGCAGGATTTGAGTTATGTTTCAGAGCTCAGACAAGTGTTTGCATGTTCTGCAGATGGATTTCTGCTTGTTTTTGTCTACTTCAGAGAAGTTGCCTATTAAGAAGGACTTTCTATCCCTGGATATTCCATTTGAATCAGCTCCATCTGCATGTTCTCCCCTGCACTGTGCCTTTGACAGGGCACTTGTCCAACTTGATTGAAGTGGATTTACTACTGTAGATACAGAAGTCTTGAAAGCAGAGGCTGCTGCTAAAAATTCTATTTTAAAATTTGTTTCTGAAACAGATGCCACAAAAAGAAGAAAAAAAAGTGCTAACTGTGGATTTTCTCAATAGAAGTGTCAGTATTTATGTACTTGGGGAAGTTATGACTCAGTTGTATATTATTCAGGGCTTCATTTGTGTAAGTTACTTTCTGATTAGTTATTGATTATAATCAGAACCCTTGGAGCTAAATGTGCAACACAGCTAATAAGCAGGTCTTCAGGAGATGAAGAGGATCCTTAAATATAATTCTGATGCTCTTTACACTTTCTATTTATTGAACTTTGTCACAAATGGCAAATTACATCAGGCCATTGAAACTACAGCAGTGGCAAAAGATTTGCATTATTTCTGTAAGCAGGAAAACAACAGTCTTAAAAAAGCTCTTGTTTTTCAGCCTCTGAAGTCAAAGTAATGAAAGACATTTCAAAATATCAGTTGATATCTAACTCAGTCTGGCAGAATCTGGTTAAATCTCATTCACTGACTGTATGACACTTAATAATGGGCAACTAACTCATCAACTTCCACCAGCCAGCATGGGATCCAGGATTGGTGTCCTGGTTTTGGGCCAAAATTAATAAATTAGCCCCCCAGAGACAGATGGTCCTCCCTCTCTCTCTCTGAAGAGAGGAAGGAAGGAGGAGATTTAAGAGTTCGGAAGAATTCCAAACTACTTTAATAGATAATAAAAACAATAAACAAAATCAAAAAGGAAAAGATAAAAAGGTGTACAATATTTACAAGACCGAATCCAGCTCCCGGGATGATGATCACGACCCCACGTGAGCAGGCCGAGGAGAGTCCAGCTCCCGGGATGATGATCGCCTTTCCACGTGGTCAGGCCGAGGAGAGTAGGCCTGAGAGAGCGCAGGGTCGGGGAGGGGGACGCCGACGAGGGAAGCGCCGAGGAGGAAGAGCGGCGAGGGGGGAAGAGAGCGACCGCCTCTTCGATCCCTCGTTTTATACTGAAAGCATGATGGCAGATGGGANCTTTTTGTCTTCTGATCACTCTTCCTTTGTCTTCTTTGATGGGCGTCGTTAAACTACCTAGCCTGTGCCCATCCTCCACGAATTCCTCCGTTTTTCTTTAAACATTATACAACTGTAAACAATCTTACACACAGTAATAACAAGTAAAAATATTAGTACAAACACAAACCAGAAAATTTACCCCATTCTACCTCAAACCAGGACAATTGGAAAGGAGAAGAAAGCTCATGATGGTGCACCACAGCTGTGTAACTTGGAGGGGACCAGGTCAAAGCACATTTCCCAGCTTTATCCTGGTGTTATTCCTTCACCATCAAGCCTCCTGGGCTTCAGAAGCCTGAAAACACCAGGTATTTATCCAGTAGACATGTTCTCTTCAGTGCTGGTACATAAATGACTTGAGAACTCTCCTCTGGAGACTTTTAAAGGCTTCTTGATGGGTAGAGGGCCAAAAAAAGGGAAGAGGCACAAAGGGTCGTTGTCATCTTACCCAAATAGACAGAAAAAGGGTCCTGCAAAACTAGTTACAGTGTGAAAGGTGCTCCTTTGATCCAGAGAGCATATCTGGCTGCTTCTTAGATGATGAGTATCTACTTGCTGTAAGCAGACATGGAGGTCATAATGAATCTGTGAAAGGGCTCCTCTGAAGTTTTTCAATGAGTTGAAACTTAAAGACATTTTGTATCAGTATGTTACAACTCAGTTTTCTACCAGAAGTTTTGGCCAGTAAATTTAGGCTAGGCTATAAGAAATATATAAATATTTATAATGTAATCTCCTCATGAGATAACATTGCATTAATATTCACTATAAATAGGAAACTTACTGACAAGATTAGATAAAACTTTGGCAAGAGCAAATTTGTTGTCTGAAGAATACAAGGCAAATTTTTTACCATTAATTGGTGTTCTAGAAGTTTCACCTTAACCAAAAGTTAGCAAAATCTTCTTTTTGGAATTCTCTAATCCTTTTGTTGCTTGCAACTTAAATTTTGGCTCAATTCAAGTGTGAAAAGGGAAATGGTCATAATTGCAGCATAGTACATAACACAAATAGAGAATCCATGGTTGAACATGAAATTATTTCATTGAGTCTCCTTGAAAATGGGGATGAACTTAATACCAACTTTTAAGCTTGTAGTGAAAAAAAGTTTCCTAAATTTAGCCCAAATTTTGAAATAAATTCTGAATACTTGCTTTGCTAATAAAACAACCTCCAATATTGTGACAAATGCATATATATCCAGTCCTTACATGAATTGCACCATGATTTCCACACTAGAAAATTTTTAGCTGCTACTTTTTACTCCTTGATTCAATGCTATTATTTGATTCAAAATTCATGACATGTCTTCCCTGCATCTTAGTTGAGAAATTGTTTTATGATAATCATAAAACCCTGACTACTAGACATAATATCTGCAAAAGCATTTGAAATTAACTCTTGAAAACTCAAGCAGGAAAGAAACTTATAAAGCAGATGTAGGCATTTCTTTTTTGAAAAAATTTAAAACATCAGAGCTATATAGGCTTTAACAAACAAAAAGTAGGCAATGATGTAATGTAACAACAGGGAAAAATTATTTGAAAAACCTGTTAAAAATGATTGGAAAGTTGTATTCTTACATCACAGTGCCCACCTATGTAAGAATTAGAGTCTGTCTAAGGCTGTGGGTCTGTTTTTTGTATCCATCCTCCATAGCAGAACTCATAAGACACTAATGAGTCACCTCAGAGCACGAGTCCCAGGCTAGATGATCATTCCACATTCTCATTTTGGAAAGTGCCTGCTAAGACTGCCCATGCAATTAAATGAGATCTTTGGGATTTTAACTGTTATTACACTTTGTAGAATTTCTGGTTTATACGAGGAGGAGAAATGGTAAATGCAAAAAAAAAAGTTCTCTAAATGCTTCAATTTAGTTTCAATCTGTAATTTATATGAGCCCATTTATTGGATTTAGAAGGGGTCTCATTAACTGATGAGAACTGGGTTAGAGACTCACAGTTTCTTTTCACTTTATGAAAGCTTGGCATCTCGTTTTATCATGTCAGACTTTTTAATTCTAGCAGAGGTAAACAGAAACAACATTCATATGCATGTAATAACTAATTGGATTTACAAAGTAAAATACATATCCTTCTTATCCATGGATTTACTGATTAGGATTCTTACCTCTTTCTTATATGAGAAATCAAAAGGATTTTTCCATGAATGCAGTAATTTAAATTGCCAAATGCTCTTGGGTTGACTCCACTTACACCTTCACAGTTTAATGACATTTCCCTGTTATCTCTGGGCTGATTTTCAGTTTCAGGATGAATTGTTTGTAGGCTGATTATTCATATTGTTATGTTACCTAATTTCTGGAGGTGTTCAAGACCAGGCTGGACATGACACTGAACAGCCTGATCTAGTGGGAGGTGTCTCTGCCTATGGCAGGGGGGTTGGAACTCGATGATCTTTAAGGTCCCTTCCAACCCAAACTATTCTATGATTCTATATTTTGTTTTATATAAAACCCCAACATAATATTTGTTTTTACTCATATTCAGCAAACTTTCAACATGTCTCCTAGCAAGGAATCTTTACCACAAATGCAGCAGAAGTAGTGCTCCAAGGTATAATGACACAGAACATTTTGTTTAAAAAAAACTAAGCCTTTTACAGAATTCTTATTTATTGCCTTTGTACTCTTTGTATTGGTCAGCTTCCAAGTCAACTGAAATGCAAGTTCTAATGAAACCTCTACCATAACATATTCATTCTTTCTTACACCAAATGAGTCTACTACAAGATGTAAATGACTTACATATATCTGCTGCTCAGGTTTTATTGTTTTAGGTTAATTTATACACTGTAATATTCCTAATGAAAGTAATGACTCTCCTAGTAGTTTGTATATTCATATATCACAATTTTATTAAATCGTGCTGTGAAGGTTCCCACTGGCTGCAGTAAACATTCCTGAAGTTACATGTTACACTTAATATATAAATGCAATCTACTAGCAGGTTATCAACATAGTATATTTTTTTCATACTTTGCTCTTGCTAACTTTTTCACACTAGAGTACATCTAATGCAGAGGGGTACTTGTACAGGCAGGGCTGAAATGCTTTTATGCATTTTATGAGTGCAGACTATTGCAAAAACAGATCAAAATCTACAAATCAAAGCCAGCTCAGCACATAATTTTAAAAATATATTTGTTATTTCTGTAAATTTACTATTCCAGAAAGAAACAGCTACTTGTTAGCAGGAATACTGGCTTTTATTTTAAGAGCTTAAACTGAATCTTTTCAGGAGCAATTAAGAAATACAAAATCTGGAGATTCTACTGATCAGAAGGTGCCATGTCATGAGTATTAAATTTTGGGGTTTTCTCTTAGTAACATTCCTATTGTGGGATTTATCAGCATCATAAAATTACAAATCCAAGTGCTACAAGTGTCGATAAACTTGGAAGAAAATGTTCACAGATGATTTCACATTTAGACAGACATTTTGTCTTCATTGCTCTTAACTGCTCTTCTACATTTCACACTGCTATTCTGAGATTCAGATTAATACCCAGATCCAAAAAGTGAGGTCACAAAAGCTTGGTGCTGTTGTCTGAAGTGAAACCCATGTGAATCTCCCTACAGAGTTTGGAGAAGTTCAGCCTGGAGAAGAGAAGGCTCAGAGGGGACCTCATAGTAACTTATCAGTACCTGAGGGGGTCCTACAGAAAGGCAGGGGAAGGAATTTTTAACATAATATCGGATGGGAGGACTAGAAACAATGGATGGAAATTGGAGGGGGATAGATTTAGACTAGACATAAGAAAGAAATTCTTTACAGTGAGGGTGGTGAAACACTGGAACTGGTTGCCCAGGGAGGTTGTGGATGCCCCCTCTCTGGAGGTGTTCAAGACTAGGCTGGACAAGGCATTGGGCAGCCTGATCTAGTGGGAGGTGTCCCTGCCTATGGCAGGGGGGTTGGAACTCGATGATCTTTGAGGTCCCTTCCAACCCAAACTATTCTATGATTCTATAATGAATATTTCTGGATATGTAATCCAAACTCATTTCAAATGTCAAGACCAATCTGTATTGTCTCTTGCTGTGGAGATGCAGGGATGTATTACTGCAAATCTGAAATGATACATTTCTTATTCCTTCCTCCTAACTATCCAAATGTAGTGATCTTGCTTTCCACTTAACACGATGACACAATACTTATATTACTATGTATTAAGAAATCCTTTTGTTTTTCCAAATACAGAGGTGAAACCCTCATGAATATATGTGAAAAATACCAAAAAATGTGTACATAAAAACCCAAATCCCAATGGGAATGCCTATGGTATCTTCAGAGGATCTTGAATTAAGCTGTCATAGCTGGGTGGAGGATATGGTTTTATATACTTGGTAATGATTGTAAATATAATCTAATCAAAATCATGTTAGAAGTTATGGATTATGTAGCATGTGTATTTTCCTCTGAAATACAACTTTGAAAAATTTTGAAACATGAATCTGACCACTTTTTTGACACAACACCTGCAATATAATTTGAAGCTATCTCTAAGCAAAATCAGCCTTCTGAATAGCTTCAGATTTTCAGACCAACTGCTAGAAACAGTTTGTCTGTTTTTGATCTGCAGTACAACATTCTCTCGAAATAATAAAAAACACCTGGAAAAAATTTCAGTGGGGGGAGTTCTCTCCAACTAATTATTGAACACATCACACACACACACTGTTCAAAATGCATCATTCTATTTTCCACATTCATTTATTTCAGAACATTTGTAATAGTGGTAAGAGAATTGTCAACAACCACATTTAAGAAGTAGGTTGTAGGCATTCCCTTTATACCTGGGACTTCTCTGCAAAGTTCTTCCTTTTTTCTTTTTCCACCAGTCAGAGTCTTTAAATCCTTTAGTTCACAGCTTTATGAAGAGCTGTAATACATATAAACCCAAAGTATTCCTGAGATGGCACAAGAAACATTTTGCTGTGACTCATATTCTGTTCAAAATAGATATGTATATTTTCTAAACACCTGAGGCACATTTCATCTTCCTAAATGCTTTGCTGACATCAATTAATACTCACAGTGAGGTGGGTGGTAAATGAAGGTGGATAAAGAATTCACAACAATTAATTTATCTAAGACACGGAGTTTTACTGTCTTATTTGCACCTCACAATTGTGTAAATGTTTTATGCAAACATATATCAATCAATGGAATTCTTGCAAAATGTTTAATGTGACAACATTCCTTGCAAAATGTTTGATGTAGAGGCTTCAAGAATTTAGCTGCCCAATTTGCATTGCTGCTCAACCAGCAATGCTTCCAGGATCCTCACACAAAGATAGACAGAGACCTGGCTGCCTACCAATGTCTCTTTTGAGCCTGGTTCTGGATGAAACCTGGCTTGTCAGCTGGTCTGGACAGCTGAAAAGCTTTCCATTGGTGTTGGATGTGCACGATGGAGAGACTTGCACCTAACATACATCATGGTGTGCAGATCACTTTCATTCAGAAAAAAGGGCAGCACTTGATGTAACAGCTACTACCAACCCTTAAACACTGCATGAGAGCACTAGTTGAGAGTGAAATATGTAATTTGTAGCTGCTTTGAGTCAATATATTCTAGTTAATGTCAAAAAATCAAAAAAAAAAATCAGTCTCTACAATTCACTGAAAGGAGGCTGTAGAGAGGTGGGAGTCAGTGTTTCCTGAAGTAAGAGGTGATAGGACAGGAGAAAACAACGTGAAGTTAACCAGGGGAGGTTTAAACTGGGTATTAAGAAAAATTTCTGCAACATTGGAACATGCTGACAAGGGAAGTGATGGAAGCTCCATCCCGTGAGGTACTTAAAAGATGCATATAAATGGTACTTAAGGTAATGGTTTAGTGGTCATTATGACAGTTGGACTCCATAATCTTGAAGTTTCCTTTCATGCTAGACAATTCTGTGATGATCCTAAGAAATATATAACTCATTGCTGATAGAATAAGTATTTTTATGAGAACACTCTAAACAGCAGGTGAGATATGCATGGAGGAGTTTGAAGTTTGGCATGCAAACTTCTCTGCTACTTGCCACAAAATGAAATTGTGGGAAGTGGGGATAGTGCATTGGAATCTGTATTAATACTGCAATGTTATGTGATGGTGTTAAAGAATGCATTTTGTCACTTAAGGAAGAATTTTCTACCCTGTGATGTGGAAAACTCTCTTCTCCCTTTAAAAGTGCATCTTCTATAATAGCCAAAACCCATAAAATTTCCTTGCTAAGAAACAAACATGCTCCATAGCACATTGAGGTGAATCAGTTGCAAAAGGATACTAGTAAACCTTGGTCATCTGTCTGAGGTGCTTTCTTTAAGAAATATTTTGCATATTGTCAGCATGCAGTTCATGTCATCTGTTTATACTTACTTTACAGAGATCTCAGATTGATCATATTCCTTGGCTAGGTGATTCCCTGTGTTAGAGGTGAGAGGGTAGAAAGCCTCCCTGTGAACCAGCTCTAATTTGCTAGAGCTGCCAGACAGCTGATTCCTGGTGCTGTGGGGCTTTGTCATGAGAGTGTGTTGCTGAAGGGGGGAGTTTTGCTGTGTTCTCTTCATAGTGCCCACAGAAAGAAGGAAAAAAAAACCCAAAACAACCCTGTAAGAACGTACATTAAATACTTCATAACTTTCTTCTATTATTTGCAAAAAGACTTAAAAAATTGCACTGAAATCTTTGAAATTCAGAAAAAGTTATTTGAAATCTTGTCTTTAAATGGAATTCAAAGCTTAGAGTTAGCTTTTGATTTCTCTGTTATGTACTTTAATGTGAACAATGACATACACCTTCAATATGTACCTTTCCAGTCTTAAAGCAAAAGTAGGATTTTCAGAGTGAATTTGGATTGACCCTAGCTTTACCCTATGGTTGAAAGAAGGGTTTAAACCTAGTCCAGTTCAGGCCATGGAAAATGGAAAGCAATTAAATGTTACCTAATTGCATTATATCCCTTTTTGGAAGTTAATAAAAGCATAATCTATTTGTACCTGCCATTTGCCTTAGGAGACAGCAAAAGATAATGAAAATATTTTACTATCTATTTTCAAATTATAAGCTGTTGTTTCCAAAGAAAGTCAAAACCCATGTATATTATCACATTATTGTTCTCCAGGGACTGCAGTCACTCTAGTGATTGTAATTACATGGCTTCATTAACTTTCCACATTCTACCTGTTATGGGGGTTTCACATTAAGAAAATTTGCATATACAGGAAATGAATGCCGTTTGCACTGAGCTAATGACATTAAACATTTAAGCAGCCTCTCTCAAGTAAACAAGGAGTTTTTACTTTATATCCTTTTGGAGTGCATTTAATACCAATCCTGACACAACTGTCACTTTAAACAAAAACATATAAAAAGCATTTAGAGTAAGCAAAAGCCATCTTAATAAAACTGCTTTGAAACTGGGAATAATTCATTTACTATTCAATTAGTATGCATAATCAGGTGTAATATCCTCCTGTCAGATTAATACTAGCCCATGTTAAGACAGTGTAGGTTTGCTTATAGAATCATAGAATAGTTTGGGTTGGAAGGGACCTCAAAGATCATAGAGTTCCAACCCCCCTGCTATAGGCAGGGACACCTCCCACTACATCAGGCTGCTCAGTGCCATGTCCAGCCTGGTCTTGAACACCTCCAGAAAGGGGGCATCCACAACCTCCCTGGGCAACCTGTTCCAGTATTTCACCACCCTCACTGTATAGAATTTCTTTCTTATGTCTAGTCTACATCTATCCCCCTCCAATTTATATCCATTGTTTCTAGTCCTCCCATCCGATATTATGTTAAAAATTCCTTCCCCTGCCTTTCTGTAGGACCCCCTCAGGTATTGATAAGTTACTATGAGGTCCCCTCTGATATAGTGTATACTGTAACCAGTGGCCCATATTTTAAAAGCATATGCAATGAGAACTTTCATTTTCTAATTTGTAATTGCTATTAATGGATTACACAAAAAAGCGAATTTCAATTTTAATTTATGTCTTTTAAAAAACAAAGACTCTAAAATAGCAGATACTCAAACTGTGCTGTAGTAGTAGGAACTCATGATTTGTAATCAGTCACTTTTGCATTTCATGGGCTTTTCCCTATGTCAGCACTATGGATAGTATAACATAGATGTATAAATGCACAGGTATTAGGAGATTAGGATTAGGAAATCCCAGGGTCAATTCCTCCTTGTGTCCAGGTTATAGGCCAGCTGTCAGTTTGAATGATTTTCTCAGCTTACATAATACCATAAAGAAATACCATAAAGCTGTGGTCTTTGTCATGGTATTTGCTTGGCATGTTGAGCTCTTCTGATGGAAAATGCTGTTGAAACACCATGCAAAATGAGCTGTACTTCATCCTGCCAACATGAGGAAGTAAAAGAAATGTGAAGATGCCCACCAATGTTGACCACATTCCCTTTTGTATTGGTTCTGAGAGCAATATCCTTCTTATGCTTGTTCTGAAAGCAATATTACACCAGTAACTATCCATAAACAAGTATGTGGGAGCAACAAAGGGAAAAGTAGAATAAAATATTAAGAAGGGATTCTAAAGTTTGCCTGTGAATTTAGCATGAATGGTTAGTGAAGTTACTATTCCTTAGTTCGTGCTGCTTGTAGTACTGTTGAACTCCTTCCTTCCTTCCTTCCTTCCTTCCTTCCTTCCTTCCTTCCTTCCCTCTTTTTTTTTAACAGCTGTTCTTAAGGAATTTCAGTGTTGTATAGTTATTTGTGAGCTAGTCTTTAACTCTCTTGGTACCTGCTGTCTTTACTTGAAGCCTCTAAACCAGTAATTGGTAACAAGTTTCTCTCTGTGGGTTTTACACACAGCTGCAAGGCAGAAAATAAACAGTTCTTTCAAGTCAACACTCTCAGGGTTACAGCTGTATATTAATGACTTCCCTGGCTTGCTAATGCAAATTCTAAAGACATATCATCCATTTACCTTAAGAGATTTTAAAAGCTTCTTCACAGTTCAGACAGAGCAATAGCCATCCTAATGAATGTGTCTTTCATAATTAGAAAAGATCCTAAGTTTTCATTGAACAATGATTCACCTCAAAATTTTTTAACTTATTATACTTTTTTAAAAATCATAGTGAGAATTCCAAATGTATTGTCAGTCTTCATTGCTTTAATGCTTACAGTTAAAAATAAATTTGACAAAAATATGTCTAATAAATTTGTTTGGACTCTTCGAATTTTTTGAGGAGAAATTTTCAAGTCTAAATAAAATTTAGGTGGAATACTTTTGCTTTTTACAAGAAATATATGAACATATAGCAAACAACAACTAAAATAAGAAAGTAAGAAAGCAATCTTCAGCTAAAATTTTATACATTCTTGAAAAAAACCCCAGTGCTTCTTTGGAAGGAGGGAAGAAATAAATAAATATTTATTAATTCATTCCAATATTAATGTGAGGTCACAACTTAGTGCATAGAAGGATATATATTTATATATATTTTGCTAAATACATAATGTATGCACAATCTATGTGTGAGTGTAAACAGAGGAGAAAAATAGAGTTAAACAGAATTAACGTACCTTTTTGCAATTAAATTTGTTCTGTTGAGTTGGGTTTTTTTTTCACCTTCTAAGGAAAGCTTTTCAAAGGTTTCAGAGACTTTTTCTCTTAAGCTATTCCAGTCTTAGCATCTAGTTTTCTTTGTTTCTTACAGAATGAAACAGTAATAATAACTCTTGTTGTTTAAGCTTTTTATGTGACTGTTTCATCTCCTAGTAATACTTCAAAAGCTCATTTATCAGGTTCAAAAAATATCTGCAATGTTGTTTGCACAGGTTTGCAAACCAGTCCACCAAAGGACAGGGATGCTGAAGAAATAATAGGGTTATTGCTACCATACATATAGTAACAAGAAAAAATGTTTCAGTCCTATTGATTTTGAATGGTAGATGTTGTGACTGTACAGGAGAATAGAGATAACCTCCTGACTTAGGAGGGAGCAGCATGAGCTTTGTTGTGTTTGTCTCCCCTTCCCACTGCAGGGGAATGGCAAAGTGATCAAGGTCATGCAGAATTAAGTTTAGTTTCTAGTTGTGTCATGCTTATTTGAGGTATATCTACAAACCAACTCTGTTGCTTAATAGAGCAGTGCTTTTTGCTCTGGGGCCTTTTCTAAGTACATGAAACCCTTTGCTTTCCTATGTCATAGAATCATAGAATAGTTTGGGTTGGAAGGGACCTGAAAGAACATAGGCAGGAACACCTCCCACTAGATCAGGCTGCTCAGTGCCTTGTCCAGCCTGGCCTTGAACACCTCGAGGGAGGGGGCATCCACAACCTCTCTGGGCAACCTGTTCCAGTATTTCACCACCCTCACTGTAAAGAATTTCTTTCTTATGTCAAGTCTAAATCTACCACCTTCCAATTTACATCCATTGTTTATGGTCCTCCCATCAGATATCATATTAAAAATTCCTTCCCCTGCCTTTCTGTAGGACCCCCTCAGGTATTGGTAAGTTACTATGAGGTCCCCCCTGAGTCTTCTCTTCTCCAGGCTGAACAACCCCAATTCCTTCAGCCTGTCCTCATAGGGCAGTTGCTCCAGCCCTTTGACCATCTTCGTGGCCCTCCTCTGGACGGGCTGAAGAAGGTGAATGTGAACCCACCCAGTAGGAGGAAATGTTCCCAGACAAAGTTTGTGCAGCTGCCCATTTGCAGGATGCTGGATGGGAAGGCAAGGTTGAGGTGCAAGAAACTGAAAGCTCTTCACACAACAGATCTGCATTAGCCCCAACCTGAATTTCCCCTCTCAAGCAGGGCATGCCAGTGGGGAGAAATCATTAGTTTCCTGCTTTCTTCAGGGAACAACGGATTTGACTCATTATGTTAAAATTGTAATGTTATATACATGGACCATTTGAAGTACCAGAAGTGAAATTTCACAGAGTGCAGAAAGAAAAAGATGTTTTTTACATATTCAGTGAAGTGTTGTGAAGTTTGTGCATTTCTATTAGTTCCAAGTGGGCAGTTAAAGGTTTCTTTTATTTTAAATAAGCCACTGCTCTTGTGAGTACCTACCTTAGATGACTAGCAACAAATCATTCAGTGAGCCCTCTCTTTTCTAATTGCAAATTCTTATGATAGTGTTCAATGCATAGTGCTGTCTGTGCTTTTTTTAAAAAAATACTTCAAATGTCAGAATGTTGACAAACATAAACCTGAACAGGTCTTCTATATATCAGGGCACCTTTGGATCCTGAACAGTGCATTCTCCCTTGAAATATAAATTACAAGGTAAAAAGCATCTGATAGTTTACAACATCAGAATGCAATCAGCTTGACTACATTATATGCTGTTGAACATAAGAATTCTTAGTGCTGTTTTAAGACATGATTTTTTTGTCACTTTTCATTAGAGCCTCTTATTGTCATCCAATCTTGATTTTAGGAATTTAAGCTAACAACCAGATTGAACAAATCCAACTCATGACAGCATGGGGCACAGTCTCAAAGCCATAACTAACAGCATGAGGCAAAGTGAACCTCAAGCTATTCCATCTCTTAGAGAAGGGAGGGGAAGAAAAAAGCATTTGCAGGAAAACTCAATTATAACAACCCACAGCTCTGGTAACGTGCTTGTGAATGTTGACACTAAAGCTTTTTCTGCTTAATGTTTTAATTAAATACCTAGAAGCCAACTACTCTCCTCAGTCACTGTCAGTGCAGTACTTCACTACGGATAAATGTGCACAGGAAAAGCTCTGATGAGGGTATGGGCAAACAAGTCTTGGAGAACTGAGAAGTCTTTCAGCTGAGACACTCGAGATCACAAAAGCACCAGTGATTAGAAACTAGCAGTATAATAACAGGATGATTTAATCCACCCAAATGTCAGTTACTGGTTTACAAGTTGGCAATCCCATCTTCATCTGCAGACAAAAGGGCACTGGTTAGTCATCTGTTTAATTCTCTTGCTGCGGCATGTCATTTGGATGTTGAAGGAAAATCCCTTGATTCAGTCTGCCATTTCTGACAGTCTCCCTCTAGACCACATTAATAAGCTTTATAGAGGAGTGAATGCAGAATAATCAGCAGGCAGCCTGCACTCAAAATGGAGACAGAACAGACAACAGAAATGCTTTCTTCCCTTTGTAGTTATGATGCATAGGTGACCCTTCTCTCACAGAGCAGCAAATAATTTAGACTAAGATTGCCTTTGAAAGCCACAACATAATTAAGCATTTTATGCATGTGATGTCTGCCTAGCTTCAAAACCTAATGCTTTGCAATGGAAAAGATTCAGCTGCATTCGAGTTAGATTTATGAAACATGCTAACAATAGAACAGACAGAAAGGCTGCCTGGCATCCCAGAGTACCTGGGGAATTAAACTCAGAAAACAAACATGTTACTCTTTAATGTAGGCTCACATCTCATTATAAAATCACAAGTAGAATGAGACACACTTTGCCTTTGTAACTGTGTTGCCAGGAGGCAGGTAAATGTTGTGCTACAGACAGTCCTGCTAAGATCTGCATGATTTTAATACATTTTGAAAGCAAATAATTTGTTAGATAATGGGGGTCTTGCTGTTGATATTTCCTGTTTTACTCAGTTAATTATTTCTCTATTGCCAGCTGTAAATTGAAATTGTCAATAGCTTAGTTTAACCTATTGTGCTCTTGCTGTTTCAAGGTGGAACTGAAAACCAAAATATTTAAGAGTATCCTTATTTTATTTGAGGAAGGATTTGCAAGAAAGGCATCACTGAACACTGAAAATAAGAAAGCAAGTTTTCTTGGAGCCAAGAAAACTCTCTTTATTTCACTTGGAGATGAAGGGAGTAACCACTGTTAAAAATCCAGCTGAAGATATGCACATAAAGACAAGAAAATGGAAAGGAGGTTAAAAGCAGAAGGAAAGAAATGAAATCTTGTGTGATGTGGTGAGATGTAGGTAAGGCTTGCGGAGGACTTTTTCAAGCAGAAAATTGACAAAACCTGCTATTAATTATTGTGCTGATGCTATCAGAGGCATTACCATAATCAAAAAGTGAGGCGTGAGCATAATTCACGAGGCACTGGGTAGCTTGGGGGTTAAATCACTCAGTCTCGAAGGAGATTTTAAGAAAAGAACATAATTAACAGTAAGAGAAAGCAGGAGAATTCTTTTATGCAGCCCATGTAGTTATTAACACCTCAGTAACAAATTCATGCACATTGGCCTGTTTGTGTGTGCAGAAATGCAAGAGGATGGAAGGAGATATTTGTCAGCTACCAGGGAAAAAGACTGGATTACACTTAATTAAGTTTTTGTTAAAAATTTTTTTTGTTAAAATTTGTACTTGCTGTTTGGCTACAACAAGGCTCTCAGTGGGGATCTCATTGTAGCTTCTCAGTACCTGAAGGGGACTACAGAAGGACAGGGGTAGGGCTGTTTAACAGGATATGTGATGGCAGGTCTAGGAATAATTGATGTAAATTGGAAGAGGGGAGATTCAGTCTGGAGATAAGAAAGAAGTTCTTTACTGTGAGGGTGGTGAGACACTGGAACAGGTTGCCCAGAGATACTCCCTCCCTGGAGGTGTTTAAGGCCAGGGTGGACAAGACACTGAGCAACCTGGTCTAGTGGGAGGTGTCCCTGCCTATGGCAGAAGGGGTTGGGACTAGATGACCTTTAAAGTCCCTTCCAACCCAAACCATTCTATGATTCTAAGATTCTGTGATTATATGATTCTATGATTCTATCCCTAGTCCCATTTCCAAGTCTGGGAAGGGCTAGCTGGATTTTGCTGGTCTGGATGCCAAATAGCCAATACACAGTGGTGTTCTATGATGTAGCATCTTAATGTGTATGGAAACAGCAAACAAATCATGCAACATAATAATTTATGGGATTAACGAAAAACAAATGAGATGCATTTGATTTATCTAACACAGAAGGAAGTTATCAAAGCAGTGAAAAAAAAGATTAGCAAACAAGACAGCCTTAGGCAGGTAGAGAAATCTAAATGAACATATTTTGTGTTTGTTACATTTAATCAGCACTTTGAATGCATTAGTAGGGAGCAGGTAGGAATGGTGTAGGACAGTGATTGAGGGAGAAGAATTAAGGAATTTGAGGCCAAACTGGGCCAAAACCAAGCCAGTCTTCACAGACTACTATTGAATTATTTTGAGGTGAACATTGCACGTGAAGCTTGAGGTTTTCTGGGTGGTGACTGAATCTGTAGAACTCACTGGAGCAGGCTGCTCTTCATAACTACAGTATGATTGTGTTTTCATGTCCCCTTAATCAGTTTATTATGGCAGTTTAGAATGATAGAAACCATTGAAAGAGAAAACTGCAAAATCAAATTTGCTTTAGAGGCATATACCTCTAGTTAAATTAAATTTTCCCGGTTACCAATAATGTAGAAGACAGTAGTGAAAGCCTGGAATATTGCATGTTTCAAGACCCATTTTTTATTTCAGAAGACTAAAGCAGCAAAGCATAAAAATTTAGTCTCTTTGCTTCATTTCTGCTTTCTTTGTTGCATCTGAGTTTAAATAAGAAACCATAAATACTGCTCCTGAAATAAAATCCTCACACAAAAAAAAGACTCTAAGTCTTTGTTAAGTCTAATATCTGCATGTAGTCATGTGACTATTCCAAATTACTCACTGAAGCAGCTGTGAATGCGAAATGAAGAACCTCTGCTTTATGTAGGATGAATATAAAAAGTGCTTCTCTCCTCACTAAATACTCAGAGACTTAATTCTCTACTTTTTCTCATTATTGTAATTAAAAATGTTTGAATTGCCATTGTCAGACATAATTTGCTAAAACATGAAGTTATTGGCATCTCTTGTGTGGGATAAAGTCCATGTGGTGAAGTGAATCTTTTGAACAAGATGGTTAGCTGCAGCCCTGATGGTGACAATCACTGTCTTCAGTGTGACAATGACTGTAGTTGGGTTCACTGAGTTTCCCTGAAGCATTTTTGGGTGAATTCTTACATACTGGCCCCTTGTTCTATGTGATCACTCTAGCACATGCATAATTTGTTGCTATTGATTACCTAAACTATATATAAAACATCTCCTGAATATCTTAGCTTAGGATTGTCCTGTGTGACCAACTCTTCATCAGCAGGAGTAGTTTCTACTGACTAATTGCAGTGTATTATCTATGTGCAGTGGTGTTTATTGGAATTCAAAACTTAACCTGGTCTTTGTTCTACCAATGTGAACTCAAATCAAAAGTATTTTTCTCAGAAATTCTCAGTTTTCCTCAAATACCTTTTCAGTGCAAAGCTGCACGTGGAGAATTAGGCTCAAAGATATGTAAGTAAATTATATACTTTCCACATATAGAATTATTGAATGAATTAGTAATTCAATATGTGAAAATTGTGTATATGTACAATTATAGAAGAATACTTGTGTGTTGTTTTTTTTTTTTTTCTGAACTCGTCAGTCTTTCTAGCAGGACACAGTAGATGAAATTACTTTTGTAGAAAGAAGTGAATGCCTCCTTTTGAACACAGAAAACAGACAAAACTTTCAGGCACAATAGACATCCTTAAGGTGTGTGAAATACATTCAATATAGTAATTAGATAGTAAATACTTTTTGTTTAAACAAAAGTCTTCATTTTTCTACAGGAAATGCATTCAGGAAACTTAGTTCTTTCACAGCTTATAGAAATGGTTGCAAGAGATGTTAATATTATAAGACAGTTACTCCCTATGCAACATATCAAGCTGTGACCTTGACTCAACAAAAATTAATGCATAGGAACACCTCTGAGCTGCTTGATCTTCAAACAAGGTGAATTGCCAAGTCATGGACTGTTGTGATGTATGGGTTTTTAGATGTTTACACATTGAAAAGATTCAAAACTAATATTCAGAGACAATATGCAATAAAGAAAATGAGGAAGGAGTGAAGGCTGTTATAGTGCTCATGTAGTGCTGCAGCTTGGGAAATGCTTAGGGTAAGTATTAGTACTACACATTACTGTTACAAATATTTTTCACAAAAGTGTGGTTTGTTGTAGTGCCAGCTGTAGAAATTAAATAGCTCAAGTGGAACCCAAGCATCTTTAAAGCTGTGCATATTCCATATCTATAATAAAAGAAAATAAAGAAGGTATAACTTTATCCTCTGAACTCTATCAGGATGGAAATTCTGTTTATCATTGTAACTTAAGGCTATGTTTTCACAGTGTATATTAAAAGGTCATAAAAAGCTGTTGATGAGACTCATGTTTCCTTTCCTAACTTGCAAGTAGCTATGAAAGCAATATGCATGCCAATTTTTAATATAAAATACCTTTAATGTTTTGTAGCTAAAAAAACACAGAATGAGTGGCCATTTACTTGATAACAGAAGTTGGGAAGAAATTAGAGCAGATAATTTTCTTTTTTGGTTTATCTACACTATAGTATGAACCAGCCAGACAATGGTTTAAGCAAATTACTTTTAGTACAGGAGAATGTATGCCTAATTTCCTTAGCTATGGTGTACTAGATCAAGTTTTATTCTGTGATCCTTCCTGTGTGTATAATAATAAATGTGCACACAGCTAGAAATAACTAAGTCAAGAACATTCACAAAACCACAAGGTTTCATTACCCAAAATGAAAAGACAGGCATTCTAACCTGGCAAATGTTAGTATCAGGAGGTATTATAAATTGCATGGATCTTTTTAATTACCCAGATCTTGGCCAAAGCCCTAAATTGAGCTTGACTGATCTGTTCTGTTCTTCTTGAGGTGTATTTATGAGAACAGAGACAATTAAATGATCAAAGGAGAAAAAAAAACCTGATGAAGAGTTCTTTTCTAGTGAGGTATTACATTTCTAGGATGACCTTTACTTTCAGAACGTTGAAGTTTTGTGATAGTAAAAAGTTGTCAGCTGAAGAGAACGTGCCATTTTCAAATGGGAGAGAATTCAAGATTAGTTCTTCAGTCAAATAGACTATATTTAGAGATTGATGCTGGAGCATTTTAAAAAATAATTTCCCCTGTGCCCTTCTGAATTCTTATAGGAGTATGGCAAAGAGCCTAAAGAATCAGAAAGCACAGGGCATGCAGGATAAGAGGGATGAACATCATCTTAGTCAGGTATGTGGGAAGCTGTAAAGGGGAGAAAATGCTTACTAAAGTCTTTTGAGATACTCTGCAGTTTGTGAATTCAAAGACCAGGTAGAGCAATTTGTTTGGTATTTTAATTTTATGCTCATAAGTTTCAAGTGCAGACTGTCGGGTATAAAATGGAATTCATTACAAAGAAAAACTGCAGTGCTCAGGTGTTATGAAAAGTTACACATCACACACATTTTGCTGTATAAATCCACTGGAGTAAAAACACTAGAACCTATGAAAAAGCAAGCCATATAAAATTATGTGGAAGTCTTATAAACTCTTATGATGGTGAGTATAAAAAGGGCAGAAAGCATGTGAGGAAACTGTGGAGGCTGAATAGTTTGTAAAGGTAGTTGTAAAGTTATGTACTGGTTGGGCAGTCATACACTGTGAAAGGGTCAGATCTGCTCTCTCATGGTTAATAATAAATCAGGAGACAAGTACTACTTATAATTTTGTTAAAACATGTTCTGTGTTTGATATTTATTTGGGTCAACATTATCCTCTGGCAAAGATCCTCCCTGTAAGGACTTCCCTATGAGTTTTTTAGTGTCTCATTACTCTTCATCATTTGACTGTAGGCTTAGACAGAAAAACAAATGCAAGGTGTGTACAGCTAAAGATGGACAAATCTATGGACAGGTGAGAAGCAGTCAGGGAGCATTATTTTATCTCAGGACTGCTTTCTTTGGGATTGTCTCTAAAGAAGAGTGGATTTTTAGGAAACAAGTGGAGAAGGGCAAGATTTTTCCAATTACCTAAGAGTTGTAATAAACAACTCTTGATTACTTCTGACCCTACTACTTTGGAAAACACTTGCCTGTTTTCTTAATTTTCTTTTTAATAGGAAAACTATTGTTTATGATGCTGCTAAAAGGCATAAAATAATTCTGCATTTCAGGAGTAGAGAGCAAGGGCTTCCCAGTACATGGATGTTCTCGAGTGGGTTCAGAGGTGGGCCCAAAAGAAGATGAGAGGTTTGGAGCACTTCTCCAGGGGAGACCTTATTGTGGCTTTTTGGTACCTAAAATTGGCTTATAAAAAAGTTGAAGACAAACTTTTAGCTGAGTTACTTTCAAGAGGACAAGGGATTACGCTAAAGGAGGGTAGATGTAAAGAATGTTTTTACAATTAGGGTGGTGAAATACTGGAACAGATTGCCCAGGGTGGTAGTAGATACCTCATCCCTGGAAACATTCAAGGTCAGATTTGATGGAGATATTTGCAACTTTATCTAGTTGAAGATCTCCCCAGTCATTGCAGGGGGGCTAGACTAGAAAGCTTCTAAAGGTCTCTTCAGATTCTGTGATTCTCCTTTACTTGTAGGAATTCTGTGGTAGCAGAGTACAGAAAAATCACTCCAGGAGCTAATGTTAATAGTAACACATAAAGGAAAATAAAATTGTTCAAGGAGGTTATGTATTATTAGAAATCAGGTTTTCTGGGTTTTTTTTGTTTGGTTTTTTTTTCAGCCAGGAGCAGCTTCAAGTGAAAAGCACACTGTAAAAAAAAAATGCTAAATCTTTTCTTTTTCACCCCATACATATTATCCAGTTATTGATTCCTCTTCCTTATTTTTTAAATAAAGTTGTCCTGGGGAAACGACCATCTGCCTGATATAAACTGCCCTGTTAATTCTCACCTGGCTACAGCTGCAAAACAGATGAGAACAAGAGTGAGTTAATGAATGAGTCTTGGTAAAGATCTCAGCAGGGTGCATCTTTTCATTCAGACCTCATAGGTAGTTATTATGACGGCAAGCTGTT
>VZTY01028708.1:23789-79445 GCA_013400935.1 Turnix velox | reverse complement strand
CTCCAGGATTTGGTTGGCCTTCTTGGCTGTGAGTGCACACTGTTGGCTCATGTTGAGTTTGTCATCAACTGACACACCCATGATTTCAGCTCCTTAAGTATAATGGGTCCCATACTCTAAGTATGCTTTGGACTGGACAACTTAAACTATCATTGTGTTTCACAACCCCTGCTGCAAAATTCCATGTAGGTGTCAGTGTGGAAACAGCTATTCGTAATGAAAAAGTCAATCAGTGAGCTACCAATAGATTAAAATGTAAAAAAACCCAAAATCCCATCTCAACAACCAAAATTTCAATACAAATATGAAAACTTTCTATTTTTAAATATCCAGTAGCTTCTTGAAAGGAACATGGTATAAAAAAAAAAAAAAGTTACTGGCATCAACAGAATATATTTAGAAAATTCGAAATGGTGTTGTCCACACATCTGTCTTGTACAGAATTTTGCAGTACACAGAAATTTGGGAAAACTGTGTCATGTAGACATTCTAGCTTAGGTGAATAAACCTCATGAAAACTGGTGATGCTGAATAGGAAACTCAGGTTTTAAGAAATACTTTCACATCTCACAGCAGCGTGTGCTAATGCAATAGTACTCTATGGCAACTCACTCTTACTATCTAATTCCATGATAATTTGAAAAAAAACAAATTATGAAGGTCTGCTGATTTCTTTCTGACTGGGAAAATTCCTCTCTACTTCCCATATGGGGAGAATTTCTTAAAATCGGTCTTCTTTTCCCTGATGATTAAATTGAGCAACAAACTCTTAATTAGAAGGCTTTGGAAGTTCTACTTTTGATGTCAGCTTTGGAAGTTATTCACTACATGAGGTGATAAGGTAGCAAGGGTCCTTCTGAGTCATCCCCAATGCCCAAGCTGCTACACAGAACATAAAAGACCTGTGCAGAAGGGAACTAGTATGATTTGAAACCTACTTTTACATCACTGTTACCCCTGAGATGAACTCAATTCATTAAAAAAGTTATTTCTTGGGAAGTTTCTTAAAAGGTTGTTTGAACTTAAAGCTCAGGCTCTGTTGGTATTCAGACCTTACCTATTCTCTACATTATTTGGGGCCATGCTTTGAAGTTTTCTCTTTCTCCTGGGTATTCCAGTTAATATAGTTCATTGTGAAATGAGAGCAAAAAAATTACAGTATCATCATATTACTGGTCTCAGTCTTGAAACGCTGCAAGTAAATAAAAAAAAAAAATCTCTTATTAGAAATTAACACATAGCTGTAAAGAAAAACTTGAAGACAAAAATCTGACAATCCTTTTAGCTTACTATTTTCTTTTTTCTTTTGTTACAATATATGCATTACAGATCACATTAATGAAAAGCCTGTTCTTTATATTTGCACTATGTGTCCATTATTCAGAAAAAAAAAAGAGCAGAAGTTGATATTGGAATACATCAAAAGCATTCATAATCAGATTCATAATTTTTCTTTACTATATTTTCTCAAGCTTCATATTAGTGCACATCCAGAGTTACACTTCTGCTGTGCTACTCACTTTGCTGCAAAGAATAGTTGGAAATTCACTGTTGAGTGAATATGCTCTGCCTTGACAGACCCCAACAGCTTTGGAAGCTGCATTTCAATGTTGCCTGGTAGACAGCTCAACTCCTTCCTTCAGACTGTCCTGAGTTCTTTACCTTTCATCCTCTCAATGGTTCATCTTGTAGTTGTTTCATAGGAAATTTCATGATGTGACATGATGCATGCAGCTCATTCCAGGATGTTAAAGTAAGTAGGTTATTCAAACAACTCTAAAGAAGATTTGAAAACAAATTGGATTTGAAAATCATTTTGCAAATGCAATTATTTTGATAAGGGACAGCATTTATATGGAAAATGGTGATTCAGTTGTGCTTTCTCCAGAATTCAAAAGGCCACCTGTGCAGTAGTTCGTCTTGCTTTTTCATTTCTCCTAGTAAGATCACCCAGAGGGCCCCTATCTGATTTGCTTCTTTCCTTTATTTTATCAAAATCTGAGGTGAAACTATTAGAAAGAAAAATCCTTCATCGAGGGATGCACAGCTCATTTCTGTTTGTCTTTGTTGCTCAGTAGAGTCAAGTCACATCCAGCTCTTCAGGTCAGTTGGCTTCCAGTGGTAAACTTAGTCTTTCTTCTACTTCTGTGTGCCCTAGAGACAATCACAACTAGTAACGGAAGTCATACATTTCCTCTCAAGACACGTGATGAGCAATTGGCAAAATTCATGCTCTCTTCTTATATTCATACCCTTCTAAAGCACTGATGGAGACAAAGCTTGAAATAGAAATGTGGCTAGAATGAAATCCCTGTAGAAGGAGCTGCAAAGGCAAATAAAACAAAAATTAGTTCAGTTCAAAAGGATCTTATTTTCTGATAAATGAAGAAGTCCACAGCCAATGAAAGACTGTGCCAAGTAGGCAGGCAACAGTGAAAGCAGAACTGTGTATCAGTGCTCCAGAGTCATCTGTAAAGGAAAAGTAGGCTTTTATAGCAAATATCTGATCCATAATGCAAAACTGGATTTGGATAGAATGTGAAGTAATTCAAATGTATTTTACTACGCCAAAAATTTACTAAATATCTGGATTTTTTTCTGAGAAATATTTACAAGTGAAAAATACTACCCACGTCAAAGCATTTTGGTAAAAATATGCTTATTAGTCATATTTTTAAAAATTTATAGCTTTTTTTTTTCATGCAGTAAGACATCTAGTATTTACTGATATGCAGCATTATATTGGAATGAGTCTTTGTTAGAAGTTCCAGTTTTCCAGTATTTTTTAAAAACTCTGTTGTATTTCAAGATTCAGAAAGAATTGAGTGGGGACTCTATTAAAATCCCTCTGTCTTATTTTTGAGTGCATGCAGTGTGTTTTAAGGTGGCTGTTTTTACTGCTTCTAGAAGAATTTTCATTACATTTTTAAGGCAATTTATATTTTGCCATTATGTGCCATAATGACATCTGTTGCAGCAGAATGAGACAAGATCAGACAGAAATCATTAATATTCCTTGGATTCCAATATGAGACGCAGAACTATCAACAAATGCTTCACTGATTTGAGTGTTTCTATCTAAAAACATTTTATTTTAGCAGCTTCATATTAAAAAAATTGCCATGTGCCTATGCCTATGAACTATTTGAAAGTAAATAAAATAAAATTCATGTATATGTATGTAAAACAGTGCTTAGTAAAACCAGAATTATGGAAAATAGAATAATGTTTGTGTAATGACTTCAATTAATAGCATGTATATGAGGAAAAAAGGTGAAAACGAACTATGTGAGTATTTCTGTGTGTACAAAAGAGGAATTGAGATTACAACTGGATAAAAAGAATCCACTGCCATCAGCACTGAGGAGAAGTGCCAGCTTCATCCCTTACTGCAGCTGTGCACCTGCAAATGCCACCTGGATTGTCTTTCAGTGCAGCAGTTTCAGAAAGGTTTGAATATTCAGCCAGTTATGTATTCTCCTGTTTTATCCACTAAACATTCTAATCACTTTTTCTACTAATAAACGGCAGAGGAAGCAAATGCCTTGAGGATTTGGCTCTATGAGCAATAGAGGTTGCAGTGGTTAAGAGTAACTTAATCTACTGTGCCAACAGATGCATGAGTAGAACTGCATCAAGTAATCAAATAAGGATTAAAGAAAAAGCCACATTGGCTTAAATTTTCTTGGTTTGACTGCTTGGCAAACATTGTACAAAATAATGAATTCAGATTGTTTCTAACAAAGCCTAGCTTCAGAAAGTTCAGTGTTATTGAGGAGTCCAGCTGAAATGCCACCTCCTTAAAGTTTCTTTATATTTCTTTTCATCAGAAAGGGATACAATAATACAGCATATTTTATCTGGGAATAGGTGTTATTATGATTTAATACATTTCACTTTCAAGAGAAATAATGACCAGATGAAGAAACACTGTAGATTTAGATTTATTTTAATTTAAAATACAATACTAAAGGCTACTGAACAGTGGAGAAGAAGAGGAGAAAGAAGCTGATGAGATCAGATCACAGAGGCTTTCGCAATCACTATCTGTATTTAAATTATATGAAGGAAAATTCAAAAGGGAAGACCTGAAAAATCATGTGCCTACACTGATACAGTCAATTTTCACATTGCTTTGAGAGCTTACCCTGAAAATCTCTGTAGTTCAATCCCTTGGCCATTCATCCTGAAAACTTAATTTTCTGAGGACAATGTGAGGCATGCTTCTTTTTTCCACTGCTTCTATCCACTGGAGCCTTTTTTATCCACTGAGACTACTCTCTTTTTGCAAGTAATCACAGGCCTGGAAACAGATTTATCCTCTGAAAATGCTGGTTATCATGACAACAAAAATATGTAGTAAGGTTCACTGTCATGAAGGATCTTGAAGACATCATGAAGAAGGCTCAGGAGCACAGAGTGAGGAACTCAATGGAGAACACATTATGATAAGAACATCTCAGAAATTATATTTATTGTGGTCTCCAATCTATCACTGAGGATCATAAAGAAACCATAAGACATGCAGTATCAGGAGGAGAAATGGAAGGAGATTAGCTCACAGATAAAGGCTTGACCTGTGTTGAGAGAACACAAAATTGCTCTTACTGCTCAAATCTGTTCAACATGCAATGAATTCATGGCAGCAAAAATGGTGAAGAGCTGAGCAAAATATTTACCAGCCAAATTTTTTTGTTCCTTGATAATATTGAACTGCTTCACAGATTTCAATTAGTAAATCCCTTAAATCTCAGTCTCTATTGTTCAGTATGAAATATAAAGGATTGCAATATAATAGTATTTCTTCAGTAATATCAATATTACTTTTTGTGCTCTTGATATATTACTAATGAAGTTTAATGGTATTCCTTCTCAGACAAAACAGATCAGTCAAGCTCAATTTAGGGCTTTGGCCAAGATCTGGGTAATTAAAAAGATCCATGCAATTTATAATACCTCCTGATACTTAATAATTTGTTTAATTCCTAGTTTGGTCTCTAATTTAAATTATAATCTTCCTTCCCTAAGAAAAGAGCAGTTGGATTAAGTCTGTATAACTGGCAGTGTGTTAAATGGGAATATAAAGATAAATAAAATCATAGCTCTGCTCTGGCTTAGTACCAACCAGTATTATTGATACATAACCACCAAAAAACCTGAAGATTGTGAGATATCATACATGTACCAGCACCTGCATGCAAATCACTCATTTTGAAGCCTCTCCTCCAGTTACCTATAAACTTCTGTCTACATTTTTGACAAAATGTGGATGTCTTTATAGTTCTGGTCAGAAAATGCTGACTTGACCTTCAGGAAATGTTCATCCTCTTGAACAGTTATTCAAATGCAATGTCTGAAGTTATTACTGCTTTTCTGCTAAAATATGGAGGTAAGGCAGTCTTGAAATCTGGGCAACAAAATTTCTATTTGTCAAATGTACCCCGAGGCTCTGAGTGTGTGCAGCAGTCACTGCTACAGTGCAATTGGGTGGGTCTGACTGATGGTGATTGAGTAAAGTGCCACCATAACTGAGTAAGATGGAAGATGACTACTCTGATATGCTTGAATTGTCATTAGTATTAATGAACAGGACAGCACATATTTTGACATGAGTAAGTGGTCACAGCCTGAGAGTGTGGAAGTGAATATTAGCTCACATGACTTGGTATAACTCTGCATAGGTGTGTGTGTGACACGTGAATGATTACTGGAAGTCAGTGTTGGTGGGTGGGAGTAGCAGAGTGCCACTTTATATAAATGAGCATCCCTGACAAGGGGCAATTTAATTTCTGCCTAAAGATTTCCTGTTGGTAGGGAATAAACTGCCATCTACCAGTGACAGAACATCCACTCCCTCCAGGTAGTTACCCTCTACTTTCCATTAGGTTGTGGTATTTCTTAACATTTCTGAAAATACAGATACATATCATTCTGATTAAGGTTATCACCAAGGATTATGCTGGAAAGAGATACTGCATTTAATCTTGGACAAAATCCAAGCCTCCATTACTGTATAATTTGCTCAGTTTTTCTAATGGGTGATTTCTGGCTCCTGATTGATGGGATATAATCTCCCTTTCATGTTCCCTGTCAAAAGACACTTCTGAAATTATTGAAACATACACCTATTTTTATGTATGTTTGTGCATTTCTGTAGGTTTATTTTCCTTAATAAAGGAATGAATGCGATTTCATAACAATTTAAATTTAGGTCTGATATAAACCTCATATCAAGGTCTTAGAGAGTACTTTCCTCAACACTAAATTTAAAACTGGAAAATGCTGCTTACTAGAGTGCATTTTGAAACTGCACTGGAAGTAGATCTGGCATAAGACAGAGCTCCCAGCTTGCACCCAGTTCAGCCCTGACTCACAGCCATGCTGTCTGCAGATGAAGGTCAGAGCTGAAGCTGAAAAGGATAAACACTAAGTTTTGCCCAGCTGTGCCTAGAAGCAATCTGGGAAGCAGCTACTAGCAATAAACAGCAGGATATCTCAAATGCTTCTGATCCAAAATATCTAATATGCACATGGGATGTGTTTGCATTCATGGTCACTCAGGTCTCCCTTTAGCTGGGAAATGCTGTTAGTGCCTGATGATTCTGCTCAGGATAAGCCTCTCTTGAACCTCCTTTTTTGTTTCCCTAAGAGAAGAATGTAACTACCACTCTCCTGGATCAGCCCAGGATTAACAACAGTCCGTTAATTCTATTAATCTGTTAATTAATATATTTAATTCTGTACTGGCACTATCCCAAACACAGCAATTAAGAGCTCCTTTTTGTTTAATAAACATAAAAAGACTATAATAATAGATCCAAGTTTTTCAGTAAATATGGGTTCTGTGCTTAGCAAAATGTAGAGGGAGAAAGAAGCAGAAAAGGAGAAAGAAAGCAAGGAGGTCCATATCTAACACCAGGAACTCTGACTTCACTCACCACAAGTGTAAGGACAAACATAATTCTACTCACTTCACACATAAAGGAAAGCTAAGCTCTTTCACATGCACTCTAGCATGTCATCCTCAACCTTAGAGATCCCAAAAGTGTAGGTACCATTAAAATCAATTTTCTCAAATCAGTTTCATTTTTGCATTCTGCATTTCTGATGTCTTCTCTCCTCTTGTTTCTTAAAAAGGTTGTAAATCTGTACCATGTAGAGGCACCTGCAGACTACCCAAAAGAAGACACTTTGCAATTCCCTTTGTCAGGTCTGGTGTTCACCTATGGAATATGCACTCATTAGAAGGAAAGTGTAGACTTTTTTTTTATCTTCCTGGAGTTAAAAAACTCCATAGCAGTGGATATTCTACTCTGCCATAGTAGGGCATAGCAGTGAATACAAAAGTGTTGGAAAAGCATTGTTTTTAAAAAAGGAGAAGAGTTACAAATTGAGTTCTTGTGACCTCCCATTTACAGGATGTACACACTTCATGGTGATTTTCATGAGCCATTTAAATAAGTGACCTTATAAGTAAGACCCCATGTAAATCATGAACACCATCATGCAAAAATGTGATAGATTTTATGGATTTGTCATGGCAAAAATGGCAAATTTCACAGCTTGTTATGCAATAATGGAGGTGGCTACAACAACATAAATGCATTTATAGCGACAAAAAATAACCCTGAGAGGATTCAGGTTATCTTTTTAACAAATTTAAATCATAAAGATATGTGTTAGACTGTTGGTGGAATTTGAACTGATTGTTTTACACTGGGGAAAGACAAAAAAATAAAGGAGCGAGGAGAAATTATGTGAGGGTTGTTTCAGAAAGAAAAACAAAAATAACAAATTCAAATCAAATTCAGCATACCTGGGGTCAACAGCTTGTACAGATGTGGTCATCATATTCACTGGCATGAGCTCTGATACATAATGCAAACATAGAGGAACTATGCAAAAACCGATGTAAAGACAGTATAAATGTAAGGTAATATCCTGAAACATAATAAAAACTTCTTTTATGATGACAAAGTTGATCTGGAATTAAGTCTTCCTAAGCATTTAGCTACCTGTAACCAGGTCACTTCAGTCTCTGACACTTGCTGGTTAAGGTAAATAGGGCTGAACCAAGTGGTGTATATACATACATAGTGCACACACACACACATGTAAATACATAAAAAAGATTTGAACTTAGCTCAGCCTATCACTCCCAGAGCAAGAAATAAATTCCACAATATTTCCCAGAGTGGCCATGTGATATAGACAGCTATAACATTTAAACTGACTCATGAGGAAAAGGAAGAATAGGTCTCAAACCCAAATGTAGCTTTGAGGAGTGAAATCATAAAAGTAATGAACCTAGTTTTAGTGAAGAACACAGAGTGCTATCTCTCACTCAAAATGAAATTACTGTCACCAAAATCTATTCATTGTGCCATTTTCAGTTCTTATTATGACTATGCTCAGTAGTATTAGGCACTAAAATTCCAATTCTTCATATGCTTTATAAATCACAGTAGTAGACTTGAGTATTTTGACCTTTTTAGTATCTCTTGGTTTGATTGGCTGTATTGCCTGTCTATTCCATGTATCCTATTATTTAACTACCTCTCTAACCTATGGGGAAGTAGGTGAAGTGGGTAGCCAATGAAGATGTAGGATATTATAAAGGTCAAAGTACTAACATTATTGCTAAATATTTCACAGCATACTTTAAGTATTAAAGCTCCAACTACAGTTCCTTATAGCTAATGTTGAGCAAAGAGTAAAAAATTGTAAGAATTTTATTCAGTATCTTAAATTGGCAAAAATCAAAAGAACTACAAAAAGAAACTGTTACACACACGTTTCAAATACATTACTTAGTACTAGCCCACATTATCTCCAAATTATGATTTTAGTCAAAACTTCTAGTAGGATAAGAGCATTAGTGTGATACTTTAGATCCCTTTCCCTGTGCATAGGTATTTTATGAATCTATGTCCTAAGTTCAAATTTTCTTCACATCTGTAGAAGCACTGAGGAGATCAATCAATTAATTGAGAAGATCAGTCAACTAACTCCAGCACTGACTGGAGTGCTGCCTAGTGGGCAGCCTGTAAAAATAATGTGCAAAGATAAAGTGCAATGGGTTGCTTAACTCTCTGTTCCTTGGACTTAAGATCTGGACAAGGTAAGATAAAATATGAGTGGTTATTTTCATGATTACTTCCATTTCACTTACACTGAAAGCAATGCATGCCACTGCTTCTGTATTGAACCTACTTCTACAAATTATTTAGTGCTTACTCAGATCATATAAACAGAGCACCTGAAAATTCTGAATATTGATTTGTTATGATCTGGAATTCAGAGCTTCCAAAGAACAGTCAAGTGAACAGCTAACAGCTGATAACTTCCCTTGAGAATACAAATAAGTGTGCACTGTGGTATACAAAAATTTAAAGATAAAAGAAACTGCACTGTAAGAGTGGTTTCAACATAATGTCCAAGACAGTTGCTACTACTGTAGGATGGTGGGAGAAATACAATTACTGGACCACAGCTTTCTATGGTTACAGGCTGTTCAGAGGTGAAAAGCAAGAAAGGAAGTGCTGAAGCATTGTTTCTCTTCAAGAAATAGAGAGACCATGAAGAGCTGTCACAGAATCACAAGATCACAGAATAGTAGTGTTGGAAGGGATCTTTGGAGGTCATCCAGTCCAATCCCACTACCTAAACAAGTTCATCTAGTGCAGGGTGGACAGGAACTCATCTGGATAGGTTTTGAATACCTCCAGAGAATTATGACAAGTAGCCATAAGCAGCTTGAAAGCCAATGTGTAAGAACTGGAGACTGAGTCAACAAAGGGACCGTTGTAGTTGGCATCTACTATGGGCCACCCAATCATAGAATCATAGACTAGTTCAGGTTGGAAGGGACCTTAAAGATCATCGGGTTCCAACACCCCTGCCATGGCAGGATGAGCAGAACTGCACAAGGGGCTGTGTAGGTTAAACCACCACCTTCATCTGTGCCAAAGTGACTTCTCAACACAGAAACAGAGGTTTGCCTTGTATTTGCTGATGCTGTTGAAGTTACCACATAATTCCTCAAAAGTTCAAAGAGGATATTTGAAAGGAAGGTATTTGAAGGAGACTCCAATATCTGTTATTATACTTGATGCCTTGAAGATCAAGTAAGATCTGTCAGATACCCAAAGAAGTCTATAAAGTCAGAGCCACATGATACCATCTCTCTTCCCTTACAAGCAGTAAGAAACTTTTCAGCAGTGAGGACTCAGGTGTGCTTCCAAGACTAGTGCACACAGCACTGGACCAGAGCAAAGGGTAGGGATGATGGCATCAATGAGGTGTGGGCTAGGGCACCTCCATCTCTGCACAAGTTCATCTTTGTGCTACATGTGCTTGTGTGTTTTTCTACATCAGGATTTAAATGCATAAAAATATGTGTGCCTACGTAGGTGGAAAAAAAGTATTTCTATCAGGCTGGAAAACACTTTTGAAAAAGCAACACCTTTGCTATTTCACCTTTATACTTTTATTAGGTGCTATATATGTAAGCATAACTTTATAATTAAGTGAGTACATTGTGGTAATAGACCTCAATTTCCAGGTTGTGGTGCCCTTTTAATTCCCTGCATGATGTTCCAGCCTAAAAGGCATTAATAGAGATGTTCCAATGTTGAAAAGGAAAGTAAGGGAAATCAGCATCTAAAACTTAGTAAAGTCCTAGGTAGTAAAAGGCCTTTGTTCTGAAGATTGTTCTCCCACAGAGTAAGAGAATTTTCTTTTAGCCTTTACAGTCGATTCTCATGCTGCTGAAATATCATAATCAAAGCTCTTTGCTGCCTTGTGTTGAATCTACTAGAGTAGAAATCCTTTTATTTAGTAAGAAACAGTGTTTCTACCCTAAATAATATGATGAAAGCATTCAAAATGTCAAATGAACATTCACCAGTTAAAAATATCTTCACTTTTTACTGTCACAATGGTAGAGGGAACTGCCTCTAGGTGACTGGAATGATTAAAAAGGGATGGAGAATACACAATGGTTGCTCCAAAGGGACTGTGAGAGTTCATCACACTATCAGGTGTCACTATTACTTTTATCCACAGTTTCCTAACCAGGATGGTGCAGTGCTTTGTTCAGAACAGGTCTGCACTGTCAGGAAAACTATGGTTTTGTTCAGACTCTTTTGTCACTTGCTTTTAGCTTCCACTTGTCATCCTCTCCATTCTTTTCTAAGTGAAGGCAGTGTGAGCTTACAAATAACTATTCCCTAAAGGAAATTAGTCTGTCACATGTCAGTCCATGGTTCACACAGAAATTTTGGGAAAATTATATATTTGAAAATTAGTCCTCCTAAAGTTGTGTGAATGATTTTGTGCATCTCTCCAGTTTTCCTGGCATCGTGAAGAACAGTGGTTACTAGAGCTATTTAAAGAAAAATAATATGTGGATTTTTATAATGATTACTACTATAAATAGGCAGATTTTTACCATCTGACATGTTTCCCTTCAGCAGGACATAACACAGTATTACTTTTCCTAGTCTTACAGAGTGATTAAGAATATAGTGTTTCATGGTATCAATGCACTTCTCTCTTGGCATAAGCAGAGTTATCAAAATGAGATAGTCCCTGGTCAGAATATCTGTTAAGGGGAATTTTCTAGTACTGCCTATTTTCCAATTGAAATGCCACAGATTTGTAAATAGCTCTAACATCACTTCATTCAGCCAAAATGAACAAGAGCAGCAGAGAAATATATACTGGCAGGTGGCATAGGTCAATTGGTGTATATGTTTATGATCAAGTGGGCTTGGAATATACTGAGCATTTCAAAGAGAGTCAATACCAAAAAAAAAAAAAGAGAAAATGGATTTCCTCAGATGGGACTTTCAGAGCACAGTCTGTTTTAGGTGATATATCTGTTTTGGCTTGATCTAGGAGATCCTGTGTGTCCTATCATTTTGCTCTCTATCTTTTCTTAATGCTCATAGTGCTCTTCTTTCAACAAAGGGAGAAGTAATAGATAAAGAAATGTTTGTTTACTTGTATTTGCAAAAGCTAAAATGGAATAAAAAATGCAGGAATAATATCAACAAGCCAAAACTCCTCAGTGACACACTAAACTATCTTCAATGTTGTAGTTTCTACTTTGTAGTAATTGTTTTTGAGCAAGCTGAATTAGTCAGTGTACCAGAAGGTGAAATTTTATATTGTGAAGGTCATTTGCAATACTGAAAGGGATTCAATTTAAATCACATAAAGATAGAAGAAGATTGGTCTTTAAGAATACCACATCTGAGACAACATGAAAAGTTTTCAAATTTCATTCAGTGCCAAACGCAGACTATTAAAAAGATCCTTCATGATATAGAACACCAATCACTCACTTCAGTTAAAGACTAACTATTCAATTTTATGAGTTTGAGAATTCCCATGATAGCCACAAAGTGTACTCTTGGTATGTGTTCTTTGATTAATAGCATTAAAACTTGTCAAAATAATGAGAATGGTGAAGAAAAAGCACTGAAAATTCTTAAACCAGATTCTTAAATGGAGGGGTTCACACTATTAAGTGATGCTGGTTTCTCTAAGTTGACATTTCAAAGTGATGAGGTGTAACTATTTAGGACAGCTCTTGAATGTTGCAGAAATGGTGAAACACATCAGGCAGAACTAAATTTGAAGTATAAGCAGGTTTGTTTTAACTGCAGTGTATAATTACCAGAAAGTTTAAAGCAACCATAGTTATTGGATACCGAAGCACAAAGCAAATAGAATTTTTCCTGAATAAAAACAATTATACTGTTACAACTCTTCTAAAAAGAGCATGAGAGTGCACACATAGATTGTGTGTGATTTGTCCTCATTTTTTGATAACAAAAAATATTAATTAGAATGATTAGTATGGCACCTCTGCAAACCCATAGCTGTTTTGGTGATGAAACTATGAAGTTTCATTCCTGAGACTGATTCACAGGCAAAAGAATTTACATTAACTTATTGTTTAAATTGATGACTACAATCTAATGATCTTGCTTACATTTTGCTTCATGACATTAATCTATGTCTTTGAGTCACATATATCCACAATACTGAGGCAGTTTAATATCTTCTTTTATACCATCAATTAGCATCTGCATTACAACATCACCCAGGCAGATAATCTTCTTAGAAAACTTTGAGATCAATTAACCTATGGAAAATGTTTCTGCTCTTTAGCTTTTTATAAAGTATAGTTTGGTGTATTTTGCATCTTCTGTCCTTAGCCAGAACTGGAGTTCATATTATGAAAGTACTGTGGTACTTCAGAACCTAATAGTACTAGCAGAAGAGACAAGTCTGTAAAGACAGCAGGGTTTGGATTGTTTTCTAGAGAAAACATTTCAGCTCTGTGAGAGGCCCAAATCCCTGCTTTTTTTGATGATCCAGCTGCCACTTAGGGGATTTATATTTTTTTCAGCATGAAGGAGAGTAGCTTTGCATTATATTTTTTAACCACTTTTCATTATAATACAAGAACACTTTCCCAACAACACTGGGAAGACTGTTGACTGATTCAAGCAACAGTCTTCAAATGGATTTGTTTAAATCATAGAATCATAGAATAGTTTGGGTTGGAAGGGACCCTAAAGATCATCGAGTTCCAACCCCCCTGCCATAGGCAGGGACATCTCCCACTAGACCAGGCTGCCCAGTGCCCTGTCCAGCCTCGTCTTGAACACCTCCAGAGATGGGGCATCCACAACCTCCCTGGGCAACCTGTTCCAGTATTTCACCACCCTCAGTGTAAAGAATTTCTTCCTTATGTCTAGTCTAAATCTATCCCCCTCTAATTTACATCCATTGTTTCTAGTCCTCCCATCCGATATTATGTTAAAAATTCCTTCCCCTGCCTTTCTGTAGGACCCCCTCAGGTACTCATAAGTTACTCTGAGGTCCCCTCTGAGCCTTCTCTTCTCCAGGCTGAACAACCCCAACTCCTTCAGCCTGTCCTCATAGGGCAGTTGCTCCAACCCTTTGATCATCTTCGTGGCCCTTCTCTGGACCCTCTCCAACAGCTCAATGTCCTTCCTGTGTTGAGGGCTCTGGAACTGGACGCAATATTCCAGGTTAAAATCTGGTTTTGTTTTTATTATTATGTCTACTATTACGATTATTATTTCCACTGCCAATATTCCATTACCTTTTCATACAATTTTGTGTTAACAAATGATCAGTTGTACATATTGCCCATCTTGTTGAATCTGCTTGTCTTTCCGTTGCCTGTGCCCTTTCACTTTCATCTCTTCTTGCTGCAGTGCAGAGCACTGGTTTAAGGTGCCAGGTAGGATTAAAGGCATCCCCAGGAGAACTCACTTTTGAAGTGGCAGAGAGTAAATGCTTCTTATCAGCTGTAAGTGCTCCCTGTGTCACTAGCTTTCATGGCTATGGCATGTCATTTGTAAGGATCTCTTATTTCTGCATGCTGTAGAAGAAAAGTAATCTGTCAGCTTTTTTTGCAGTGTTACAAATCATTACCAGAGGTTTCTCTTTGTGGGTGATAGCACCTGATTAGTGGTAAAATAATGTCAAATAATATTTCTGTAATAGCAAAATACTTGCTTAATTATTTTAAATACATTACTCAGTTGTCTGTCTGATTATATTTGGTTATTACTAACATGCTATATCATGGCTGCACCTTTTTTCCACCTCACATACTCCACTTGATCAAGGAAGAGCAGTGATCCCAGGAGTGAGAGGATAGCAAGTCCCAACTACTAACACAGTATAAATAAAAATCCTATATAAAATAGGTGCTATTATACTGTGCTAAGACAATCAAGGTCTTCTAAAGTCTTGTACAATTAACTCATGTAGGATTAAAACTCTAGAGAAAGCAAAATGCTCTGATTTTATTTAATATTTTTCTCAATAGACACTTTTAACATTCTTGTACTGATAGAATTTATACAGAAAGAGCTTAGAATTAAGAAGTTTTTATGTTGATTCAAGGTGCTTTAACTATTCTATTTTACTCATAATTCAAAAAAGGTGGTCTGAAATACTACTGTATTTCAAAGTATTTATTTTCTGCATGTTTTAAGCAATATACAAATGTGATGCCTGTTTTCCCCACCTTTTACTTGATCCACCTATATCCCCAACCTTCGTGTAACTTAGGATTTCTTTAGAATATTTTTACTTTTTTTTTCTATTACTGGCAGTTCTGGATGACTTCAGTTTTACAGGCTCTTAACTTTTCTAACTTGCCTGGCGTAGTCTCTCAACAGTGACAAACTTGCTGTGCATCAGAAGATATATATATATATATTTGGAAAATTTAGTAGCAGCAAACCAATAGAGCCTCTCCAGAGAAAGGCTTGCTGAACATCACACAGGAGCAACCCATCAATCAATTTCCTAATGTAGCAACTTTACTCCTTCCTTCTTTCTCTTCCTTTTATTTATTTATTTAAAGAATCAGGTCAGATGAGGTAATTTTTTCTTTAATCTTTAGATAGCACCTTTCAATTAATCTCTTCATATTTTTTATGCTTTATTTTTCCAAATAGAGCTGTTTCTCTCTATTGAAAGGAAGAGAAGATATATTTTGTTAAAAAAACATAAAATTAAATTTTATGTTTTAAGGAGAGCAGTTAATAGCAACATCATTTGCAATCAAATCTTATGCCCCTCCTGGTTAAAGATTAGCCTCCAATCTAAGGTAAACAGAGGTGAAAATATTTAGAACAACACTATTGTCAGTGTATATGCAAGGCTTTTATCAGGGCTCATTAAATAAGATCAGGACATATAGCACAGTTTTAGTAATGCTTTTTTTTTGTGAGCTTTGAAACCTGGTAATAATAATAATGTATTTGTTGAGATGGTCTAGTGAAAAGAGTGCCATGAGTTTAAAAATTTACTCATAATGTTAAATAAAAGTGCTTGTAGATCTTTACAGAAGCCAGCACTTGCTGATAGGTGGAAAATATTGTTGGTGAAAGAATTGTACAGAACTACAGCAACTTACAACCAAGCTTTTCTTTTTCCTTCATTTTTCCAGAATATTTTCTTCATGCTCTTCGTATTCCTGACTTTGAGTGATCTTAGATGCTGTTGGTGAACTGGGGACTTGTTGGACAAGTAAAGCTGTATTTGAAAGAAAGCACTTGACAGAGCAAGGTGGACTTCAACAGCTTTCAAAACAACAGCAACAGGATCTATTTAAGGATAAATTTGCCACTTATTGTGGCAGATTTGTGTACCCAGCAGGATAGTATCAATTTTACCTATTTGTAAAAGTTATATTATTAATATTCTACTTTGTGTGTGTTTGGATTAATATTTTTTTAACTATCTAGCCAAGGCTTGCTGTTATCTCCCTTTATGATTTTTCAATACAACAAGATAGTCCTTGATAGACAGTTTGTGAATCATGAGTAATGTTAGAAAACTCCTTTGAGATATTAATTTGCTTCAGGCCTATATACATATCAAGAAAAATCACTTCTATAAGGTTTTTACTCTATTAGTAGAATTTTATATATGTGCTTATTTCTTTCTTTAAATCTTCCTTTCATGCTAATTATGTTTATAAGAATCAATATGATTAGAGAAAATCAACTACCCCGTGGGGAAATGAGTAAACCTCCACATATCAACAGATTCATTAAGATTAATTTATTTCCATAATTTATTTTCAACATACACTTGACAGCTATCAGGGGTTTTATTTGTACTGTTGTAGTGCTAATTAATGGTAAAACCAGTCAAGAAATGTTAAGAAAAGACAGGGAAAATTGAAACCAGTGTTAAAAGAACTTGGACATGCTTGTAACATCCACAAGACATGTGATGGCTTCATTCATCTGTCACTTTGACCTGCTATTTGCAATTTCCCTATCCATAAGTTATATAGGAGTTCTTCAACTGACTTTACTTATCACTACTTTTATTTTATCACTACAGACTATGATGGCTGGTGTCCCAAGGAGGTTCAGAACTTACTAAATTATTTTCTCCCTCTCTCAGTCTCCTTATCTCACCTACAAGTAATTACTCATCCACAGCATTAAGCACTCATCATATAAGTTGCAGAAGCAGTCTATGGAAAGAGATCAGAACACAGGTCTTCTCTGCTATTGTCCTACTTTACTGGTTGGGAAGGAATTATATTCCCCATTGATCCTTTTTTTCTGGAGCAACCAAAAATACTGAATCCCTTTTGGAAATTTTCAAAGCTACCACAGGGGAATGAAAAAGTGTGGCTGCTTGAATTGCTTTAGTGTGGTGGCTTCTGTGGCACGGATGCCAGCTTGAGTCCTCTCACACTAAGAGGGATATTTTACACAGGTGTCCTACTCTCTCTGAACTAACACACAGAAAAGGCAGAAATGCATAGTCAGCTCTGTCTTGTTTCTCTCTGATCTTGAATAAAAGCATTTTTGCCCTCTATTGTTTCTACAGAGATTACTTCTAACATAGGATTGGTCCCAGCAGGTTCTGAGGATCCTGATGAAACACCTTTGTGCTGAACTGCTTTGATGGAAGGAGTCCTCAGTATTTATAAAACTAAAGATCTGTAGGCAATTTAATCTATTGATTAAAACTGACATGTATCTAGAATTTAGGCACCCTACTCCTAAGTAAGAAAATATCAGAGCAGGAGTGCAAGAGGATTGTGATGAGAGTGTTAATAAAAATAGCTCCCAATTCTTATATATTGCAAAGCAATTCTATGAAAAGTTAAATTTCTGTGCACAAGCTTTCTGTGCTGTCCTCAAGTTCAGCATTTACATTATGCTTTCTTAGCTTACTGTTTTTCAAAAGGCAATTGACACTCTACCTCTTTTCTGGATAAATTTAATCTGAAAGTACTTGGAATAATCTATTCGTGCCATGGCAGTCAATGGATAAATTTAGTTTAGTTCATTTTCTATTCTTTCATCAGCTAACTAAACTAAACTAAACATATTATTGTCAATAACATAAAGAGGTCAAATCTAAGGTCTGCTAAAGTCAATTGGCATCTCTCAATTGACTTAAATGGAGAATAAATAAAACTGAGCTTACAGTGCATAGGAAAGATGACACATATAAAGTTATTTTATTCTTCATTTTATGGAAAAGGAGCTTCACACTAACATGTCTCAAATATCACTGTCACAACATGCAAGAAATTCTGAATGCAAGTGGGTTTTCTTCTTTGTGTATAGATTTGTAACACTCAGCAGAGGCACACTTATATGTTGGAAAATGGAAATTAACTTTTGAAAATGAGGTAACAAAATATGCTGCTCTTGCATAATTGAGTTCCTCATCACTTCATACAAGCACAAGTGATGTTTACCAACATAATGCTGCAGGATGCAAATATTTGCTCCACAAACAATAGGTGAGCCTTTAAAGGTACCAGCTGAAGCTCTTGAAGTTAGCTGATTAGGGCCTGTGTGCCCATAAAAGTGCAGAGATTAGAAAAAAAGGCTTGAAAATGTGTGCATAATGAGAAAGGGGAAAGGGGTTGTGTTTGGGACATGATTAGCTGGTAATCAGTAAAGAACAAACTGATTATTAGCTGTTCAATTCTTGTCCGTCTTAGGGGATTCCACTCAGTGGCCTAATTAAACTGAGCTTGAAGTCCTCACATTTTCATTCAGTGGCAATTTCATTATAATATTCAGTTCTTTGCATGAGCTTTGCCTTCCCTGTCTTTAATCATATGTTTTGCATTTGTGTAACACCTTCCTTGATTAGTTTCTCTACAGGATTAGCTTCTGATAACTGCCTGGCTTATGAAAGCAAATGTCATGTGTACGACAATCCAGATATTAGAATTTATTATCAATGCTGAAATTAAAAAAGCCAACATGTAAACATTTTTAATTAAGATTTTTTCAGATGGAGCACTGTTAGCTCTTTAAAAGCTAATCATCTCTAGAAGAACAAGATGTTTGTTTGTTTTATTTGTTTTGGCTTTGTTTTGTTTTTTTTTAATGACTGGAATGGTCCATATCCACTAATGTGTGTGTTTGGCTCCAAGAAGCTCCACAAAGCTGAGCTGAGGATCTCATCACTACAGCCAAATTGAAGAACCATGTGGTGCAGTAGAAAAGCCTCCTTATAGCTGGACTAATACTTTTCTCAGGGTCTCCCTCTTCATCTTTTCTTCATGAGCCAGCAGTGTGCACTCGCAGCCAAGAAGGCCAACCAAATCCTGGGTTGCACCAGGAGGAGTGTGACCAGCAGGTCAAGAGAGGTGATTTTACCCCTCTACTCAGCACTGGTGAGACCCCACCTGGAGTATTGCGTCCAGTTCTGGAGCCCTCAACACAGGAAGGACATTGAGCTGTTGGAGAGGGTCCAGAGAAGGGCCACGAAGATGATCAAAGGGTTGGAGCAACTNGATGGGAGGACTAGAAACAATGGATATAAATTGGAGGGGGATAGATTTAGACTAGACATAAGAAAGAAATTCTTTACACTGAGGGTGGTGAAATACTGGAACAGGTTGCCCAGAGAGGTTGTGGATGCCCCCTCTCTGGAGGTGTTCAAGACTAGGCTGGACAAGGCACTGGGCAGCCTGGTCTAGTGGGAGGTGTCCCTGCCTATGGCAGGGGGGTTGGAACTCGATGCTCTTTAAGGTCCCTTCCAACCCAAACTATTCTATGATTCTATGATTTTCCAGCAGAGACCTTATGATACACAAATACAGAGCACCTTAGCTTGGATTCAGATTATTCTGAATACTTTTCCATCATAGAATTTAAGTGATGTTTACAAAAGATAATTTTGATTTTCCCCCTCAGTTATTTTGCATTGTGGCTTCATCTGTACTTTCATTTTCTTGATAGAATCCAGAAATAAAATGTCAAACTGTGCTAATAGAGTAAGATTTTCAGATGGATGTGTAACCATACCAGATGCATGACATAAGAGAAGATTCATACTCTACACTTGAGTATCATGAACTCTTTTACACCTATATGAGTGTGGTTTAGTTTGTCCCAGTACAGTTACCCATGGTTCTCCTTTTTTTTTTTGTGAAATAGGTAGCAATTTAGAAGCAGAAGGGAAAATGATGATTGCTGCTGTTGAATCTAGTGAGTTTTGCTATACCAGAAGTTGGGGTGGGATGCACGAGCTGTCACCATGCTTGTAAAATATACTGTCTAAAAAATACATATTCTAAGTTCTACATTTCTTTAGAAAAGATGAAGAGGGAGACCCTGAGAAAGATTATCATGACAATATTTGCATACAAATATATATTACTATGCTCCAGAGGAAATATGTGTCAGTCACTCTGAAAGATTGCATTGTTTGGAGGGGAACATCACAGACATTGTTGTAAAGTGTAATCTCCCAGAATTGTGAAAAAAACACAGTAAAGACTTCCTTGGAACAATTTGTGAATTTTTTGGTTTTTTTTTTTAATCCTATGTTGGCATATATTGCTCCATTATCACTTCAAAACATGTAATTCATTCACACAAGAGATTTTTTAATGAAGGTTTTAAAATGTAGTATCAGTTAAATAAATCTCAAGGCATTTATATAGTTAGATGTTGTTGCTCCTGTCTTTGTTCTAGCAAGGGAATTGAAGGGAGTACACTAAGTATACAGTGGCGAAGCAGAGATTAAAATGCAGGAGTCCCACCTCCCTTTATCTCATTTAATTTACGTTTTCTATTTCATGTGTGATTTTTACCAGGAAAATAACTAAGTTGGCTTCAGAAAAAAATGCATAGGTGAACACAAGTATTTCATGGGGCGTGAAAGGAAACTCCTGTATGACAGGATACTCTTCTCAAAAAAGAGTGAAAGGACCTTTTCCATTGAGACAGTGGTGACTCATGCTTTTGCTTTCCACTTTTATAAGAACAGCAATCATTACACAAGTAGTGTAAATAACCACCATCAGTTTGACTCCTTCGAGGATTGCAGAGTCAGTTCATGCTGGCAGTACCAGAAACTGGTAGCTGACATGGTATTTGAGCAAGATTGAGGTTTATTTCAGTGGATAGAAATCTCTTTTATAAATTTCTTACCTACCATACCCTGCATCTTTGTCAGAATTAATAAATTCTACATGTGGACATGTTGAAGATTTTCTCAGATTTATTGCTTTCTCCAAGCTAGTAGTTAAATTATTCATAAGTGAAATTTTTGCCATATCTTTAAAAATACCAGATTCAGATGGTAAATTCTGCCTGTTAAATTCTCCATCCTGCTATTTATCATTAAAAAGAGTAAAAAAAAAAATTCATGGAAACAAAATCTTATGCTATTGCATGCACTGAAAATCTGTATTGTTTGCAGTTCTTTTTGTACAGTACATCATTCCATGGGCAAATTGATTGAATGTCATCTAACCCAAAGAAATGCTGGACTAGATTCTCAGATGGTGTAAATCAGTGTTGCTTTTGTGCTTTCTTTTCTGCAGATTTAGCTGGAAATAGGGATGATTTGGAATGTTAACGTTACTGCTTCTGGGAGGTTTATTGATCTGTTCTGTTTTAGCTTTAAAAAAAAGGGAAATGAAAACTATTTGTCAGTAGAAGAAGACAGTAAGAAGAGAAGATCCTCAGCCTTCATTTCAACTCAGACTGAATAACTTTAGTTACTGGTCATGCATTGAAAAAAAAAAACAACCCAGCTATTGGTCTTGTAAGAAGAGTAATATTCAATCATCACAAAGGCCCCTGTGAAACCATTTAAACAACTTTATTGATTTTTCCCTGCTTGGCAGTGCTTAATTCAAACAACTCCCAAGGAGTACAAGCATCACTGCGGGCAAATTATCAAGTATTCTGGCCTCTATCACTCTTTGACCACCACTGATACAATTGCAAGTGACAAAAATGAGCATTTCTGCCTCTTTAGTCCCTGTGTTGTCTGTGTTCAGCTAACAATAACAGTGCAAAGCAAAATCTGAATCTCTGACCTTCACCTACAGTACTGAGAAGAAAATAAATGCCCCATGCATAAACTTTTCTCACATGTTGATGCAAGGATGACAATTTTTTTAAGGGGCCATCTTTGTGAAATGCATCCATGAACTACTATCCATGGCAATTCATCATTAATATTTGGAAAGGGGAAGTGTGCTCCCTTGCACATGCAAAAGGATCATTCAAAATAAGTAGATCTGCTAAAAAAAAGTGTTAAATCTGCTTAACAATTTGTAGAAACTAGTACAGTAAATAGGAAGGCCAGGGCACAAGCAGTTATGCTTCCTAAATTTAGGATTTCCATGCAGGAGATGTGGAATTTCACTGCCAGAATCCAGGAGTGCTGATCTAAGGATAAATGATAGAAACAAGCTGAAAGCACCTAATCTGTTTCTGCTGTTGTCACTGCTGCACTGCTTTCTATTATTTCATTATGGGAAGTATTTAAACAGACAGCTCAAGAATCATCTGCTTTTTGTAAAGGTAGAGTATTTATATCTTCCCATCACTCAGCTTTGATCTTTGCCTCCAGACTGTGTTACTGTAATGTGCTTTATTTGGAGTTTACCCTTGAAAAACATTTACAGATTGCAACTCATGTTGAGTGCAGCAGCATGACTGCTCAAGGACCTTTTTCATGCAGGACTCATGCAAACTCAACCGCCTGCATATTATTCAAGGTGCATGTTCAAGGTCTTGTATAAGTATTAGAATCTTGCACTGTCTCTCTCTCATTTTGACCTCAACTTTAAAACATCTGAGAACTGGAATTTTTCGCTGCCCATTACAGGTATATTTTCAGATAAACTCAACTTCATTTTCAGTAGAAATGAGAAACACAGAAGATTTAATTGCCTCTAATCTTCAATGAACTGTAAAAAACTGTGCAGAGACATATTGAAAGCATTTAAAGGAGGGAGGGAAAAAAATTCCCAATTCTAAGAAAGCTTGTGATTTCCCCCCAAAAACTAAGCATATTTCTAAGATTCATTTCAGTTGTGGTTTCACTTGTGGTTACTGAAGTTTGCAACTACTCTATTTCATAACCCAGTGGATGCAGGATCCTCTTGACTGGAGAATAACATCAGCAGGGTCATACACTGACCAACCCAAGACACCAATAGTCTTCTGATTAAGTCTTACTGTCTCATATCATCCTGACATTATTCACTGCCCCATTATAGCCCCTCACAACACATCCCTCCACTGAACCTTTCAAAAGGTGTAAGTGAGGTTGCCAAGATGTGCCCGGAAGAGGATTATAAAAGTCATTGCTTTCCACAAAGTTTTCATGGTGTTTTAGGTTCCTTCGTTCATTTTACTGTTGTTTGCAGTGCAATTTATCCCAGTTAGAAACCTGTTAGCTCTGTGGGTGTTGTACATGAGCAATGATCATCCAAGCAGGCCATATGTGCTCCATCTGCTTCCAAGGAGGTAATGACAGTTTGACCATTGACTTCAAAGGTAACAAGACCATCCCTTTCATAAACAGAATACAAAAAAATTCCTAAATAGGTAGCAGGTGCACAGAAGGACAGAGAGGCAAAGTAGGACTCTCCAGGATTACCCAGAAGATCAGTGAGCCTGCCAGTTCAGTGTTTTACTGGTGTATTATCTCCAGCTCACAATGCACTGGTATTTCTTGTTTGAATATTATCATTTTTATCTGTTTTTTTCTATGGACTCATAGGGTTTTTTTGTTGTCTTCATTGTGTCTATTTACCTCCTAGCATGCTACCATGAAAATTTAATTTATGGTTCATGACTGACCTTCGTAACTTGCTCACAGTAAAAGAGTTATACTGAAATCTTGGCCACTCATGCCAAGAAACTGACTGAGCAATGCCCCAGAAATTTTTGGAATGTCTTAATTATTTGTTTCTTTAAATAAAACTCAGTTTTATTATTACATTTTATTTTAACTGAAGTGCTGATCCTTAGTATAAGTTTTGTATTTGTTAATAAATTCAAAGAGGTGCTTAATGTTGTAAAAATATTGCAGAAACAAAACATAACAGCAGAGGAGGGTAAAACATAAGATGTGATTAGAAAAATAAATGAGAATAACATTTGAACCTATGTTGCTAATGTGCTAAGGCATTAAATAACCTAGACCTTTTCTATAATTTAGATGCATATCATTAATTTTGTTCGTCAAGTTTGGTCTTCCAGGTTAAGATCTACCAGAGAAGCCAAAATTAATTGTCCTGTAAAACACTAACCTTATGGCTGCTGGGGTATCTTACCCATCTAACACTGGATCTAAGAACTGATCCTCAGGGCAAGATCTATTCTGCTAATGAAAAATAATTGTCTGACTAGTGAAAGCTCTTTCCCCAGCACTGTTTTTCCTAGCCAGTTGTTATTCTTTATCTTAGAGGTACTTAATATACACTACCTGAAATATACTCAATTTCTTTTTGTTATAGATAACCTCATGTCTTAGAAAACCTAGTTTTAAGTCCTGTATTTCCCATTATGCAGAAAGTTGGGTTTTTTTTCTTTTCACAGGGAATGGTCTACACCTATGCCTTATCATATTAAAGGGAAGTCTCACTGTGTGAACAGTCCTAAGCTATTAGTACATGTTAATTGTCTGTCATGCACTGTACTGATTAAAGGTATATATACTTTAAACAGAAATTATAAACTTAGATAGGAGCTGAATATTTAAAGCAAATTAACCTTTCCATGAATAAGTATTTTCAGTAATCCAGAAATATTTCTGAGTATGGATCTAAATTAGTAATATATTTTAAGTGGATTGAAAAGGTTCTTTGAATGACAGGTTAGATATTTTGAATTTTCTGACAGGATTAACAAGGCCAAACTAACAACTCTGCACACATCAGGATTTAGATATCCACTTGTACGTGCCACAGAGGTCATGACAAGATGCAACTCTTCTTTACCACAACATCTGGGGAACTTCAACAAGGTTGTGGACCTGCAGCATGTACTGATGTTTAAAGCTTATTGTGGCACATCATGATTTTAGCTATTCACCAGGTCATGTGTCTGGTTGCTTCTTTTTAATGAAAACAGATAGTCAAGACAATGATGCATGAAAGGTTAGTCAAGGTGTGCTGGTTCCATGGAACTGGTATGTATCTCCTGCTACAGATACGCAGAGTAACAATAAAAAATACAGTCTGAAGATCTATGAGAAGAGGAGGAATAATGAAAAGATTAAGCAGTCCCTATTGTTATTATTTTTTATTATTATTAGTCCTTCAGAATGGTTTAACATATTGCATATGCATTTTCCATATGATCAGTATATCTAGTTGTCCATTCCAATATTGGAAAGAAAAGATTTTACAGTGAGGAGCAGATATTGATGTACACATAAATAGACACTGTATTATCCTCAGGACTCACTTTGTATTACAATAAGTAATACATTCTAAGTTTATAACCAGAAGAAATCTTCAGAGACATGCTTGATGAAAATTCTTCCTCATGTACTTTACTTGAACCTACATGTTAACAATCAGCAGATTTTTGTCTTCTAAATACTCCAGAGCAATGATGTGTGTTGGGATGCATCCAATAATGAAGGGTCAAGTAGATTGTGTTGCTGCCAAAACATACAGTGTAAGTTCATTTATATCTACTTTTAGCTGGCTATTTTATCATTCCAGTGGATCTGTCTAATCTTATTAGGAATTAAGCAGCAAACATATGCAGTTGTATTAAAAACAGGGGGTTTCTGAATTAAAATCAAAGTTGGAGACTAAACCTAAAGCATCATGTGAGCACTTGCTTATTAGAGGAAGCTTCTTGTCAAGACAAAACCTTTTTAAGGAACTGTTAAATTATTGATCTTGAATCTGAGAAGCTATAGCCTGCCTGACCTTGACCCAAGGTGTGAATGGATAGAGTTTTTAATCTCTCATTACAAGTAGAAAAGGGCATTTTATGATGCTGTCAATAATGTTTCACCATCATCAATCTTACCAGGAAGTTATTCTATGCTTTGAACATGTTGTAATTGTCTAGTTGTTGTCTGAGAAGACACATATATTGTCTATTTTCATTAAAACATATTTTGCTTTTGCTCCTCCTTTACCAGATGAAGATCAGGATGAAATCTTTATCTCCAGATCTTTTTATATGTCCATATTGTGTATTTCAGACTTCTAAAAAATCTGCTTGTATTAATTCAACATGTCTTTTTAATGTTCATTATGAAGAACCCCATGGGCTAATGTCAGAAAAAGAATGAGTAAGAGGAAGGTGCAAAGTAATTCATGAAGACAATAAAGAAAGAGAGATGGAAGACAAAAGCAGTGAGAATCTAATATTTATTATTATTTTTTGACAACATGGATAATAGATTTCATAAAAATTGAAAGTGGTTTTCTCAGCTGTTGAAAAAATCAACTAAAAGCTTTAGTTAGAAACATGTAATAATATAATCTGTGTAAAATATCTTTGCTTCTAATTGGAATGGATTCATGTCTTCCCCACTGCAAGACAAAACTGCATAAGCTTTCTCTCCCTGATAATGTTGCAAAGGTAGCTTCACTTTGATCTATTAATGTCATCTCTAGTGTGTCTGCAAAATTTGCCAGAACTGATTAGAGCAGATATTAAATGATAATTGGACATTTAGTGCTCGTCAAACAGAAAGTGACAGATGGGCCACTAATTAAATTATAGTTCTGACATTATTCACAATGGTTTATGAATCCTCACTAGTGACCTTCATGCATCTATTCTCCCTTTTGGGGGATAAGAGAGTGATAAGAAAAGAAAAAAAGACACTGTTAAAAATGCTAACAAATATATGAAAAGTGAAAAGCTTCATTTTTTGTTACTGATTCCTCGGCAGAATTTGATAATTATGAACTAGTGCAACAAATAGATCCAAGTAAAACCCAAAGTTGCAAATAGAAATGCTTACCATCAAAATGTTTTATTACTGTGGTTTATCTCTACACTATGCAAGAACAACTATGATTTTGAGATATTTTTTTCTTCAGATGAACCATGCCTTTTGATCATATGCCCAACCCTTCAGTAATGCAATAGAAAGCTTTTAATCCTTAAGATTCCTGGAATGTCTTGCTCATATGTGACCAGGACTTCCAAAACAGTGTAAGACACACAATATTGAGTTCCATATAAATTTTACAATATCATGAGATTTAAAATAAAACAAATCTAAAATCACAAAATCCAGAAAGAATACGTAGACTGTTATAGAAAATGGTTTTTTACTGAAATTCAGGAATTCTTACCACCAAATATAACTAATGTAAGTAACATAGAATATCCTGAGTGATTTTTAAAACACTGTGTCCATACAGGAAAGATTAAAATGCTGAAGAAAAGGAAAATATTATTGTTCTGAAAGGACTGCTCTCCTCTGAGCTATCTGGAACCTCCTGCTGTGAAAGTCATTTGGTCTTAATGGAAAACTCCTGGATTCAATTATACTCAATAGACCTTTTCCTTCTCTCTGTTAAACCAGCATAAATGTGGAATATCTCTGCTGTCTTCAGTAGTTACTCTGGATTTATACTGCTGCTTTACTGGATATTCTTCTCTACATTTATTTTCATTCTTTTTCAAGCTACCAACATGAGAAAGCCCATTAATTGCTGCTCATGAGATCTGTGTTACACTTGCTACATTAGGGTCTGGAATGCCCTTAAATTCATCATAATTTCTCTTCAAATTCTCTCTTAATTCCTGCAAAGCAAACATGCTTTTTGCTTCTAAGGAATTTTATACCTAAAAATCTTAGGCTACCACAGAAGTACTAAGGAGCTAAAAATGCTAAATCTCCCCTATAGCTTTTCCTGATATAGAGGCATTTATGTTTTTTCAGTCTTAAATAATTTCTGATGCCTAGATCAGACTACTTGTTAAATGATGTGCATGATTTTTCAGGAGTGTCTTCATTCACAAGAGTGCTGATAACATGCAAAATAATGACTCAAAATTAAGGAAAATGCATTTTTAATCTTTGTTCCTATATTCTCTGCACTTCTTAATTAATTTCTTATAGTCATGACTGATAATATTTTCAATTTGTTCAGCAAGAGGGTTTCATTTGATCAGTTTCTCAGAAAATTAAAAAGAATTCAGGAGTGAAGTGCTACTGCAAGTCTGAATGAAAAATGTCAATTTGTTATTTTCCATAAAACCACTGATTTAAAAAAAAATTAAGCAATTGCTCTATTAAAGTAAGTTTCAAGAACAAAAAGTTTAATTTTTTTTATGGTAGTTAGAATTGAAGTAAAAAAAATAAAGAATTAGTGCCATTTTTTTATGATGAAGATATTTAAGCTTTAAAATGATGTAAAACTGACTAGCTTTTATACCCATGGGATATACTCACAAATTGACTCTTGTTAGACCAGAGTGAGCATGGTTTGCTCCTTATACTTGCAATTTACCTCCTTCCTCCTAATCCTTCCCCTCACTTCTCTGCTCCATCTGCCATTTTGTTAAACATACTGATTACATCTGATGCACTATGATGTTTTATGTAATCTACATAGTATTATATATTTAATCATCTATGATGTGTTTAGGTTGCTCACATCCTTATAGTCTCTGGAAAGGGATATTAATCATTTAATTAACCAACCTAACTAAGTTTTTTGACTCTGACTTGCCAAGCTACAGAACTGCCTTTTTTATTAACAACAGTGCAGAAATACTAGGGATTTGGTAAAAGTGAAAATCTAGCTCAGGGTATAAATGCACACTCTTCTTTCTTGGTAGCAATGCCCACAAAGGGCCCACTTCTTCAGTCTTCCCACACAACTCTAGTCTTTCTACAACCATTTCATTCTGTGCACCTGCCTTCAGACTCCACTGTATACAAGCCAGTGGATTGACATTGATAAAATAAAAGCTGGCATTGCTATAGAATGAGCATGGAGTTTAGTTATGGACTGGCAGAACAATTTTCAGTCAGCTCAGTGAAAAATCATGGAGCATAAGCAAGTAAAAATATAGTCAACAAGTAAAAATATAGTCAACCATTAAAATTAAATCAGTAAGAATGAAAATTCACCTTGATTGTGGCAGACATGCCATAGAAAAAAAACACAAATAGTGATTTTGCTAGTGATAGAGAGATGTGGTGATCATTCATGCTGTTCTACCAGATAGTTTATTTGTATGCTTGTGAAATAAGGAAATTAGTGGCCTGCTATCAACAAACACCAGCACAAATAAAAATGTTCTAATGGATGCTTTCTCCTCTTTATTGAACAGGAAAGTAATAATTTTATGAAGACATTAGATGCAATATTGAGTTGCAGTTTAGTTCACTACTGCCAATTAATCATGAAACCCATCTCAGTAACTTTATATGGCTTGTATCACTGTATGGAACTCCTTTTTGTACAAAATTTGAAATTTTAGCCTGCAGTTTGTTCAGGAACATTGACATGACTAAAAGTCTTCTGCTGACATCTCGCTTTGTCCTGTATTAAATAAAAATGTAGTCTCCTCTTTTGTAAGAAATGAAAGTGACAGTTAAATCTTTCCATTTATTTTTTACTGTTCATATTAAAAATCTCTGTTCAATCTTAGCCTCAGGTATAAAGAATCAGATTATTTCACTTTCCTATCCAGGTTAACTATGTAATTCTTAAAAGCCAGGGCTTTTGCAAAATATGGTCTGTCTAGGGAATGTTATGTAGGTCCTGCAGTGAGTTAATACCAAGATGTTTTCATTTGTTGATCAGAAATTTTGGAAGCATTTCTCAGAGGACAACAAGCTTTTCTGTGGAAGTGAGCACTGCAGTAACTTAGTGCTTCATGCATGCAAAGATTAAGCTTTGCAGTGACCTGAATTTGAACCTAAATATGCAAAGATCCATTCTACAAGTTTAGCTGCTACAAGTGCTCTGATTTATGAGGTACTACTGCATTTTTAATTATGATACTCATATTCTTAAGAAAATTGAGTTCTGCATGTACTTCTGCTCACTAGGATAACAGGCATGTAGAACCAGAGAATGTGAGTAAGCCAGCTGTCTCTGTCAGGCAGGACCTACATAAACAGGGGGGATTTTGTCTAGGACTTGTACAGACAGAGGTCATTGGAAATTCCAGTGCCTGAGTAATTTACCTGAACTACTGGATTTGGAGCTATTGGAGCAGGTCCAGAGGAGGGCCACGAAGATGGTCAAAGGGCTGAAGCAACTGCCCTATGAAGACAGGCTGAAGGAGTTGGGGTTGTTCAGCCTGGAGAAGAGAAGGCTCAGAGGGGACCTCAGAGTAACTTATCAGTACCTGAGGGGGTCCTACAGAAAGGCAGGGGAAGGACTTTTTAATATGATATCAGATGGGAAGACTAGAAACAATGGATGTAAATTGGAGGGGGTAGATTTAGACTTGACATAAGAAAGAAATTCTTTACAGTGAGGGTGGTGAAGCACTGGAACAGGTTGCCCAGAGAGGTTGTGGATGCCCCCTCCCTGGAGGTGTTCAAGACCAGGCTGCACAAGGCACTGAGCAGCCTGATCTAATGGGAGGTGTCCCTGCCTATGGCAGGGGGGTTGGAACTTGATGATCTTTAAGGTCCTTTCCAACCCAAACTGTTCTATGATTCTATGATTTTGGAAACTGAAGTAGCAATAGAAGTCCCTGAAGTAGCAGTGTAAGTGCATTCATTCCCATCCCTTACCTCAAGTCAGCAGAAATCTGAGATTTGTACAGGTGTGAGGTGAATAAGAAATTGTCTGCATCAAAGACAAAGTTGTATTCAAAGTTGTATTCAAGGAAAAATATGAGTGCTAGAAATTATTCACAGGGTCTTTCAATGAATAGCTTTACATATGAATTTATTTAGTGTTTTCTTTAGTGGCCTTGTAAGAATGTGACTTGCACTAAAGAGCTATGCTTATGCATGACACAAAGCTGGAAGACATGATCTATATAGAGAAGTAAAGCATCTCAGAAAAAAAAGGAGATTTTGAGAACTGGAGTAGTAAAATAAGATTTATAGAGGCTAGTAAGCTAATAATTTAGTATTATCTGGAAAGTGATCAGTTAGAAATGAAGAAAAAGGACTCTGTATATTAGTCAGTAAAAGGGTAATGACAAGCACTCAGTGTGTTTTAAGTGGGAAATTGTGCTTGTAAAACTGACTTCGACCTACAGAGCATTCTATTGTCAGTAGTCAGAATATTACACTGCTGTCATGTGGAGTGTTATCTTGAAGGCAAAAAGCTGAATGAAAGGCTAGAGCTGCTGAACAGTCTGTTGAGATGTGGTTTTAAGAAAGATATGTCAGAAGCAGAGAAATGCAAAGGAGATGATTTTTATGTATCAAAGCACATTGGGGTAGACTAAGAAATTCTGGCTTGTTTATTCTCTTAAAATATATGTAGGGAGCCTCAATGGGGAGAGGGTACTCAAAAGTATACATCATAATGGAAAGGATGTTATGGATAATCAACATCATGGCAATGAACTGCATTTTAAGCAGAACAAACTTTAAAGAAATGCCAATTGGCCCACATTTCATGTAGACTGAAAATCTGAACATTAATTACAATTAGAGGAATCATTAGGTTCTCAAATAAACTTCCACTGCTTCCAGCAGAAATTACAGGGATTAAAATTTTTAATCTAGCTGCAGAATGAATTTCATCCAATGAATTTCCAAAGACCACAGGCACAGAAAAGTTAGATAGTAGATTCAAGATCATAAAGCATATGGGTGATAATACTGGCATGTAGAATATGAGCTCATTAGTTCCTACTCAACTTTTAGCCTCACTCCATGTTCAATCTTTTCATTCCCCCAAGTAAGGTGATATTGAGCCCATAGCATTTTAATGTACCAGCCCCCTTATTGCATTCCCTAAGTTCTAATTGCTTTTGTAGGAATATCTTGAGACAAAAACTCCTACTCTGGGTCTTGAATTCATCATGTTCATTACAGGAGATCATTATTAAAGATTTTTCTTAGGAAAGAATATGTATTATAAATTGAAGTTTCATAATAATATATGAATGTGTTGCCAGGGATAACCCTTGGCACATACATATGGATTAATAGAAACAGTTATCTTGGACATAATGACTTGCTGTCATTGTAACAAATGAAAAAAATAACCCCACAAAATTCTTAGGGTTTATTAACCACATATCAGGGCAAAACTGCAGTGTTTGCAATTTGAAGTAATGCTCTTCAAAATCTAAAAAGTTCTAATTTGCCTACTTTCTTCAACAGCAAATGAACAAATGTATGATAAAGAAAAGGAGAGGTAGATGGAAAATTAAAGTAAATGAAGCATTTATAATGAAAACTATTAAAAAACAAATTAGGTTGAAATGTCACTGTCATTAAGCTATGTTTAGCAAATGTCAAACAAGTGCTTTCACAGAACTTCAGAGCCTTCATGAGAGTTGTCTCATCACCTAGGACAGATATTGGAAAACACTGTTTTCTGTGACAAAAATTGTTCCTCCCAGATTTAATAGAATGTCCTCTCCATTGCTATGGAGGGAACTATGATAGGCCTTCAACTTTCTTTCTAAAATATATTTTCATTACATACAACTGCCCTTCAGTCTCATCCTTTCATGACAAATTGAAGCAATACTTAGAATGCAATGTAATATACATAAATCTCTTACTCTGCTACTATACATTTTGGACTATTATTTGTCAAGACAGGACTTGCCCACTAACTCTTGGTGCTTTTTTAAAACTTGTTTTCATTCCAAATACTTTTCCCTATGACAAAAAGAGAAATGCGCAGAAACTGGAATAATTCAAAGTACATTAGGCTTAGACCAGTTCTAAACTTTGCAATGTTTCATAGTATTTAAGATAATATCTTGTTACCCCTAACTCTCAGAGCCTTGATCAAACACAAATTATCAGAAATCAATGAAAAAAACACCAGTCCTATGACTATAACAGGAGCCTTGATAACTAACTTCTACTGGGAATGTAACTTTTAGATAAAGTTATTTAACCTCACTTAAGGTTAATTTTAAAGTCAAGACAGGAGACTTGACTGTAATACTGCAAGGCATCTAACATACTCCTTTCCACTTGATTTATTACTTTATTCTGGTTAGCTTCTAAACTCCAACTAGATAAATTACATGTCTATGCAATTTTCTCCTGTATCTCTTTTTACAGACTTCAAATTACCCTGATGTACTCACAAAATGATGTTTGCATAAGCAGATATTCACCTGTGAAGAGGTTTGTTGAACAAGGGGAATTTTTGGCATGTGGAGTCACTAGCTTAAAAGTACAGCACAATGAAAAAACTTTCCCTTTATTACTAGTTGCATCTAACTGAAAATGAATTCCTAAGACTTTAATTAAGAATGACACCACCTTATCTGAAGAAACCTTTGATGAACACAAGTGATGATTACAGATTTAAAGGTAAAGTGGTAGGAGGATGAGAAATAAACTATGTTCAGAGGAATTATAAAATGTTATTCTTTAAACTTAGCACTGCACTGTTTTTTCATTTCACTGCATGAAGGTTGCTGAGCATTTTCTATTTGTTTACAGCATTAGCTGGTTTTCTATATTTTTAGAATTAATTCAATAGCTTTTCAGTAAGAGCGAATAACATAAAGGAGGTTATGAGGTTTTGTAGATAAAATAAATCCCTGGAAGATTTTAAAATTCATTTGCTTTTGAGACTTGCATTTAATGAAAATTCTGTCATTAAGCCACTTAATTTAAACAACTGGACTTGATTCAATAAATTTAAAAAAAACTTATCATCCTACAGTATTAACCCCACAGTGGACTACAGTCTATCCTCCTTAAAAAAAACTTCTCTGAGCAGTAATTAAAATTTGCAAAACAGAGTTTACCTACAAGTTTTGTCTTCTTTTTAACACAGATTTTTTTAGTTACTCCTATTTCTTTCTCTTCATTTAGAAAAGGCACAAGCTGCTTGCCCAAATCTGTCACTGTAGAAGGATATTGCAGAAGACCAGGCATTTAGAATTTTTTTTCTCTAGGAAGCACTGGTCAGTAATACTTTTCTGGAAAACAGAACCCTATAGAGAGCTGAGAGGAGTTGTTTAAAATGTATTTAAATTTGAAAACAACTGGGAAACTTTTGCAATACATAATCATGCCTGTTTGTTCCAGCTATTACTGCCTTACTGTTACTGGTTGGGACTTATTCTCTGATGGCAAACAATACACGCAAATCTGGAGGTTATGTGAATTACTTTTAAAGGATTGCCACAAATTATTCAGAAAACATAAACAATTGTGCTCACTTGTACCTGAATTGATTTCAGAGTATTATTAATACAACACATAAAATCTTCAGTGCCTGATCTGAAAAGGAGAAAAACTGGAATTCAGTTTGTGAAACATGAGAAAATTAGAAGGTTCAAACAGTCAGAAATGAGTGAATTACCTCTTGCCTTTGCCATTCATTGCCATTTGCAAGGCCATCTTTTTGTTTTCTTGTGTCAGATATTTCTAGCCCCACAGATAGCTTTCTGCTTTACATGTAGCAATAAAGAAATGGAGGCTCTGTTTCCCTGAGGGAGATTTCTTAAAACTTGCGTGAATAAATTTCGAGTAAGACAGACACAGCTTTCTTGAAATGCATTGCAATTTGACATTTGTGTTTTGAATTTTAAGAGAGCTGAGGAAGAGCCATTACAACCTTAGGCAGATAGTGCTATTTCTGTGATAATGAGGTAGCCTGTGTTTTCCATTCAGTGTGCAGATCTTACTGAGAGATGTCTTATTTGTATTCATTTCTGCTGCATTTTTCCAAGTTCACAGAATAAATAACATTTACAAATCTTAATTTCTGCTATCATTTGTGCAGACAGAAACTGCACAATAGAAAATGAGGTGTTTTTTTTTTTTTCCTGACAGAATACTACTTAACCATCAACAGTCTACAGGACTTCAATCAATGTTCCTGACCTACTAGAAATCCTGGATAGATGAAATACGCAAGTGCTGGGTCAAGAGAACAGAAAAGCTTGTGTGCTTTGAGTTTACAAGGAAAGACAAAATGCTTTAGTGATCTTTTAAAATCATATTTCTCAGAACTCCTTAAAGGCTTTTGGCAGCATAAACCGTGGCTGTGTCATCACTGACTTGTGTCCTTTTATTTCCAGTTGTCCTTTAGAACTCGAGTTGTCTTTGAGGAAGTAACAAATCCATGCTCATAACCCTTCTTTGAGCTAAGAGACAAAGAACATGGCAGTAAGAACCATCCACACATTTTTACAGTAGCAAGACTCAATATGACAAGATATGATTTAAAAAATTAGGGAGATGGGAAAAGAATAACTTCTGCCATTGTTGAAAAAAACATAGACACAACTTCCATTTTGATTCAACTTTGGTACACTCATAAATTGGGAAGAAAATAGCCCCAACATACAGACAAATGTGGAGATTCATAGATGGTAAACAGTATGAAATTACACAGAAGACCTGTTAATGTTTTGATTTAGACAAAACCCATGCGTTTATTTAACTGATAGGCCTCATGTGAAAGTGAGATAACACAATCATAGAATGTCAGGGATTTAAAGGGGCCTCGAGAAATCATCTACTCCAGTCCTCCTCCCAGAGCATAAAGTGTCCAACCACTTGTTTTATTTTCTTCTGTATGAAAGGAAGAGGATTTTAGAGTAAGCGTGGACATCATAGAATCACAGAATAGTTTAGGTTGGAAGGGACCTGAAAGATCATCGAGTTCCAACCCCCCTGCCATAGGCAGGGACACCTCCCACTAGACCAGGTCTCTCAGTGCCTTGTCCAACCTGGCCTTAAACACCTCCAGAGAGGGGAAATCCACAGCCTCTCTGGGCAACCTGTTCTAGTGTTTCACCCCCCTCACTGTAAAGAATTTCTTTCTTATATCTAGCCTGAATCTACCCCCTTCCAATTTACACCCATTATTTCTACTCCTCCCATCACGTATCTTATCAAAAAGTCCTACTCCTGCCTTTCTGTTGCCCCCGAGTTGATAAGTTACTATGAGGTCCAAGCGGAGATCCAAGTATTTCCTGTCACCAGAACCAGCTGTTTCTGCTGCCACTGTCCTGCATTCCCCCTCAGAGATCTCTTGCACCAAACTAACCAATCTGAAGTCCAATTAATTTAGGTTCAGATCATCAGGGACTGTAATACTGCCTCATACAGAGCTGTGGTCAGGACCTTGAAATTAGTGGCACATGGTGAAACACTTCTCTCCATCAAATAGTGCATAGGTAATTAAAATATTGATCAATCTAACAAAAAAAATCAGTGAATTAAACTGTAAATCCAGTCACTCAAGATAAGAGTCATCTCATCAAAATTAGATATCCAGAATTTAAGTAATTAGTCTGAATTAATCATCCAGGCATTGAGTATAATATATGGAAGACAAAGACATATCCAGAGTAATTCTTCCTTATGTATCTGAGATATGTATTTGTGGATCTAAATTTAGACTAGATATTTCTTTACTAAAGTTCCTCTTTACTGCTTGCTATGTAGAAATATTTTTAATTAGGCTATTACATGCACTATCATACTTTTTGCCATTCATCTTTTCTCCTCAAAAATCAAACTGAGGATTTGCACATGAAAAGACATGGCATTGCAATTGGACTAGTGTTTTGAGGAGTCATCAAAGGGCCAAAATAGTTTCATAGAGCTAAGTGACCTCCTTCCACGATGACAAAAACCAGAGATTATATGCTTTGTTTTCACAATCACTTCAAGGATATAATTTCAAGATAGTTGCTTTTCCTGACAATACAAAGTGAAGGGAGCAGAAAGCCTTAAAACAATCAATACTTTGCAATAAACTGTATGTTTCGTAATGCCTTGGAAAATGGGGCAATGCTTTTCTCTCTGCATTCCATCAGTGTTTTTCTGTCCCTTACGCTGTGCTGATTTATACAGCCATCTCTCCTGCCTTTGTGATAGTCTCAATTGAGTGCTACAGATGCCTTTTAATCAAAGTACATTTCAAATATCAGTGGGCTGACTGGACTCTTACCAACCTTCTTATGCCCAGTACCACAGAGCTTCTGAGGTAGTTCTTTGAGCCAAGTTAGTATCTTTTTCTCAGTGGAGATTACTTCATAGGGAGCCCATGATGTATTTTTGACATCATGATGAGAAATGATAAGCCTAGCTTGTCTTACCCTCTGGAAAATCAGGAACAGGTCCCATTTATCCAGTGACACTTAGTTGTAATCTACAACTTTGTATTGCTTTGCTGTGACTGCTGGATGAGCCTGGTCTGTAGGTGGATAAAGAAGCCTGAGAGAAATAAAAAAATATTCTTTACAATCCAGTTTGTCAGTGTGAAAATTAAATGACTGGTTCTGATTAAGAAGGAGATTACATAGTACACTTGCAAATTATTTTTCCCATCCTGAAGTAAAATGCAGGAGTAGCCATTCTCCTTGTATTGTAAAACACTGATAGAGGTAGGTAGGAAAATAGAAGAAAATTTGATGTACTTTGAGGTGGTTGTGCTTTAATAAACCTAAACAACATTTACATAGCTACCAAAGAATCAAGTGACTGGCAAATATAAAAATCTATAGTATTCAATGTTTGCTGATTTGCTGATATCACTGAAGTGAAGAAATCAATCTCCACATTTTCCTAAGGTTTTTGTTTTAGCCTTGGTTTTTTTTCTTTTCTGAGATTATATCTAAATAGGAATAATGAAAGAAAAATAAGCTGAAACAAAAAAACTCCTTAAAATAATATCTACTATTGTAAAACTTGACTTGTGAAGCAAAAAGCTATACAGTTTGCCAAGACATGCAGGTTCATCTTCACTTTTTAAAAAGACATGAACTTTGGTTCATGATTCATCAAAACCCACCGCACTTGGGTCACAATAGCCCCATACAGTGTTATAGGCTTGGGGAAGAGTTGCTAGAGGGCTATATGGCTGAAAAACCCTGGGGGTGTTGGTGGACTGTAGTGTATCCAGGTGGCCAAGGAGGACAACAGCATTCTGGCCCATATCAGCAACACCATGATTAGTGATTAGGATTAGTGATCATCCCACTTTACTCAGCACTGGTGATGCCCTCTCTCAAGTCGAAAAGACAATGAAGTGCTGGAGCAGGTACAGAGAAGGACCAAAAAGGTGATTAATAAGTGCAAAGGGAGCAGCTCACAGAGCTGGGATTGTTTAGCCTTGAGAAAGAGAAGCTGAGGAGGAACCATATTGTTCTCTGCAACCATCTGAAAAGAAGTTGTAGAGAGGTGAGGTCTCTTCTCCAAGCAAGAGGAAATAGGACAAGAGGAAACAGCCTCAAGTTGCACCAGGGGAGGTTTATTCTGGGCATTAAGAAAAATTTTTATGCTGTAAGGGCTATTAAGCAGTGGAACAGGCTGCCAAGCAAGTAGTTGAGACACGATCCCTTGGAGGTAGTTAAGAGATAGGTAGTCATTGTGCTCAGAGAGATGGATTGGTGCTGGTTCTTTACATTGATGGTGGAACTTGATGATCTGAAAGCTCCTGTCCAACCTAGGAGTTTCTATGGTTTTTTTGAGATAAGCTAGTGTGACCCTGAGTTCTTCCCAATCAATATTGCTGTGTGCAAATTCATATGTAATTTATTTTTGCTTTACTTAATCCTGATGTGAAAATAAGACTGAGAGAAATTTTTAATTTCATGTCAGGTTATTTGCAACAACAGCCATGACAATAATATAAATCTTGGTCTTCACAATGTGTATTTTTTAAATCTTGAGTTACTAATTGAAGACCAAAATCTCTTGAAGAAGAGATTTGAGGATTAATTTTTAAATCAGTTTTTAATCTGCTTATTCAGTTTTCATTACGGTGCAGTGGAAGTTTATAATGAAAAATACAGTACTTAACCTTTAATAATTTTCCTGTTTTCAATATACTTAATCCCAAAGATTCAAAAGACACTATGCATCTGAAGTATATTCTAGGGAAAAGGATGAACAGCTTGTATCACATTAATGTATTTTATTTTACCATACATTTATTAAAGAAAAACTAAAGATACTAGTTTTATCATCACATGCTTAATATATCACACAGCCATTGGTTCTGTAAATGTGAGGTACAAGTTGCCAACATGTACAGCTAATAAAAAAGTTAACATTTTTATGACAGCATCAGCCAAAGATGTTATCTATCACATTGCAGAGTTAAGGGAAATAAATTTGCAATTGTTTTTTTGACTTGGCTCATGGGAAGTGCCCCACAGAAGGTAGCAGGAGATTTTTTGTCTTTAGAAGGATCAAGTTTTTATACTCAAGATGGATTGACACTCAGAGTAAGATTTCATTAAATGTTCTTTCTTTTATGATTGTGAAGAATTAGATTAACTTTGGTTACAACTGACAATTGCACAGGAGAATATTTTATGTAAAAGCCACCAAAATTATTATGGAGCCTCTAATATTCACTTACTTGCCTTTTACTTCATTTTATGCTGAATTATTGTCTGAATTGGACTTTAAAGCAAGGATTTAACATCAGGATGGGTATGTTTCTTGTTCATATGACGCAGAGAAAGCAAGGAAGAATTAATTTAAATGCAGTTTAAATCTTTCTGGCTAAACAGATTTTTGTTTTGCTCTTTTTTTGAAGAGTTTTATTTTGTTGCAGAAGAAGAATGCAAAGAAGTGAACAGCTGAAAAAATTCTGAAAATGTTAAATTCTAAAAGCTAAGAAGTTCTCTAAAACTTTGGCCTTAAACTTGTATGGATCAGGTGAGTCTGGAAGGGACTTTTCACCATACATACTATTTAAAGAGTTACATTGATCTTTCAAGTTGTTTCCCCCACTCCCTCCCTCAATAGTTCTGATTAGGAAGTTTGTCCTTTCAAGGGATATTGCCCTATTCACAGATCTCTTTTTTGACAAGAAAGAACTTTCTTTTCTTAACCTTAGCTTGTCCTTGCTTTCATGATATACAGTGTTAAATTGAAAGTAGCTAAGATGTACGAGCAAGGGTGACTTTTTTTGGAGGGGAAGCATGTTTCAAAAACTGCCAAAAGTTAAAATTCACTGAACTCATGAAAAGTCTTTTCTATATAGTTCTTACTTTATACATTTTCTTCATCTTTGAACTGACAGAAAGATTAATATTACTCTAATTCCAAAGTTTTACAGTTCACTGATACCACAAAACGCCATTCAAATGACATGCAAGAAGTAAGCAACTGGCTTGTTTTGGTAAACCAAGCTCCAGAGCTATTTTTCCATTCAATCTATGTGCATTGCAATTAGCAATTTAATTGCTGAAACCCACTTTGAACACTGAATTTCAAAGAAACACAGTATTTTTTTTTCTAAATAAAAGCATCACAAAAATTTGAGCAGTGCAATGGCACTACTCTCTCATTCAATGATCTTTGTCCTTGGTAGATCCTTAATCAAATGCTCTGAACTGTTTTTCAGGCTTGTGTAACAGGTGGTAGTCTTGCTCTAGAGCTGAATATCTGCTTGAGGCACACAGCCAGCAGTCTTAAAACACTAATCACACACAACCAGCTGCAGGCAATAGTACAGGTTCCCTAACTCCTTGAAAATTCTAACCAGAATGTGGTGGTGTGTGTGTTTCTTTCTGTCTGCAGAGATCTGTGTAAGTGGGTTAAGAGCACACAGTACTTCTTTCCATATATATTTGTTCTTCTGTTCAGTGAAATTTTCATGTAGACTTAAAACATTGGGGGTTTGTTTGTTTTGTTGTTTTGGGTTTTTTTTAAAGATTCACTCTGCAGAATACATGGACATAAATTGTAATTTTTTTGCTAATATATAAGACAAGATTCATGATAAGAATTTATAATTTTTTTCTTGTTAATGGCTTTTCCATTCAGAAAGAAAAGAACAGAACAGTCTGAATGGGTTACTTCTTCATGTTCATTGGAAGATCAATGACTGGACCTGGTGCTGGTACAATGAGAAAACAACACAGGATTTGGATACATGCCTATAAACCACTTGAATGAAATGACAGTGTCCACTCGGGTGTGTTATCTCCAACATTTTTCTTTTTCAGATTCAGAAAGGGAAGAAGAAATGAGGTGAGATAGGAAGCAGGCTAAAGAAATAGCAGTGCTTAAGTAAGAGAAAATGGTTTTTATAACAAATTACCACTTCTGAGTCAACAGAACGAGTTAATGATCATACTTGTCAGAATGACTACTAACGGGGTTTCTCTGCCTTTATTTTCAACGTGGCATTTTAGCATGGGAATGCCCTACAAGACCCTCAAACAGTAAGTTTGCCCAGAAGTGTTCTAATTAGCAGCACCAAATGGTCTAATATGTTGTCAAGTTAATGCCTTCTCTCTGGCTGTTCACTGGTCATCATGTATCATTGTTCAGCGAATGACAGCAGTCAGGTTATTAGAGGTGTAGATATTAAATTAACAACAGTGGTAAACATTGTAGCTGTACTTCACATCTCAGCAGAGCCAATGAAGTGGATGACACTGAATCCATGCTGATATGCTGCAATGACAGATGGGCATCATTTAACACAATACATCAGTGGGTAGCCCACGTACCACAGCTGTCCTCCACTAAATGAATTAGATTGGGGTAATTAATCTAAGGCAGAAAGTAATACTGAAGTAGGTCCTAAGCAGAATTAGAAATGAATAAAATATCCTGTGAAAAAAGGGAAGGAAAAAAAGAAAAAGGAAAAAAAAAGGCTTAGTGCAGCACGAGTGAGCAAATGATTACCAAGTGTTTAAATTCCACACACAAAAGACAATGCCCATCTCCATGTGTAAAGGAGTATATAAAGGAAAAAAAGAAAAAGGCTGCTATTTAATCATAATCCCTTTCCTCACATGCAACAGGGGAGGCAACAACAACAGCAAGGAATCATGGCCAAGATGATTCATTAGACACAGAACTGCAATACAAGAAAATCCTGTCACCTTTATTACTTGCATGTGCTGCTGATGGAATTATTTCTTGTTACAGAACCTCTGATATTGATTGAGCTGTTAAATTTCTATGGTATTTTATCTGAGGAATTTATTTCTTTTTTCTGTTCTTGGCCAGGGGGACCCTGCAGAACTGCCTTTCCTCCACACAAAATTTTCTGGGTTTCTGCAACACTGTTGTTACCTCACATTGCCCCCATCTGTATTGAGTCCAAAAGGAATAGAAAGAAGGACTAAACCAAGATTTCTTGCTGCTGTACTGATTGGTCGCAAAAATATTTTGACATTTTTTATTCTACTCTATATTGACATTCTATATTAATATGTTGCAATCTGCTTTTTGATAACAAAAAGCCAAATATATGTTTGAGATCATAAGCAGTTTAAATAGCAAAGCCCTACATGTGGGTTGTACCAATTCTTCCCTCATCATAGTCAATTTAAAGAGCAGTTCAGAAGGGAAGGAGCAACCAGGAATTGCAGCCACCAAAATTTCATTTTTATTCTTGCAGGTTCTGTATTAATTTCGTTCCACTTCATTTACTGTGTAACGTCTGCAATGGAAAATTTCCCTAAAGAATGTCCCTGACAATGGCAAGCATTGATCAAGCATCATGTACTTGCTTGATTCTGTCAGCACACTTGCAGCTTCCTCTTTATTCTTTTCCCTTTGCCTAAGAGAGCTGTCATCTTTTGAAACATTTCCTTCTCTGTAGGTAGAGACTGAGATTTACTACTAGGCTTAACCTGTTGGAGAGAAAGGAGATGGAGAAGGTGAAACATTTTGGGAATAGGTATAATGGCAGTGATTATGTTGGGCTTGTGGAATGAAAACATATGCTGTTACTCAGCTGGTGTGAACCTACCAGTAATTCCTGAAATGTATTGATTTTCATGATAGCAAGGTTTAAAAACAAGTTACTACGTGTAGTAACTCTTCAGTGTATTTTAAAGTGCATTTGAATGATTAAACAGATATTTACTGCTGTTTGGATGTACTCTCCATTGTGAAACAAACCTTAAATGCTCTTCCTGGGAGCTTCTCCACACTGGTAAATCAGAGAATCTTATGAAAACATTATATGGCACATACTTGGAGATTAAAGCATAATATCCTTCCTATGTAAGTTGTTTTCACATGTGTAAATACTTGAGGAGAAACAGAATGACACACCCTCTGGTATTTTTAGTTAATGTCCATACTTTTTGTACTTCTGTGTTACTTTTTCTTTTGTGCCATCAAGAAAAATGTCCATTCAGCCCACCAGCACTATCTCTTACTAATCCATTCCTGCTTTCATTACTGCATCTTCCACTTTGTGTTCCTTGAAACACATTTTATGCTACCACACACAAAACTTAACTGCTCAGATCAGCCTTTCCTCTGTAGCCTTGGGCACCTAATGTATCTCCTCCACTTTTAGTTTCAAGATGCAGCATGACTCTAGTCTGTCTAGTTTTATGCTAGTTTTCCTGTCTAGTTTTCCTATGTGCAGATAATCAAGGCATGTCTTCCTTAATACAAAGATACTCCTTTCATCTTCATGTTTTTTTTTCTGATGGGAATCAGAAAACCAATAAAATGGCATTGGCAGATTCAAGAAGCAAGTAGGGTTTTATGAGGCCCTAGTACTTACTCCTATGCAATATATACATGTTTTGAACCCACCCACACATGTTTTCTACATGTGTTTTATTATAGTAGACTTTCCATCAGTGAGGTCTGGTATTTAATTATTTAAATCTTATAGGAAAGAACTAAATATTTCAGTCATACACACCTAGATTATTGCTATGATTATGAAAATACACACAAATGAAGCATGGACTGCAGTATCAACTAAATGGTCAGAATACACATTGTGAATTTTGAGGAAAATAAAATGCCTCTCGTTTTCCTCTATTTTGCATGTTCTAAATTATAGAAAGCATTATGCCTGCGAAGGGAATATCCTTTCCTTCAAATTATGCCAGCAATCAGGTGAGAAAGCTGCTTGTTTCTTTGTTGCATGAGACACTGGGTACTGGATTAAGACAAATAATTCACTCTTTATAGTGAATATAGTTGTAACTTCTCTGTATTTGAACCCAAGTTGAATTGCTAACTTTGATATGAATTGCTGCAAATGTCACACTACTACTATACTCTCTAACTTGGTGTCCAGAGAAGGATCCAATTTTTGCAAACATTTTAAAATTTTTAAAAATTAGCATCCAGAGCAAAGTATAATCAGCTACATTGCAGAAAAATAATGCATAAACCAACTTAGAAATACATGATGATTTATCAAGGTGGCAGATGTCATATGGTGATGGATGAACCACAAAGATGTAATGGTTTAGCTTGCACACTCATTGAAATGCTGCATCTTCATCAGCAGTATATTCCTGCAGCTTCTTCTGAAAACATGCTGAAAACCTTAGAAGAAACAGTTGTCAGTTTGCATGGTCCATGGTCTTCTAATGTTCTGACTTTGTGATACAACTTGTCTCTAATAAGTTATATGAAATGTTTAGTAATGGAAACTTTGGCTCCTATACTGATTGCACTGACAATGAGAAGACAGTGAAAATTTTAGTGAACTTTATAGACTTCATGCAGTACCCAGAAAAAGGGGCTCATCATCACCGTAGCCTTTAATTACTTAAAAAGTAATTTAAAAACTAAGAATTAGTATAATAGAGATTTTTTTTTTCAACATAGAAGTAAATTTTACTCCAAATGTCCTAATACAGTTTCTTTTACAACCTAACATTGCAGGGCTCAGAACACAAGTGCTAAAGGAAACATACTGTTTTCTTATGAGGTAAAACAAAACTAATCTTCTGTTCAGTAATTTTACTTTGCAACAAATCATCTTGTCACCAACTGAAATTAACAGCATATTGTGCAGAAAACTGCTCATTCTCAGAGTTATAGGAACTAAATTTATTGTTAATGCCAAGGAATGGTTTGAAGAGAAGCTCTTGCTTACACTTAATGAAACTTAGTTCTGTTATGTTTATTATTTGCCCTGTTATAGGGTTAGAAGTAGAAATGTGTAAAGGTGTCATACCTAAAGGGAGGAGGACAGGGCAGGTGATTCAAAACTGACCAAGAGTGCATCTCATCTGCATCACACTCAGAATAAGAGCTGAGGGATCAAAGGGTCAGCTTTGTTTCTTCAGTGGCTGATGTCCAAGGAGTCCTCCATGTGTTCACATCTCTTTGATCCGTATCCATTCATTCCTTACTTCAGATTCCATCCTCCACTGAGCCAGGTCTAGTACTTTGTGTCTGCTGGTTATGCAATCATCCTGGGAGCTTGATATGGTTCTGTATATATTGTAAATATTTTATATTAATTTTTATTATTATTATTTCCAAAATGTTTGTTTCATACTAAATCTCTTAGGAGAAGATGTCACGTTAAATGGTCATAACCTTCTTCTTTTTCTGACTTAGTCTGATGAGGCTAATTAATGCCAGCATTAGCTCCCAGCAGACTTCGCAATCTTTAAATTGTAAGTATGGTAATGCTGCTGCAAGGCAAATGATGAGAGGCATGACTTTTTGTGTCCTTTTCCCTTGTTTAGGTACAAACATAGAGTTAGTCTCAATAAATCTGTGTGATATATTTTATCATCCTTGACACAAGAACCAGGAAAATGGGAGTTTCCCTAGACGAGACTATTTAGTTCCTATTGGAGATGCATTTGTTTTCATTCTGGGAGGTCTGGATCACGCATTTTAGTCTCTGTGGTGGGTAATCTATTTTATTACAGAGGGTGTGAATAAAGCTCACCTAATTTTCTGCTGCAGTGCATCCTTTTTGTATCTATGTCTTTGGAAACTAAAAGGCTGCCTGCTGCGCTAGTTCAGCTCTGGCACACTGAAGCTTAAGAAGCGTGCTAGAAAACAAGACATAAGGATAAAAAAAGGTCAGCAAAGATGAATAAACTAATCAGAACCTTGTACTTTAGTCGCCAAAGGAAGCTACCCTTTATTTAATCTATTTGGGAAGGAGATTGTGAATTCACTATTTTTTTCTGTCAAGAATTTTAGGTCTTGTTATCTTATAATCTATAATACTGAAGATTCCAGATAAATCTTCAATACCAAGTAAAAAAAAAACATTTTGTCTGCAAAATAGGAACTAAAGGACATTCACCAAGTCACCAAATTCCAGCTCTTGTGTATTGAAACAAACCTTGATATTAATCTGAATCCAATCTGTATGTTACAACAGGGCTTTCCATTGGCTGTTACAGGCTGAATGTTTTTTTTCTTAAGGATTTTTTTTTCTCAGTTCTTTTCCTCTGCCCTTTCTTTGAAATAATATTCTCATTAAATTCCATCAGTGTGCTTACTGGTCCACTGAAATCCAACACTAGAGTTAGGATACAGAGTTGACAGAAATGTTTCATTGCAGTGGAACTGATCCATAGATTTGTTTTTCTAATCACAACAGTTTTACTGAACTGGTTCTATATGCTTTATTAGAAACAATTCAGCAAGGCAATTCTAAGTTGAAACAGAGTAAGGATTTTTTTGAAGTTCTTTATATTAAAAAGGAGGAAATTTGTAGCAAACAATTAAAACATCATAGCTTACATCAACAAGTAAAATACATTGCTTAAGAGATTCTCATTATTATTCAAACCAAAAGAACATGATCTTCAGCTGTTATAAAATGATCCAAATGAACATGCCATAATTTCTATTCTCAAGTCACTGACATTGCTAGAATCACATCAGGCCTAAATTTCCTGTTGTTGATCTTGTTACTCATATGATCCTAACAAAATCTTGGTGATATGGTGTTATTTTGCATGTACCCTCGAACACCATCGATAGTAAAATTACTTCAAAGGGGGAGATAGAAAGCTATTGCAAACTTAATCAGATTCAGAATTGCTCTTGGAAAAGAAGAAAAACATTCTCACTGATCATTTATATAAATGGAGATCTTCAGACAATTCACAAAAGTTTAATCAAAGACTGTCAAGTGGAGATAATTCTAAATTTAGAATACATATGACAACAAAGGAACAGAATTACACATTCACCAAAAAATCTGCTTGATATATTACATTTTAGATATCCCTGTTTCAGACATTAGCTTACATGGCTTTCAAGAAGCATCAGTAATATTTAGGTCTTGGTGCTGCAGAATGGTTTGAAAGAACGAGAATTCATTCACTAAATATTTCAGAGATTGGAAGAGTGGAGCATGCCTTTGGTCAGGAGTCAGGAGGATAAATAACAGTTGCAACAAAATCCAAATGAATGTACCCAAAGACTAACATGTTAATTGTATCATCTGATGCATTCCAAACATCATTAAAGTTACTATAGGCTCCAATCAAAATTTCAGTGTGAAAGTCCCTCATCTGAATTAAACAACCTACAGTCTAACATTACAACACCACCACCCACCAAATCAATGCCTCCAGAACCCCCAAAACCTTAGACCCCCCAACTCCCATCAGTTTAGAAATGAAGTAATTTTGCTTCAGCTGAGTCAATGGATCATTTCATACTCTGCAAGTTATTTGGCTTCCCTTGATAGTCCAATGTCCTCCCTGCAACCCTATACAACCCCTTTCAATTTTCCTACAGGCATTTCCACATTTAGTTTAAATGGATGGAATTTTGCCCCCATTTCTATGAGAGAAAACTTACTGAGAGTTTTTCAATTAGTTTTAGGTGAAAAAATGGGATTTCTGTTGATGTCTGTATGCTCCCCAATTCATGTCCTCTGATCCACATAAGCAATTCCCTATGTGATAATTAAATGAGGTTGGAGAGAGTCTATTTTGTTCTACTCATTGATTCTCAGGCTGAAATCATCAGAGTGTAAGACCACTTGGCAGTAACTCAGAAACATACAGCTATTGCTCCTGGCCACAGGTATTTTCATCCATTGTGAATTGGATACTCTTGCTGTTCGTCTGGAGGACTTGACAGTATATTTTCAAGGTGGACACTACAGGGCAGTGGGTGCATTTAAGTGCAAAAGCAAGTGGCTGGAGGAGCTGGTAAGACTGGTTACATCAGATCACCCCAGATCTAAGCTCCATGGCTGCAATTTCACTGTAGGTTTGTAAACTGGCTGGTAAACTGGTCCAATGAACTATCTCCATAGCACTCTGTCCTCTCCAATGTGTGGGGTAAGAGTCTTGTAGTCATTGAGCCATTTGAAGGCTTTAAGTGTCATCCTGGGAAAATTGCCTCCTTTGTATTAAATGACACTACTAGCATCTCCTTCAAATGCCTTGTATTTGTTCTTCAGGGAAGAATTTTGTGCAGTAAAGCATTCAGCTCTAGGCATTTGGGTCTGTTTTCCAACTGTACACACTGTTATTTTTTTATGTTAGAGTTAAGAGGGTTGAAAAAGTGTGTGTTGACCTGGTCATTTCCTTGCAGACAACACAAGAGAAGTGGCTTTTTTTAGGAAACAATTACACAAGGAAAGGGCAATGGCTTTTCTGACCCATCCTGGTAGGGCACTTCATTCATATTGATAATGGGAAGAAAGCCCAGGCAGTATTTGTGTGTTTGTGGGACTTGAAGCATTGGTGAAGATGTGGTGTGATGTGATAACAGAGTGGATTAAATTGATTCAAAAGAAAAATCATCAAAACACACTTTCAAACAGAGCTCTTAGCACAGTGTTATTCCTGTAGTCCTTTTTATAATTAACATCCAGTTTTTATCAGACTTCCTTCTGAAGTCTAAATAAATGTTCCTATTGTATGGCTTCTGGCTTATATCTTGCAGAAGATACAGGGATACAGGTTCTAGTTCATCATTAAAAACAAATCCTAGTTTTACGAGCCATATAAAGAATAAGGCTGCCCATGGCTATAATTGAGTTACTGGTTTTTATCTCACCACAGTCTGTTGGATGTTTCTGTAGCTATAAAACAAGCAATTTCACAAAGACCCTGCAGTGAACAGAGCAAGACTTTTGGCTTTCTAGTTATTTAGTTCCCTGTTTTCTCTGCTTTTTTCCAGAGGTATCAGATGCAAATTACGTTTCTAGCTTCTCTTATCTCTTTGTTCCTACTCAAGCCGAGATTGATAGCTTTAAGGAGATCAAAGTCAACTTTCAAATGTATCCCAAATTGATAATCTCCAGACTATCATACCCCTTTTACTCAGAACAAAAACCTAAAATCCATAATGACATGAGCATGGTAAACATGGTTCTTCTGTTAGACTGAGTAAAAGTAGATTATACGTGTTTTTTTAGACTTCAAAGGCTTGTCCTTCTGTTGGGTTTCTTTAAGGTCTCAAAGGCATTGTGTACTCCCTTTTGTGTAAGTGTAATAAAAGACACTGCAGCAACAACTCCAGAGGATCATTTCCTGCTAACACTGCAGTTTCAAAGATAAATGGAGTAAACATTTTAAGAAAAGTAGGGGTATTTTTAGTTTATTTAATGTAAATAGAGAAGTATAATGTGCATCAAGACTTGTTTGTGCTTCATATCTGACTGTACAAGCTACATTTTGTTTTAGACACAGTGGCTGAAAAAGCTATCAGAAACACACAAAAATGAGAGTCCCTTATATTCTCTTCCTATGCCACTAAAAACAAATGAGAAAAGTTAACATTTCCAACAGACTAAAGTCTTCAGATCTAATCCAAAGACAGTTCCCATTGATGCTAATGAACAATGACAGCATTTCCTAATGTCAATATTTCATATAGAACTGCCTGATGCAAATGAGACTACAGTTGGGCCCCACAGAAAGATGCCTGACTAGGAAGTGTCAAAAGCATTGGTGCAGATCATGAGTAATCCACACGTCATCATTGCAAGAGTGGCTCTTAAGCAGTGGCAAGGAAGCTGGCATGAAATCCATGCTGCTTACTGGCTTGCAGCCAGTGGTTCTTCTCTCTGTCCCAGTGAGCAAACTAATAAATAATCCCAGGTTCTGGGTGAGGCTTTAGGATGCACTCTGTGGGGAAAAATCACCAGGAGGTGGTACATGTTCCTCCCAGTGTTTTTCTCCCTACATTTATTTTGGACAGTTCAAAGGCTGATGTTTGGTGATGAAACATTTTTATCCTTTCAACTGTCTTTCTTGTCTCTTCCCAAAGACAAGGATGTTTTTGTACATCCCATTGCTCTGCATGGATAAATAGTTCTGTAATTTGTACATTTTATGTACATGAGAAAGTGCATGGTAATGAGCTAAGAAGCAGTCTTACAATGATTTGCCTTCCTCGTGTAGCACTGGGTGACAACATGTCTTGTATATGCTTCAAAAAATATGTTTTGTTATTTGTGCAATGCTCAAAACACCTACATGTTTCCTTCAAGGGAATTCTATGCAATAGATCTTCTCAGGCAGCACTTCTGGGGAGTATCAGAAACTCCATACAGCAGTAACAGTAGAAGAAATAGAGTCTGATTGTTTCTACACTTAAAAACCTCAGAGAGAAATATACTGTGAAAATACTAGATTGACAATAGAATTTTTTTCATTGACTAGAAAGAAAAGCAGTAGCAAGAATCTGTCATCCTCATGCTGCTAATGGCTGTGTCCCAACTCCCACATCTATAGGTAAAAAAGTGGATTTGTCTCCCTGGTGTAGTGACTCATCTGAGACTGGATTGTTGCCAGATGTTAAATATCCTTGTCTTGACGTCCTTGTCTCAAAATTGAAGAGACATGGATTTTACAGATGGCCCATTGGTGGATAAGGAATTGCCTGGATGGCTGCACTCAAAAGATGTCATCAATGGCTCAGTGTCCAAGTAGCAGTCACTGATGAGTTGCATTCTTCAGGGATCAGTATTGGCACTTGTGCAAAGAATGGCTTAAGAGCCACCTTGAGAAAAAGAACTTTGAGAAGAGCAACATGAGTCATCAATGTGAGCTCACATCTCAGAAAGCCAACCATATCCTATGTTACATGAAAAGAAGCAGGTGAATGGGGGTGGTTCATGAGACTCCATCTGGGGATTCCAACACAAAAAGTATATGGACCTGTTGGATCAGATACACAACAGGGCTAGGACTGGAACACCTCTCCCATGAAGACAGGCTGAAAGAGTTGGGGGTGTTCAACCTGGAGAAGAAAAGGCTCTAGGGAGCCTTTGCCTAGGGTGGTGAGACCAGAGAAGTTGTAGAGACCCCATCAAGACCATGTCTGATGGGGCTTAGAGCAACCTAGTGTTGTGGGAAACTGCCTCTGCCTATGGCAGAGGTGTTGGAACTAGATAATACTTAAGGTTTCTTTCAACCCTAACCATTCTACAGTTTAGCAGGAGAGTTATTTTCCTATCTGCCACTGTCTTGACAAGAATAAAAGTCTACTTCATATTAAGCACGTTAGTCTAAACCTATCCTGTCAAACTCCAGAGCTCTGCAGAATCAGAAAGGATGAATAACATAGGAAGAGGTGGGGAACTGAGCTCTCATTTTCTTACCCCAGGTCTAGCTGACATCTGTCAGCAGTTACACAGGTGGGAGGAAGGGAATATATCCTGGACCATGCCAAAATGGCTCTAAAACATCACTGGTGAGTTTGCTCTGCTTGTTCCATCTGTCTGTGTCTCAGTGCAAATGCAAGGTATTTTTAAGCCACCTGCTGCTGGTACAGTGGGTTATTTTTTTTTGCCAGAGGGATATTCAGACTTACAAGATCAAAGTTTTGATCAAAATTCAATGGAAAGATATTATCCCTAAACACTAACTCACCTATGTAGATTCCCATTACACTAACCCCTGATGAGCTAAAACATTTGAAACGGAACATCTTCAAAAGTATTTATTTTTCACCATAGTGACACCTTTATTACACCTATAGATGCTGCCTTTGATCATAACAAAATTATATTAATAATTTGGATTCTTTTTTTCCTGTATACTTAGTCTTATTCAAGGCTTGGGTGGACTAAGAAAGGGTTGAGTCAGACACCTCTTTGTTCCTTCTTTCTTTTATGCTAGTAAAGAAAAAAAAATAACAAACCAGTAACAGGATGTTAACTCATTCACAACAGGAATTGTAATGTCTGCCATCATAAATTTCAGTGTTTCCAGTAAAGAGAGAAGAACAGATTGGGGAAGCTCTAACTGCTCCTTGTCTTACAGCCTTTGCACTGTCTGTTGCACAGACTGAGAGGATTTATACAGGGATTTTTCGCTGTTATGTCAGGTTTTGATGTTTTTAAAAGGATAGGTAAGAGCTCAGAGTCAGAGGAAGAACTTCAAAGAGTAATTGTGAAGGTCTAATACTTTCAGTATTTTTTTACTTATTTGAGACATCACTCATCACTTCAGTCAATGTTTTGAGGTGATTTCTATAGAAACAGGATTTAGCTTTTAGTGTGCATAAATTTTCCATTTTGTCAAACATTATTAAAGAAATAAAACTCTGCTATCAGTTTGAATGGTAAATTGATGAGTACAAAACAGAGTGTTGTCTTCACTTGCAGTACTCTGTTTTCTAAACATTAAAAATTTTACAGAAGATAGCAAATTTCAGGAGATATTTTGAGTATTTCCAAGGAAAGAAGAATACCACTCCAATACTTTAAAAATTAATTCCATTTCAAAGTATAACTTTTTTTTTTTGTTATCAAGAAGTGAGAAAAAAAACTGGGTGACATTAATAATACAAGAATGTATGAAAATATGAAGATAAATATATTACTTTGAAGCATAATACATTTTACTGCAAGGAGAAAACAATAAAAATTCCTCAGCACAATTAATTTGATGATAAAATTACAGTTATGGAAACCTTCAACAAAGAGTTACTACTGCTTTCTCTAGAATTCTCCATGACAAAACAAGACACTGTCTGTAGTTTAACAGCTTTCCAGCAAAGCAAGTTGCTGTCAGTAATGTTATCAGACAAATCTATGTCGAATTTTAACTGAATGGAAATCAGGAAGAATTGTAGAGTGATCTTCCCTGGTAGCTTGCAGCCTATTACAGCTTTGCTTTATCACTCAGGCTGTAAATGCAACTGCTTTGATACATAATCTAGCACTCTGATATCTGTGAGAACACATCCATAAAACAAAGAACTAAAGGATTAGCCAAAAAGCTGGCTGTGTCACAGCCTTGGCCCACTGTCCTTTTGCTGGATAACCCACTAAACATTTAATCTAAAGAGGTCACAGAAACCTATTCTAACTTGAATTCATCTATTCTTCTTGATGAGAATTGAGTATTTATACCTTTGTATCTCCCCGAGCACTCTGTTAGTACATGATAATGTTAGGTAGCTTACAGTGGAAAGACTTCAGAGCAAATAAATGGGTCCTATGGTATTACAGTATTACAGTACAGGCATTGCTAATTATTTATTTCCTGCTATTAAGCAGAAAACAGGCTTGACTGCCCTCACAACAACTGCAGCATTACAATGTGTGAAACTGTGAACTTTCTGTGTTAGCTCTCATGAAGAGCTCAGGGGGCAATGGGCATTACAAGCAGGTAGACTAGTTGTCAGAAGAGCCTTCTGAAGAGTCCTAGTGCATCACCAGCAATTAATGCAGGTGGTATTTTAGACAAGGGAGCTAATGAGCTTTAATATGCATGCAGGTGAGGGAGTGCTGAATCAGTAGAGCCATTAATGAACCTATGACAGCCTAATTAGCTACAATTTAAAATCTATGGAATCTAATCAGAAGAGCTGAACACTGCTGCAAATCTGTGTATGAATGAGTCTTTCTAAATACTCCAATCTGTTGCTTAGTCACTGATTGATAGTAATTGCTTTTTTTCCTCTATTGTGTATAGGAAAATGCCCAATTTTGTTCTGATAGAGGAGGACACAACATTGAAGTTAAATGCTTGAGATGTTTAACTGCTTAGGTTTTAATCAGGAGATGTTTTAAAAAAATAAAAGTAAAATTAATTTCCAGCTCTGAATATAGATGATTAAAAATACACCACTAACTTTTCATGTATTTGGAAGGCAGAGATTATATGCCAGTTAATCAACTCCAAATAGCTTATATGAAATTAAAGATAGAACTACAGCTGAAGAGGTATAAAATACATTTATTAATATAAAAACTTCTTTATATAGGAATTTTATTAAACTCCTTAGATAAATGATTTTTAATACAACTGAAAAAGAATTTTCCTACAAATGGAGAACAATAATATCTCCTGAATGTTGCTATTAAAAACCTCAGAAATAATAAGAAACCTTTTGTGAAACATTTTCTTTTTTTCAAAACCACTATGGGAAAAAGGCTATTTGGTAGTGCACAGTAGGGCAAATACTCAGCACAACTAAAAGGTATTTCCAGTATTTTCATAAGAATTTTCCCTTCTCAGTTAGCTTCTTCTTGAAACAGTACAACAGATATATATGACATTAATGAGTAGGAAGCAAAAGTGGCAATGCCTTTTTTGTCTCAATTCTCTTATCCTTGACAATATTAGTAGACATGACTGTACTGAATATGAGTATTAATATGAAAGTAGAGGGAAAAAAAAGATACACAGTTAACAGCTTAACTTAGTGTGCCGTGTTACTACCAACATTTTCAACTGAAAACAGAAAATGTGGCAAATAGAATTTTCAGATATAGCTGATGTCCACAAGCTTGGAATTGCCATTTGTTGAAGTGTGTGCAAAGTGGGTGGTGTAAGAAGAAATGGGGAAAGGAAGAAGGACTTTAAAGGCCATTTACATCTTAAAAGAGTATTTCTTTTCTTTGTGTGACTCCACTGAGACCACCGATACTCTCAAAATCCCAATCACCCTCCTTTGCCACCCTTGGTGAACTAGGAAATACCAAGGGAAAGTACTACATAGCCTCAGACTGTTGGCTGTTCCTTCGTTTTTTTAAAATGTGCAGGTTGGGAGTAAACTCGTTAATTATGTGTGGAATCTTCTGTGCTACTGGCTATAGCGTTTCTTTTCTGAAGCAACATTATAATACAAGCAACTGTGTCTGCTCACAAGGAACAAAGCTCATGCTTGGCTCTTCACACTTCATTTCATGGTGATTCCTCATTGAAAATATTAGACCTCATGCTGAGGTAAGGAACCTGCTGTCTCATCTGTAAAGTCATGGAACTCCCTGTTCCTTGTATTAAACATTGGTCATGGGGAAAACCAAAGCTGAACCTTTGCTCCTCGCATGTGTTTTCCCTCCAGCTCATTTGGCTCTGTCAAGAATTGCCACAAACTGCTGGAGCCCATTTAGATAGGGCTCAAAATGTGTTTTTTTCACATATATAATAATTACAATCCAATCCAATCTTTTGCTAACACTTCAAACTGTATGTAGCTTGAAGTTATTTGTGTAAAATTCGATATAATTAGTTGTAAAAAAGAAAAAAACCAAAGCCAGGTTGGTTCAAAGGGGCTGCTGTTGTCACCTCCACCACTGTATATCAGAACCAATTACACTGAGGTGATATTTTTACAGTAGAATGATCTATTTTTACAGTAGAACGATGTGTTTCTACAGTAGAGTGAGGCCCCAGCGCCTCCATCAGGCAGTCCGTGGCTTTTTTAAAGATTCTTTGCTTCCACAGAACTTGGAATATGTCATATTTTGACCTCAAGAAGAACAAAGAACCACGGGTCTCTCGATGGAGCTGCCCCATTGGGGACAGACTCGTGAGTTAAAAACCAAAACCAACAGCACTCGTGGGTTGAGAGAAGGTAATTTAACAGAACAGCAAAGACAATAAGACAACAAGAGGAGCAGGGACATGCACAGACGCCATTTCCACAGCGCAGCACGACCCAACCCGACCCCTTCGCTGGTCGCGACCTCGTTTCCCCCGCGGTCACTTCCTGCCCCCCGCCCCGGCGACCTCCGGGTTAGGCACTGCCAACGGGAATGATGAACAGGACATACGTGAACCCCAT